>CM056051.1:274042802-274457159 GCA_029574335.1 Rana kukunoris | reverse complement strand
AATTGTGGTGTAGTCGGCCCACTAGCAGTGCAGTTTACCCCCCCGCTAGTGGCCAAAAAAGGGTTAATACCCCCAGCAATGTGTCTCTACTGGCGGGGGAGGTATACACACCGCTCCAAAAATGCCGCTAGCAAGACTGCAGTGTGGGGCCCTCGGGGGTATAACATTGAGACAACGGCAGCCCCTGCCGCCAGTGTGAAAGGGGCCCCCCCGAGAACGCGTCTCCCGACCATCAACCCTTCATTACATGGAACTATAATGCTACACTTAGGAGGCGCCCCCCAACTTCTCTTTTGTACTCAGTGGTGACGTGACGCTACTCTTATATCAAGGGCACACGCTTGTATACCGAGGCACCGCTTGTACATCGAGTCAAACGCTCTCAAACCAAGGTATGACTGTGGGGGAGGGGAGATATTGATCTGTAAATATCAATTCTCACCACAAATACTTTCTATGGATTGATCGTCATTTCCGATCACAATTCCTGCCCTGCCCCCTTCTGTAATTATATATATATATATATATATATATATATATATTTATATATATTCTCCATCTATATACTCTCTCTCTCTCTATATATATATATATATATATATATATATATATATATATATATATATAATATATATATACACACACAGAGAATACAGGGAGTATATATATATATATCCCTGTATATTCCTCATCTATATACTCGTATACACACACACCACATACATACATACACACACACACATACAGAGAATACAGGGGAGTATATAGATGGGGAATATACAGGAGGGGGAGGGGAGTATATATATATCTGTATAATACTGTCTGTATATACAGTTGGAGAGAATACAGGTGATGAGTATATATATAATTCTCTCTCTCTCTCTCTCTCTCTCTGTAGATTCTCCTCCAGGTGCTGATCGTAAGTTGGTCGTGACTCCCGTAATGATCGGTCGGTGTCTCCCCGGTAATGATCGGTAGGTATTTCCGGTGGTCTCCCGGTAATGACTGTCGGTAGTCCCAGTGTCTCCCGGTGCTGCGCGGACCGGAGAAGGTTGCACAGTGTGAGTGTGAGGGGCGGGTCTCCTCGGAGCGCTGTAATTGGTCGCCTCCGATGTGGATTCTCCATTGGTCACGGAGTAGACGGTGGTCCACAGGGCCGCACACGATTGACCGGAGAATCACACACCTGTCATTCCGGGCGGAGACACCCGGGAGAGAACCTGAGAGACACGGGGGAGGGGTGGACGCACGCAACCGCGAGCGAGGTGTGACCCCGCCCCCCCCTCCATGTACGGCGATGGAAACTGCCCACCGGCACCGGCCCACTCTCTGATATTTCCATGCTTCTTAGCGCCGTAGCTGAGTGACCTTGCTGCTGTCCACGTGACGGGGGCGGGAAGATAAGGGGTTATGGCAGGATCAAAAATAATAAAACATTTGTATCAGGTTTAGAAAAGGGGATTCAATTTCTGGCGGGATCCAAACAAGGATTTAGATTTCTGGCAGGATCCAAACAAGGATTTAGATTTCTTCTGGCGGATCCAAACAAGGATTTAGATTTCTGGCTGGCGGGATCCAAAAAAGGATTTAGATTTCTGGCGGGATCCAAAAAAGGATTTAGATTTCTGGCGGATCCAAAAAAGGATTTAGATTTCTCTGGCGGGATCCAAAAAAGGATTTAGATTTCTGGCGGGATCAAACAAGGATTTCGATTTCTGGCGGGATCCAAACAAGGATTTCGATTTCTGGCGGGATCCAACAAGGATTTCGATTTCTGGCGGGATCAAACAAGGATTAGATTTCTGGCGGGATCAAACAAGGATGTTTCCCCCATAATATTTTATATAGAGAATACATTGGTGGTGATCGGGTCTCTATAATATTCGGGGGTCTCAGTGATAAATTCAGATTTCGATTTGTAAATAAAAGTGTCAGAAATGTGTCCGGTCATCAAAGAGTTAAACATCAATATTTTTTGCACAGAAATTCTCATAACAAAAGAAACTAGAAAATGCATTTCCTGAGGAAAATACGTGGGAATGCTGAATAGCTGAATTGCTAAGCCCGCACAAATGCCATTCACCATAACCACTATACTATCTTTAGGACATACAAGCAGTGTTCCTTCAGTACTAATAAAGCCTCTATTTGATCATTAAAGATGTTGTAAAGGTACAATCATTTTCCCTAAATAGCTTCTTTTACCTTTTGTGCAGTCCTCCTTTACTTACCCATCATCCTTTGATTTTGCTTTTAAATGTCCTTAATTCTTCTGAGAAACCCTCACTTCCTGTTCTTCTGTCTGTAACTCCACACAGTAATGCAAGGCTTTTTCCCTGGTGTGGAGAAAGCCTCTTGAGGGGGGAGGGAGTGAGCAGGACACCCACTAACACACAGCTCCTTTCTCTTATCTGCAAAGTAGAGAGTGTCCTGGTCGCCCCTCCCCCCTCAAGAGGTTTCCCCCCCCCCCCCCCCCCCCAGGTGTGTGAGGGGGATAATTGCACTGAGGTAAAGGAAGCTATTTAGGGACAGAATTACCATTACAAATGCTTTCAATTCACAGACCAAATGAGTTACCTAACCCTTCAAACAAACCTTAATAAATCCACAACTGTACATGCGATCGATACAGCGACTTCACCGTTTTAAAGACAAGACCCTTGTGAACGCATCGATATGAAATTTATGTTGATAAACTTAAAAATGTGGCCATGTCAGCGATTTAGAAAAGTGTGTCGTTGTGTGTCCTTACTAACAAATTTTTAAAAAGTCGGTTATAATGAAGGCCTATGAGAGAAATATTGGAACTCTTGTCCTTTAGAAGCTCCAGCAACGAAAAGTAAAATGCTCATCACAAAACTGATCACATTGCTGAAAGCAGACAAAAATACCTACAATTTGATATATAAATTGTGTATGACAAGAAAGATCTTGTGGGCGTGAGAGCAATTTGTTCCCCCTTTTTTATAGATAATCCGAGTTTGTTCAAAACTCACACTGTAAAGGTCACATGACACACTCTAGCAGGCCTCCATAGAGACGCAGTGTAATCAATAACATTTTCTTATTAAAGCATTCCCAGTTTGAATTTTGTCAGTTGGTGATTGGTCAGAGTGAATTTTGAATCGGCCAATCAAAACATTGTTGCCATTGTGATGTCAGTTGGTCATCACAGCAGATGGTATATAAAGAGGGCGTGGCCCAGACTGGAGTCATTCATTGGAGTGACTGTGGAGAGAGAAGGACGCACATTTGATTGCCTCCTCAATCTTTCGCATCGCATTGAAAATGATGAAATTCTATAAAGCAGACAGAGTTTCTTGTGTGCAGATCAGACAAGATCAGCCAATTCAGGAGACAGCTGGGCTTCCAATGGAAGGACGCCAGCCAGCTGCCCTGCCCCAGGGCAAACCTAAAGGTTTTTTTGGCAATAAAGCGGCTTTTTAAGAAAAAAGAAGAAATCCCTCTGTATACCAACCAAGAGGGATCAGAGGAAAGAGCGGGGTCCCTGACTAAGGACCCCCAACCCTCCATCCAGCCCCTCCCTCCACACAGGGCGAGATTGGTAAGTATTAGAATAGAGAAATATAATGCAAGCACTATAGAGCAGGCATGTCCAAAGTCTGGCCCGGGGGCCAATTGCGGCCCCCGTTCCAGTTTAATGTGGCCCCCCCTGGTAATTTGGATATATATTGTATTTATCAGCGCTGCCTCTGAGGGGACAGGGAGGGGGGGAACCAGTGCTGTCAAATACATACAGGAGAATCTCCTGTTTACTCAGTGACATCTGTAATAGGACGTCCTGTCTCCTGGGCTGCCATTGGACGACTCTCTGTCTATCATAGGAGGTGGGAGAAATTGTATTAACCACTTAAGGACCGCCGCACGCACATTTACGTCCACAGAATGGCACCGCTGGGCAGAAGGGCGTATATATACGTCCTTGCCCTGTAGCGGGTCAGGGGTCCGATCGGGACCCCCTCCGCTGCGTGCGGCGGGTCCCTAAATGACTGGGAGCGATCCGGGACGAGGGGGCGGCTGTCCGTTTTTGTCCGCCCCCCTGCGATTGCTCCCAGCCAATCGGCTTCCTCCTCTGCCTGCACTGTAAAATGGAGTGGAGGAAGGGAGTAAATGAGTGTAATCGATCCTCCCAGGTATTTTCGGGTCGGTGAGGAGACATCTGAACAGTGACACAGTGAGTACAAAGCATACTAAATGACATGACACCAGTTCACATAGGCACACAACCCCAGTCACCCACCCGATCACCCCCCCCAGCCCCCGATTACCCCTCCAGCCCCCCCCGTCACAGTGTCACTATATTTACTGATCACTGCATTTAGTGTCAATGTGACAGGCAGTTAGTGTAAAAAAGGTTAGTGTTAGGTCCAGGATAGCCCCCTACCCCCCCAATAAAGGTTTTAACCCCTTGATCACCCCCTAGTTAACCCTTTCACCCCCCTATTGCCAGCGTCACTAAGCGATTGTTTTTCTGATCGCTGTATTAGTGTCGCTGGTGCCGCTAGTTAGCTAGTTAGTGCATACACCCCCCATATGCGGAATTACACCCCAAAATACATTCTGCTGCTTCTCCTGAGTACGGCCACATTTGGGAGCCTAGCCGCGTACGGGGCCCCAAAAACCAATCACCGCCTTCCGGCTTTCTAAGGGTGTAAATTTTTGATTTCACTCCTCACTACCACAGTTTCGAAGGCCATAAAATGGCAAAATAGCACAAAAACCCCCCAAATTACCCCATTTTGGAAAGTAGACACCCCAAGCTATTTGCTGAGAGGCATGTCGAGTCCATGGAATATTTTATATTTTCACACAGGTTGCGGGAATATGACAAACTGATTTTTTATATCGCAAAAAATAAAAATCGCAGAGGCAATCAAATACCATCAAAAGAAAGCTCTATTTTGTTTCGGTACAACATTGCATGACCGCGCAATTACCAGTTAAAGCAGCGCAGTGCCAAATTGTAAAAACACTTCTGGGCATTTAGCAGCATATTGGTCGGGGCTTAAGTGGTTAAAGAGGCTGCTGTGTAAACAGGAGATTCTCCTGTATGTACATCGATCAGGCTGCATTCATGGCAATGGAGAGGCTGCATTCATACAATGGAGAGGCTGCATTCATGGCAATGGAGAGGCTGCATTCATGGCAATGGGGAGGCTGCATTCATGGCAATGGGGAGGCTGCATTCATGGCAATGGGGAGGCTGCAGATGGGCACCGATTAGGTTGATGGGCAATGACCCTTATTGTGCTTCAAAGTTTTTATTTCCATTTTTTTCCACCAGAAATTTCCCTCCTAAAGTGAAGGTGCGTGTTATACACCGATAAATCCGGTATATCCAAATAACACGCCCGGGGCTCACCACACACAGCCACAAAGGCGGGAGAATTCTTGTTGGGCCGTGTATTAGTCGCTCGAACGAACCCACTTACACCAAATTTTAATGGTTCAAAGAATGTCCGGAAAAATGGTCGGCCCTCACTCCATGTTCACTTCATCAAATCTGGCCCTCTTTGAAAAAAGTTTGGACACCCCTACTATAGAGGAATATAATATACTGAATGCCCTCCCCTCCCCCCACACAGGGCCGCCATCAGGGGGTACAGGCAGTACACCTGTAAGGGGCCCAGATGGCACCACTTTTGTATTTTTTTCGCCAGCACCCAAAGCCCCCTGCGACCTCTAAGGGGCCCGGTGGTCCCCAGGGCCCCAAATGGCATCCCCCCTTTTTTTTTTCTTAGTCCATACCCAAAGCCCCCCTTCGCCGATCATGTACTGATCAATGCTGGTTCTCCATCAGGACTGGTCGATGGAAGGCGATCATTAGACCAGACTTTGTAGAACAGACAGGGGTACATATGGATTGGGGTCCCATGATTCCTAACAGCAGCCCTTGTTGGCTTAAATCACAAGCACTACCCAGCAGGAAGCACAGCCTGCATATGTAATGTAGCAGATCGTCGCTCTTTATTACCAAGATCTCAGCGCAGTGAGAGATCCCATTAGGATTTCTACCTTTTGGTGGACAGAAGGATTGAAGTCGGGGTATTCGGGGTGAATAGCTGGTAGAGATTCCACAGGGACCCCAATTTACACTTATATTGGCGGAGAAACCTGTGTCCTGAGAATGGAATCCCAGGGACGGGAACCCCCATATCCTCCATGTTTATAAAGAGAAACGCGTCACACAAGATCATTTCCAGAGCTCAGATGACATTCACTTACATGTGTTAAAGGAAACCCATTTAACCACTTAAGGACTGCCTCCTGCAGATATACGTCGGCAGAATGGCACGACTGGGCACAAGCACGTACCTGTACGTCCTCTTTAAGTGCCCAGTCATGGGTCGCGGAGGCGTGCCCGCTACCCGGGACCGAAGCTCTGCGACCGCGGGACCCGCGGACCCAATCGCCGCCAGAGTCCTGCGATCGGTCCCCAGAGCTGAAGAACGGGGAGAGGTGAGTGTAAACACAGATTTTCCCGTTCTTCACAGTGGCAGTGTCATTGATCGTGTGTTCCCTAATATAGGAAAAGACAATCAATGACGTCACCCGTCTAGCCCCCGCCCCCCCTACAGTTAGAAACACATATGAGGTCACACTTAACCCCTACAGCGCCCCCTTGTGGTTAACTCCCAAACTGCAATTGCAATTTTCACAGTAATCAGTGCATTTTTAAACCTTTTTTTGCTCTAAAAATGACAATGGTCCCAAAAATGTGTCAAAATTGTTCAAAGTGTCCGCCATAATGTCACAGTCACGAAAAAAATCGCTGATCGCCACCATTACTAGTGAAACAAATAAAAATGTAAATGCTATAAAACTATCCCCTATTTTGTAAACGCTATAAATTTTGCGCAAACCAATCGATAAACACTTATTGCGATTTTTTTTACCAATAATATGTAGAAGAATACCTATCGCCCTAAACTGAGGAAAAAAAGTTTTATATATTTTTTGGGGATATTTATTATAATAAAAAGTAAAAAATATTGATTTTTTTTCAAAATTGGTGCTCTATTTTTGTTTATAGCGCACAAAATAAAAACCGCAGGGATGATCAAATACCACCAAAAGAAAGCTCTATTTGTGGGGAAAAAAGGACGCCAATTTTGTTTGGGAGGCACGTCGCACGACCGCGCAATTGTCAGTTAAAGCGATGCAGTGCTGAATCGCAAAAATTGGCCAGGTCCTTTACCTGGGTAAAGGTCCGGGTCTTAAGTGGTTAAACAGCCACCAATTCTGTGTGACATCAATGAAGTGTAAATAATAAGAATGGAAATAATTGTTTTTTTTCTCTCCCCAGATGGATATAATGACCCAACCCCCAATGAAATGGGGTCGATTCTACTGGTTGAATCCATCATTGAAAAAACCCAAGTGGTTCCAATTACCACAAAGGATGGGAAAGCATCACACGCCAAGACCACGGAAGAGACACGTGTCATGCCATCCACCCATAGCAAGAAACCACAAGTGATAGTGATTCCATCCACCCAGGACGAGGATGCACGAGTGGTAGTGATTTCATCTTCCGGGAGCCAGCAAGTGATGGCGATTCCATCATCCAAAGGCCAGGAAGTAGAAGTTATAGTAGCTCCATCCACCAAGGATCAGGGAAGACATATGACAACATGCACCAAGGAGCAGGGAACGCAGGTTACAAAACCCACGAACAACATGGAAATACAGGTGAATGTGCCTAAATCCACTAGGGACCAAGATATACAGGTCACCCCATTCACCAAGGAGCAGGAAACGCAGGTTTCAAGACCCACGAACAACATGGGAATACAGGTGAATGTGCCTAAATCCACTATGGATCAGGAAATCCAGGTGACCCCATTCACCAAGGAGCAGGGAACGCAGGTTACAAGACCCACAAAGAAGAACAAAAGCCTGCAGGTGAACATGCCTAAATCCACTAGGGACCAAGATATACAGGTCACCCCATTCACCAAGGAGCAGGAAACACAGGTTTCACGACCCACGAACAACATGGGAATACAGGTGAATGTGCCTAAATCCACTAGGGACCAAGATATACAGGTGACCCCATTCACCAATGAGCAGGGAACGCAGGTTACAAGACCCACAAAGAAGAACAAAAGCCTGCAGGTGAATGTGCCTAAATCCACTATGGACCAAGATATACAGGTGACCCCATTCACCAATGAGCAGGGAACGCAGGTTACAAGACCCACGAACAACATGGGAATACAGGTGAATGTGCCTAAATCCACTAGGGACCAAGATATACAGGTCACCCCATTCACCAAGGAGCAGAGAATGCAGGATACAAAACCCACAAACGGGAGAATACAGGTGACTGTGCCTAAATCCACTATGGATCAGGAAAAACAGACAAACCTAGTCACCGAGGAGCAGAGAATGCAGGATACGAAACCCACAAACGGGAGAATACAGGTGACTGTGCCTAAATGCACTATGGATCAGGAAAAACAGGCGAACCTAGTCACCAAGGAGCAGAAAATGCAGGTTACAAAACCCACAAACGGGAGAATACAGGCGGCTGTGCCTAAATCCACTATGGATCAGGAAAAACAGGCAAACCTAGTCACCAAGGAGCAGAAAATGCAGGATACAAAACCCACAAATGGGAGAATACAGGCGGCTGTGCCTGAATCCACTATGGATCAGAAAAAACAGGCGAACCTAGTCACCAAGGAGCAGAGAATGCAGGATACGAAACCCACAAATGGGAGAATACAGGCGGCTGTGCCTAATGTGAATCTGGCAGCTCCAAAGTCCAGCAACATAGGCCATGGGGCACCTCCACTAGTCCCAATTAGACGTGCCATAAGGGAACAGCCATGTGTACTATCGTTGGAAAGTTTCCATTTCCATGGAATACTTGGAGAGGGGTCCTTTGGGAAGGTGTTGTTGGCCTCTCATGCTGACATTGGACAGAAGCTGGCCGTGAAAATCATCAACAAAAAGCGAAAAATACTTTATGATGGTCCCAAACTGGTCACCAAAGAGCGCCAAATACTGATAGACTACAAGAGAAATCGACATATCACCCATCTATATGGAGCATTTCAGACAGAGGTAAGTCTTTCCATCTTCTATGTTTTCATCCTTTTTCTGTACTGTACTCCACTACTGATCAGACCCCCTAAAATATTGTACTGTACCCTGTTGGGGGTCATACAAGGTTAGGCACCCCCCTTCCCCCGGTGATGGGCTTCAGGTCTGTCAATTAGTCCTTTAGGCATTGAGTGTTGAGATTTGGAGGAGGTGGAAGGGAGATCCCACACCGGGTGTTCCGAGGGCTCTCTGTAGTCGGGGAAGCAGTATAGGTAAGAGCAGAACTCTAGAGCGCCTCCTGGAGGCCGGTTAGGTAAACTGCACAGAGTAGAGGATTTCTTTAGAGAAACCGTTTACTGAGAGGCGGCCATTTCTGACTTATTTTGGAAATTGCTAGTTGCTTGGCTGTCTTTGGTCTCAAAACTTTGAGTCACTGAGCCAGAGCCAGTCTGCAGCTAGGAGGACAATAGAAGTCAGGCCTCCTGATCTACTTGGGACTTCCATGCTGGTGACCAAAGTATCACCCCAACATCCAGACAAAACTAGTATTGTGATCTGGATAGTCCAGCCATGGCTGCCTACTCATTTTCTCTGTTTGGTTTCCCCAAACTCTTAAAGGAACACCCCACATTGCACTGTCTGTCTTCCTATATTCCAACATAAAATGAAATCTAACTTGTCTCTAATGTATCCTTTATCTCTTCTTTTCCCACAGACTCATCTCTTCTTTGTCATGGAATACCTGAGCGGAGGGGATCTTTGGACTCTGCTTAGGAAATACAAAGCACTTGACGTGGACATCATAAGGTAAGTCCAATGACGGAGTCGGGGGTGGCTGGCCAATGTGACACAGCCAGGCCCCTCCCACTGAGCTCCGTCCATCCACACTCCTATGTACTATAGAGGGAAGTCACTAAGCTTTACATTTCTTGGTCTGTGATGATTGTGAATGGTAATTCATATTTTTCTTTCTCCTTTCAGAGGTCTCACGGCGGAGATTATTTGTGGACTGCAGTACCTGCACGCTGACGGGGTCATCCATAGGTAAGTATTGGATTATCTGACTAACACTCACCCCTTATGGGGCTTCTGCTATTTTATGATGAATCAGGAAGACGTTCCCAGTTGTGTTGTCTCCTGTATAGTCTCACTCCATCTGCTGCAGAAGTCTCCCTGCTCATGTCATATTCTGCTTCATGTAACTGTTCTCTCTTTTTCTTCACAGAGACCTCAAACCGGAAAACATTCTTCTGGACGCCGCCGGTCACATTCGGATTGCCGATTTTGGCGTGTCTGAGACGGGAGTCTACGAGTCCAAAAAGATCACAGGAGATGCGGGGACATACGACTACATGGCCCCAGAGGTAAGACTGGTGATTTCCGGATATTAGACTTTGTTGTAATGCTTATTATGGGATATAGAAAAGAGCTATGGGGGGAGGGGAGGGGGGGGGGGGCTTCCTCATTCATTGAATGGAGAATTCCATTGTGTCCTCATTAAGGGGAGTCACACTCTTTATTTGTACCGGTGACCACTGATAGAGAAAATGTTAGAGCCGCCCCCACAACAGGTATAGAGGGAAAGTCTTCCAATGGTGGGTGAAAGACTCTAAGAGTAGAATGCCCCTCGCTGTGGGAGATTTCCTTTGACTTCCTCTTGTATCTCTGGAACAGGAAGTGTAGGGAACTTTCCCCCAATGGTACACAGACAGTAAAAATAAACTGGCAGGGGTAGTAACCCTTCTGTACTCTGTCCTGCCTGAGGTGATTGGAGTTGTATTAGTACACTTGCAACAAGAAGAATTGTGTACTGTCTGTGATACTTTGTTTCCATTTCCACCAACATCCACATTTCTCTGAGTTCATGGACGGACACAGCAGAAATTGACCTTAGGGTATTATCCTCCCTTTTAGGAGATTGACTAGGCAGAAAACAGCATGTTAAGTGTTAAACACTCTACCAGTACAGTACCTCCCAGGGGGCGGATCCCCCGGGTACATCCCCCATTCTCTATTTTCCAGCCTCAGTTTTTTTCTGCCTAGCAAGGAGAATGACATGGCTCTTCTGGGCCCATGTGCTCTGGAAATTAGTTTTTTTGGTGTTTTTTCTTGCTTTTCTTGCTTTTCTTTTCGTTTTCCTGCATTTTTGGATCCTGAGATTTAAAATAGACTGCCGACTGGGTGACAGGCTGGATCCTCGATCCTTGTAGTCCCCCCATGTCCGGCCATCGAGCGTGTGTCGGCCTTTAGCTACGCGATGGAACGTCCACAACATGCCCCGTTGTTCCAGGGGTGGCCGGTGACCGGTGAGCTCCAGGGGTGGCCGGTGGTCACAGGACGGGCAAGTAGCAGTCCCCTTGCTTTGGCATGGTGGTGCGGCTGGTGCATTCCTGGGGAGGTCGATCGGGGGGTCCGCCCTGCTTTTCTCTCTCCCTTCCTCTTCCTCCTTTCCCCACGTTCTGGGTGGTCGGCCGTGAGGTGGGGGGTCCGTCCGGGGGGGGGCTCATCCTGTGTCTGTTTTTTTTTTCTGCCATGTGTGCGGGGGGGGGGGGGGGGCTGCCCGGGGGTCCCGGGTGTTTGTTGGTGTGTTTAGTGTTATTTTTCTGCACTATTGCGGCCGCCATTTTGCCAGGGCCGGGCGCCTTTATTAGTGATCGGTGGCCATTTTATTGTAGCCCGCATGCTGGTTTTGCATGTCGGCGGCCATTTTGGATGGGGTTTCCAGGGGGGGGGTTCCTTCTTCGCCCCAAACGGTACTCTTGGGCCTTGATAAAGGGGCCACACCACAAACGCTTGTCCTGAAAATTGGATGTTATTGCAAATGAAACATACGTATTTATGGATGTGAATGTACAATATATATGTGTAAAAATTGATGGCGCCATATAGGAACCGTAATAAATAAATGGACAATACTCAATTGATTTTGTACTCTGTCCAAAACTAAAAAAAAAGTTGTGAATTTAAGCCCCTCCTCCAATATTCCCAAGGTCTGCCTTAGTTTGATGTCAATTTTAGGCTCCTGGGAGGCTCCATACATCATATATGTGGCCATGGAGTCCTCTCTGTCCTCTGCCTGGCCTACAAACTCGCTCACCCTTCTTTCTCTCTCTCTTCTATTTCTACAGGTCATTAATAAAGAACCGTACTACACCATGGCAGACTATTACTCCCTGGGAGCGATCGTATTTGAGATGGCCATGGGCAAAGTTCTACGGGACGATTTACTACACAACCTGCGCAACATTAAGGAAGAAAGCCGTAAACCTAAGGCGGCTCCTCTCCAGGATCTCCTCTATAGGGTGAGTATTACCTTCTCCTAACACACAGAACCCTTTCCAGGTCATATACACCTACTCAGGATTTTAGGAAACACCATTGCACATCCATGTGGGTCATAGCAGTACTTTCAGATCCAATATTACACAATAGGGTGCCGTGCTACGACCCGATCCAATATTACACCATAGGGTGCTGTGCTAAGACCCGATCCAATATTACACAATAGGGTGCCGTGCTACGACCCGATCCATTATTACACAATAGGGTGCCGTGCTATGACCCGATCCAATATTACACAATAGGGTGCCGTGCTACGACCCGATCCAATATTACACAATAGGGTGCCGCGCTACGACCCGATCCAATATTACACAATAGGGTGCCGCGCTACGACCCGATCCAATATTACACAATAGGGTGCCGTGCTACGACCCGATCAAATATTACACAATAGGGTGCCGTGCTATGACCCGATCCAGTATTACACAATTGGGTGCCGTGCTACGACCCGATCCAGTATTACACAATAGGGTGCCGTGCTACGACCCAAACCAATATTACACAATAGGGTGCCGTGCTACGACCCGATCCAATATTACACAATAGGGTGCCCTGCTACGACCCCCGACCACCCGATCCAATATTACACAATATACGACCCGATCCAATATTACACAGGGTGGTGCTACGACCCGATGCAATAGGGTATACGACCCGATCCAATATTACACAATAGGGTGCCGTGCTACGACCCGGGGTGCCGTGCTACGACCCGATCCAATATTACACAATAGGGTGCCGTGCTACGACCCGATACAATATTACACAATAGGGTGCTGTGCTACGACCGGATCCAGTATTACACAATAGGGTGAGGTGCTACGACCCGATCCAATATTACACAATAGGGTGCCGTGCTACGACCCGATCCAATATTACACAACAGGGTGCCGTGCTACGACCCGATCCAATATTACACAATAGGGTGCCGTGCTACGACCCGATCCAATATTACACGATAGGGTGCCGTGCTACGACCCGATCCAATATTACCCAATAGGGTGCCGTGCTACGACCCGATCCAAAATTACACAATAGGGTGCCGTGCTACGACCTGATCCAATATTACACAATAGGGTGCTGTGCTACGACCCGATCCAAGCATGACATAGTAGGGGGAGTAACAGCAGAATCACAGAATTTGTCAGAACCCAATCATAAAACGGGGATTGTATTGCTCACATATCACTATTACTCTCTGGTGGTTTCTTATCATATTTCTTTCTCCTTTACAGCTCTTACAGTACAAGCAGACGGCTCGAGCAAAGATGGTATGCGACATCAGAGATCACCCGCTCTTCAGACCGATCAACTGGAAGGACATAGAGGAAGGAAAATCCCCCTCACCGATTCCAGCATTGATGGTAAGTATACGAATAATGGAGGAGTCCATGTACAATGGAGGGGGAGGTGGGGTTCAGCCCCAGGCTCTTCTTTTGGTCCTTGGGTGGGATAATGCAGTGTAAGGCTTTTTATGACCACTAGAGGGAGATGCGGTTGAAGGAGCCTTATTGGGGTAATTGGTTGCCATCGGGGGTTGGGTTCACCAAGCTTTGTTACCGTTTCCTGTATCAATCAGAAACATTGATGAATGTCTTTTTCTCTTTTCAGCTTTCCGAGAAACCGGAACTTAAACCAATGAAGCTAGAGGAATGTTTGTGGTGCACCCCCAATGAGAAGCGGATCAAGATGAAGGAGCAGAAGAACTTCAAAGGCTTTTACTACATCAGCGAAAGTCTGAAGCGGAAGCCAATAGCCTCATCTCCAGCACCATCAGAGGGCCATTAAAGCATATCCACCAGACAGGAGGGGGCGCACCCATCTAAATATAGACTGTTGTTGCAATGAAACAAAATGAAAAGAGAGGCGTCACCAAGTGGTGGAACTCAAGCTGCATCTTACAGCTGTGTGGCTTTTGGCAAAGGCTTTGGTATTCACAAGGATGACATCACCACGTTGGGGGGCGTGGTGACATCATCCCCAGGATTCCTCAAGCCTTTACCGAAGGCCACACAACCGCGGGATGTGGCTTGAGCTCCACCACCTTGTGACTCCTCTCCCTTCGGAGACTTTCGGAGGCTTCCGCCAACGGCTCCAATATTTTCTAAGGATGACATCAGCATGCTGGGGGGCATAGTGACATCATCGTTGGGAATCTTTCGATCCTTTCACGAAAGCCACCACTTGGTGACAGCTCTCCTGATCAAGCCCCACTACATCCGGAGGCCGCATTGCAGACACAGCCACTTGCTGCCGCTCCCTGCCGCACAGACCAGCTGCCAGCCTGCAAGAGCAAACAACTCATCGGGGGCCACAGCCTGACAGCTCTCCCACCCAGCTCATCAGCATACCGGCCCTACTCCTCGGACTCAGCTGCTTGACTGCCATTTTCTAAACTGGCAGAAAAAAAACAAAAAGGACATCCATGTGGGTGCAGTTGGCACCCACACAGATGTCACATTGGGTACAGTTGACATCAAAGGGACTGCCTACACAGGATGCTGGGAACACCTGTGCATCCCCATTCTAATTTGGGGACCACTGTACTCCATCTTCGTTATTTGGGGTGTGTCTTATTATAAGAGTGTTATAGATTGTAGATTAGGAGAAGTTTGGATTTCTTCTGGAGGTGTGTTTAGTGGACATCACTGATGTACCCCGCTCAGCGGGGGCGGGCCTTAGAGAACAGAGGCCCGCATATGGGCAGCACAGAGGCTTAGTGGTGAGCCTTGCAGCACTGGGGTCCTTGGTTCAAATCCTGACCAGGACACTATCTGCATGGAGTTTGCATGTTCTCCCTGTGCTTGCGTGGGTTTTCTCCGGGTACTCCGGTTTCCTCCCACACTACATGCTACCTTTGCGTTGGTGGTGCAGTGGTTAGCACAGCTGCTTTCTAAGCAGCTGACCCGGGTTCGATTCCCGGCCAACGCAATCTCCAATACTTGGAGTCCTCAGAGAGAAAAGCGCTATACAAGGTCAGTGCTGAGTATAGATTAGCGGTGGAATAAAGAATGAAACAAATGTGTGGAGCTTCTGAATCACCAACTATCAATGTAAGTGGACAAACAAGACAATTGGCATAACTGATATACCCTACACAGCGCGGGCCTTAGAGAGCAGAGGCCACATATGAGCAGCACAGAGGCTTAGTGGTGAGCCTTGCAGCACTGGGGTTCTGGTCAAATCCTGACCAGGACACTAGTCGGAGAGCATGTTCTTCCTATGCGTGGGTTTCCTCTGGGTTCTCTGGTTTCCTCCTCGATCTACCAGAGGGGCCATGTGATAAACCCTTCCTGGCTGTGACTTGGGCGGATCTTCTGTATCACAAGTATGGCGTAAATTCAGAAGAGGGGGACATGAGCCACACTGGTTGTAGAACCAATAACATCTACTGGCCCTGAAAGCCGATATTCCATATATGTTGTGGTGATCATACATCGGTCCGTTCTTCCAGAAAGACAACCAGTGCACCATCAGACACTGGGCTGGTGCAAGGATTTTTGACTAGGGAAAACCTATGTTTTTAAGGCGTGTGTTGGACCGGCTATATGAGGAGGTTAGGCCGGTATATTCGAGGCGTGTGCTGGACCGGCTATGATGGGAGGTTGGAGGCCGGTATATTCAGCGTGTGTTGGACCGGCTTTGGGAGGTGGAGGCCGCTATTTTTTCAGGCGTGTGTTGGCTGGTATGATGGTAGGTTGGAGGCCGTATATTCACATGTGTTACCGGCTATGAGGGGAGGTTGGAGGCCGGTATATTCGAGGCATGTGTTGACCCTATGAGGGAAGGTTGGAGCGGTATATTCCAGGGTGTGGACCCGCTATGAGGGGAGGTTGGAGGCCGGTATATTGAGGTGTGTGTTGGACGGTTATGATGGGAGGTTAGGCCGGTATATTAAGGCGTGTGTTAATCGGCAATGAGGGAAGTTTGGAGGCCGGTATATTTTTGAGGCGTGTGTTGGACCGGCATTGGGAGGTGGAGGCCGGTATATCAGCGTGTGTTGGACGCTATGATGGGAGGTTGGAGGCCTAATAGGCGTGTGTTGGACCTATGATGGGAGGTTGGAGGCTGGTATATTCAAGCGTGTGTTGGATCGGCTATGATGGGAGGTTGGAGGTGTATATTCAAGGCGTGTGTTGGATCGGCTATGATGGGAGGTTGGACTCTTTTTGTCTTCAGAGGTGGAGGAGTCTTTCCAGCTTTCTCTGCTGGAGAAATGAGAACTCTTCCCCCAGTGAGTCCTTCATGGAGAAGTGTTGTTTGGTGACAGCCAACTAATGTATTTATTAAAGCTACCTAGACGAACTACAAAATACTAAGAAAACAAGTAATTAAGCACTCCGGTGGTGCAGTGAGGTAGCATGAATGGGTGAAAGGAAATGGAGGGCGCTAATGAGTGGAAATTGTATAGCTAGGTATAACCCCTGCTATGGTGGAGATTGGGATAAGGTACAATTGTGCAACATAACCTAAGGTGGTAGATATAAATACAACATAAATAGAAAAAAATATATAAATTGGATACATTTGTACTATATTGAATAACAAGTGGTAAAGATTGGAAATAATTACCAGTCCATGTAAACAATTGTGAACAATAAAACGTGGTATGCCCTACACTAAATGATCACCAGTGCAGAAATTCCACTCTTGGTGAGGTCTAAAGTGCAATTGGAAATACAGTGCAATATAAATAAATAAGTCCTAAAGTGCAAAGTCCCATGAAAAGCCACAACTGTGTGTCAATGGAAAATTGTTGAGAGCTGGATCTATGTGTCAATTCCTCCACCATTAAGATAAGGACTCCACCCAAAGTGCCCTCTACAATCCTGGGGAGATGCTATGCCTTACCACAGGGAGAGACCTCTTAATTAAAAGTGCAGGAAGCAGGACAGGATAAGTCTGTTACTGGGGGCAGCTGGATCCATGGGAACCGTAGTATTGACCTCGTGGAGCTCTCAGAGTAATGGAGGCAAATAGGAAAAAAATCATAGTCTACTTTATTTAAAAATCCAAAAATGGGCTCTCTTTCCCCTCAGACCAATGCCCTCTACAAAACTTTTGGCATCCAGCCGCACCAAGTGTATGGGAGTCCCTCCTCCGGAATGCCCTCTACATCCATGGGGCGCCTCCTAATGTACAATCCATGGCTTACCTGCCTACAATCCATTAATGCCCTCTACAATCCATAAAGGCCTCCTAATGCACTATGCCTCCTAATGCCTCTATCCATGAGTGCCCTCTACAATCTACGCCCCCATGGGTGCCTGCCCTCTAATGTCCTCTACAATCCATGGGTGGAGCCTAATCCTATCCATGCCCTCTCAACAATCCATGAGCCCTCCATGGGTCACCTTCTACAATCCATGCCTCTAATGCCTCAAGAGTACAATCCATGGGCGCCTCCTAATGCCCTCTACAATCCATGGCCTTCTAATGTATTTATATCTACCTAATCCTAATGCCCTTTACAATCCATGGGGGCCTCCAAGACCTCCTCTCTACAATCCATGCCCTGCACTACAATCCATGGGTGCCTTCTAAGCGCCTCCTAATGCCCCTACAATCCATGGGCCGGGCCCTGCCCTTACAATCCATGGGCGCCTTCTAATGCCCTCCAATCCATGGGCGCCTCCTAATGCCCTCTACAATCCATGGCGCCTCCATTCTAATTTGGGGCCCTCTACAATCCTTTGTTATGGGGCTCCTAATGTCCTCTACAATCCTTATTATAGGAGTGTTATAGATTGTAGATTAGGAGAAGTTTGATTTCTTCTGGAGGTGTGTTTAGTGGACATCACTGATGTACCCCGCTCAGCGGGGGCGGGCCTCAGAGAACAAGAGGCCCGCATATGGGCAGCACAGAGGCTTAGTGGTGAGCCTTGCAGCCTGGGGTCCTTGGTTCAAATGCCCCCCTGACCAGCACAATCTGCATGGCGCCTCCAAATGCCCTAACAATCATGTTCTCCCTGTGCTTGCGTGGGTTTCCTCCGGGTACAATCCATGGTTTCCTCCCACCTAATGCTACCTTTGTGTTGGTGGTGCAGTGGTTACAAGCTTTCTAAGCCACCCGGGTTGATTCCCGGCCAACGCAATCTCCTAATGGAGTCCTCAGAGAGAAAAGCGCTACAAGGTCATCCTGAGTATAGATGGGGTGGAATAAAGAATGAAACAAATGTGTGGAGCTTCTGAATCACCAACTACAATGTAATGGACAAACCATGGCGCTCAGCGGGGGCGGGCCTAGAGAGCAGAGGCCCATATGAGCAGCACAGAGGCTTATGGTGAGCCTCTACAACTGGTCCATCGGAGCGCCTATGAACCTACCAGAGGGGCCATGATCCCTTCCTGGCTTGACTTGGGCAGATCCTATGTGGACGCCTAATAACCCCTAATTGGTGTGCAGACCTCTACAATAACACCCAGCATTTGTGTCAGCGGACGCACTAATAACCCCCAGCATTGGTGTCAGTGAACATACTAATAACCCCTGGCATTGGTGTCAGCGGACGCACTAATAACCCCAAGCATCGGTGTCAGCGGACTACAATAACCCCCAGCATTGGTGACAGGGCGCCTCCTATTATGCCCCTTTACAATAACCCCCCATGGGTGCCTCCTAATGCCCTCTACAATCCATGAGCGCCTCCTAATGCCCTCTACAATCCATGGGCGCCTCCTAATGCCCTCTACAATCCATGGGCACCTTCTAATGCCCTCTACAATCCATGGGCGCCTCCTAATGCCCTCTACAATCCATGGGCGCCTCCTAATGCCCTCTACAATCCATGAGCACCTCCTAATTCCTCTACAATCCATGGGTGCCTCCTAATGTCCTCTACAATCCATGGGTGCCTTCTAATGTCCTCTACAATCCATGGGCGCCTCCTAATGCCCTCTAGTGTTGAGCGGAATACGCCATATTCGATTTCGCGATATATTCCGAATATATTGGAGAATATTCGAGAAATATTCGCTAAAATCGAATATTCGTGATATTTTATCAAAATAACAACATTGCGAAATTTCGCTAACGCTATTGCGAAATTATTGCGATATATAATTGCGAAATTCTCGTCATCGCGCATGCGCATGCACGCGAACAACACGCTCTAACGGAGCTCATTTCCTGGAGTTTTGCCAGTCTATTTCTGGATCGCTTTACTGTGCTGCCCCTGCGAAGCAAAGATGGTGCAAAGTAATTTTACACCCAGTGAGGAAAACCTGTTGATCAATGTGAGTAATTTCACCACTGTTATAGTGTTATTTCATTTATCTGTAACTGCATTTTAGACTATTTTAAAAGTTACAATATAAGATCAGATATTAGTATTTCCCAAAAAGTGTGTCTCCAGCTGTTGCTAAACTACAACTCCCAGCATGCCTGTACAGCTGCAGACACCCTGGTTGGTAAATGTTTATTTAGGCACTTTTCTTGCTATTTAGCATAATTAACATGTTGTGGACATAGAACGCGAACGTCCTGACTTCAGGGTCCTTAAGGCCCAAGGTCGTTCGAAATACATATTGGCCTTTTGATTTTTGCAGAACTACAACTTCCAGCATGCCTGGGATGCAGTGACTTTCTAGTTTTGCAAGTTCTGCAGGCTCACATTTTTCAGACCCACTATACACGGGTCTCTAAAACAATGTGGCACTCTAGATGCAGCAAAAGTAAAATTCTTAGCATGCACTGGACAGACCATGCCGATGGGAGTAGTAGTTTTGCAAAAGCTGGAGGGCGCACTGGTCTTGAAACCCTGAGTTAGGTAACAAACCTCGCAGTGTTGGTGCAACCATTGTGCCTCTAGCTGTTGCAAAACTACAACTCCTTGCATGCAACTGGCAGCAATAACCCCCCCCCCTCTCCCCCAATGTGACTGTACACAGGGTACATTCACATGGGCTGTGGCTTACAGTGTGCCTCTAGCTGAAGCAAATTTTGCGCTACAGCTTAAACCCTCAGTGGGAAACTACTGTGAACCCCACGCCCCTTCTGACTGTACCATAAAAACACTACACCACACTACATAAAAATTAAAAAACAACTATATACACATACCCCTACATAGCCACCCTCCCCTCCACAATCAAAACCAAAAAGTCTGGTACGGCACTGTTTACTAAACGCAGCCTACAGCTGTTGCAAAACAACTCCCCAGTATTACCGGACAGCCATTAACTGTCCAGGCATGCTGGGAGTTAAAGTAAAGTAGTTGTACAGCTGGTGACGGTGAGCTACATGGTGTATCAGAGCATGCTGGTAGTTGTAGTTTTTAAATAACATCAACTCCAGTATAAGGATCAAAAAATAATTAGAGCGGTCAGATGAATAGCAATGCATTTCCCCCCTATACGTGTATCCTGTGTTGTTACTCATATATACATAATTATGCAAATGATAATGGCTGCTATATTTATGCAAAAAAGGTGGCGACCAAAATAGCAAGATATACAATCTGTCATGTTACCCCTGTCATTGATTAATAAGGGCGAGAATGCTTCCAATTGTTAAATAACATACATTTACGTCATATATCCATAAGGGTTTAAACAAAAGTATTAAATATACTTTCTTCTTCATCTTGCAGACGTTCCTGCTAAATGGATATGACCAGTTGCGGAGTCAGCAGGAAAAAAAAAATATAGTCAGCTCCCTTAGGCGGGAGTTACAGGAGGTGCATGGGTGCAGACATGACCGCATGGCCATCCTGAAAAAATGGTCGGACCCAAAAAGGCGCCACATGTCCCAGGTCAAACAGATCCGAGATGAATTTCATCCAGGTAAGTTACCGGTGACAGTTATGTAAGGTCATATGTAATTAACCTTAGGGCAGATGTTGTTAACCCAGACGCCATGTTGTGGTAACATATATCACCACCCAAGGTATTCATAGTACTGAAAAAAGACATGGGACAGCAGACAGGAACACTTACTAACTATAATTATATATCAGACAGGAGGCTCATATCTTATGCATTAATCTTTCCTTTATTAATGCCCATAGCAGAACAAACAACGTAATTTACTGAAAGTGAAAACAGAAAAAACTGTATGGGACTACAATTCCCAGCAGGCCTAGGGTATCCGTAGCCCCTCCTATCCTGTCCCTCTATATAAGGTTAGCCCCATCTAGGATCTTCCTCTTTCTTTCTGCTCATGGCAGAGCTCTACAAGATGAGTATATATTTTTTATATTTCGATATTATTACTACCCCTGTTTTGGAAACTAGGGTGTTTTGTCTCCTATTCTTTGTCTTATTTAGTACATCTTTTTCCTTTTTTCCCCTGTTACCGGGTGTCCCGATGTCAGGTATCTTATTTCATTTTATCTGACCTACATTGTCTCCCTCCGGCGGCGCCATCTTGGAGGTATACATCCCCCTCCTTTCCTCCGCAACTCTCCTGGATTCACACGGGGGAGGGTTAGATCTCCGTGCACGGGCTCTCCCCCCTTCCTCCCTCCTCTCTCTCTTTTTCTCTTCTATCGCCCGTCACTGTATGATTTTTGCTCCTTCTAGGCATCCTCCAATCGCCGTCCTGAGCGGGGAACTGAGGGGCGGATCTCACTCGCCCACTCAGTCACTCGCATCTGCAGCAATGAGAACTCAGGAGCCGTAGTCTCGCGAGACTTCGCCTGCTCCGTGACTTCCTTTTCCAGCTCTCCTCACAATGCAGGATATTCTACGCCTGCAGTGTCGGAGGTAGGAGCCGGAGCTAGTCAGCTAGTGAATTCTAGATCGCTTAGGTAGCTAGCTAGCGTTTTTTAATAGGAATTTATTCCTATCCCTGTCACCCCCTTCATATCGATAGCTCTCTATTTATTGCAATTAAACTTCTGATAATTCAGCAAGGATCAGCCCCCCAGCCACCCAGTGGTCAGAACCCACTCCTCCCTAGTACTTATATATATACACATATATACTACAGAATGGCTGGGGAAGATTCAATCCCCCCTCTGGGCGATGAGCTGGCACTGGGCTCAACACAGTTCTTGAGCACAACACAAATACAAGATTTGATTACCAAATCCATACAAGCTGCTCTGGCTGCAGCTACCACTCCCTCTGTGCCACAACAAATTCTGCCCCCTGTAATGTTACCACACAGCGGTGAACCGCAAACAAAAAAAGGCAAATCCTCTCATAAGAGGAAGCACGTTGTGGCGACCCATGACTCCCCGGCAGTGGAAGCAAATAATATGCATAGAGCAGCTCCCCACTCGGACTGCCACCCCACGCATTCCTCGGACTCCTTTCCACCCCTGGGCCTCAGGGAGTCACCAAAGAGGCATAGTTCCGCTAAACGGGCAAAACCTGACTCATACGTGGTCTCATCAGACGACGATACCTCTGCTGAGTCGGGCGAGGCTGAGGTCTCTGAGTCCGAATACGAAGATGAGGAGGATGCGGGGGCATTGGCGCTCTTACACGACGCCAACCCTGGAAATCAGGGCGAAATCATTGTTGATATGCAGGGCGAACCTCTGTTCCACCCAGATGCTATATCCCATCCCCGTTCTGGAGACTGGTCCCCCTTACCCCACGTGTCACAGTATGTCGAATTCTGGGCACGTAGGTCCCTTGAGAGGTCCAATCGCAATAAATTGCGATCTGAATGCCCTCGACCA
The DNA here is from genome assembly GCA_029574335.1 of Rana kukunoris. Taxonomy (NCBI): domain Eukaryota; kingdom Metazoa; phylum Chordata; class Amphibia; order Anura; family Ranidae; genus Rana; species Rana kukunoris. The sequence continues at coordinate 274,434,114 of CM056051.1, read as the reverse complement.
CATATTCCTAAAAAAGTGTCGTGACAATGAACACCGAGATAGATCCCATTCTATCTAAAAATCTGTTCAAAACAGGAAAATTCCCCAAAAAGGGGATAGACCGTTCCTTTAAAGCCATACAGGACCGGATTCTTGATCTCCTCGGCCCATTAACAAAGATTTTAAATCTATCAGAACAGGCCACGACTTCAGGCCAAACGGTTGATATAACCCAGCTACGTGGGTGGGCCCAAAGGGCCATATGTCTAGTGGGCAGCGCAAACACCGCCTGCTCTGTCGAGCGCAGAAACGCTCCATTTGATGCGACTTGATCCACAGTTAGTTCACCTGGCAGAAACTGAACCAGGTCCGGCAGCAGAGGGGATGCTGTTCGGTGATTCCTTGGTGAAGGATATTAATAAATTCGTAGGGCTCTTCAACAGCCTAGACAAGGCGCAAACCTCGCTCAAAAGATCTACAACCAGTAAGGTTTTCCCCCGGGCCGGCAGAAGTAGGGGTCGTTCTGCCGGCCGCAATGTCAGTTTCAGACCTTTTCAAAGGGCAAACCCTTCTCCATACACCCAGGCTCCCCCTCCGTACACCACCGTGGCGCAACCAGCACCCTTTTTCCCGCCCCGAGGAAGACCTTGGAGAGGACGTGGTAACAGAGGATATCCCCGCTCCCGTCCATATTCCGGTAAAAACTACCTACACTCCAACTTCTCACACACCTGTGGGGGGCCGACTAAAACTTTTTACCCACGCCTGGTCTGCGATTACGGCAGATACGTGGATACTAGACACCATTTCAGGTTTCCACATAGAACTTCTATCCCCACCAACTTTGGGAGTGATTCCACCCCCTATTCGATTTGCGAAACAGAACGCTGTTCTTATAGACAAGGAAATCCGAGATCTGATTGTCAAACAGGTCGTGGTCGAGGTCGACCCATACTCCCCGGGGTTTGTCAGCAACCTATTCCTAGTCAAAAAGAAAGGGGGAGGCTACCGTCCCGTGATAAATCTGCGGGACTTGAACCAACATGTCGCATATCGGCATTTCAAGATGGAAGGTATCCATTGTCTCCGAGATCTCCTCCATCCCGGGGATTGGTTGGTGAAGGTGGACCTAAAGGACGCATATCTCACCGTCCCCATACACCAGGAATCCCAACACCTACTCCGCTTCAGATGGGGGGGACGCACTTGGCAATTCACATCCCTTCCATTCGGTCTGTCATCCGCCCCATGGTGTTTCACCAAACTCTTAAAACCGGTGGTGGCGTCACTAAGGAGCAGAGGTGTACGTCTAATTATCTACCTAGACGACATCCTCATTATGGCATACTCCAAATCACAAGCTCTACGCCACATGGTTTGGACGATCGACTTGCTCCAAAATCTAGGTTTCTTGATCAACCAAGAAAAATCGATTCTGACACCGGCCCAAGAGATGGAATTCCTGGGCTTCATGGTGGACACCAAACAAGCTGTCCTCCGCTTACCCAAGACAAAATTAGCACTTACCTGCAAGGAGATCAGAGCGGTGTTACGCAAGAATTATCTATCATTACGCGTCTTAGCCCGCCTGGTAGGCCTGCTTGCGTCCTCCATTCAAGCCATATTTCCGGCCCCCCTTCACTACAGGGCCCTACAACGGCTCAAGATCCTTCATCTGAGACAGGGCCTCAGATACGCAGACAGGGTTCCTCTATCTGCGGAAGCTGGGGTCGAATTGCAGTGGTGGCTTCGTCATGCCGTCAAGTGGAACGGCAAAACGATCTTCAACTCATGTCCAGATGTCATTATAGAATCGGACGCAAGTCGTCAGGGCTGGGGCGCACGCTTAGGCGAGACCGCGACGGGAGGGACCTGGTCCAACAAGGAAACCCTCTTACACATCAACGCATTGGAGCTCCTAGCAGCCCAGTTCGCTATCCAGAGTTTCCTAACAGACAAATCCAATTGCTGCGTATTATTACGCATGGACAATATTGCAGCGGTGCAATACATCAACCGCTTAGGGGGCACCAGATCCAAAATCCTGGCGGATATTGCCAAGACCATTTGGCATTTCTGCTTCTCCCGCAACATCATCCCTATGGCAGAGTACATCCCGGGTATTTCCAATACGATAGCAGATTGGAATTCCCGTTATCTGTTAGACTCCAGCGATTGGCATCTGGACCGTTCAGTCTTCACCCGACTGAATCTTCTTTGGGGTCCCTTAGGCATAGACCTTTTCGCCCGCCTCTCGCCTCAACCACCATCTGCCCCGATTCTTCAGCTGGAGACCGGATCCGGAGGCCTCAGCAGTAGAACGCGTTCCGTCATTCCTGGAAAGGGGAGACGCATTACGCGTTCCCCCCATTCCCCCTCCATGATCCCCAGAGTGCTATTGCAGATAGCCAACCAGAGAGCGACGGTGGTGCTAGTCACCCCGTGGTGGCCGTCTCAACCATGGTTCCCACTACTTCTAGGAATGGTCATAGACTGTCCCAGACTTCTGCCGTCTGTCCCTCACATCCTTTCCCATCCGACCAAGGGCACTCACCCTTTAGTGGCGGAAGGCACACTGACCCTCCTGGCGTCGCTGGTTTCGGGTTGCCAGATCCGGACAACAACCTTTCTAGATCAGCTAGAGATCTCCTCTCCCTGGCCTGGGCCCCCGGGACTCGATCGGCATATCGATCAGCCTGGAAACTTTGGGTATGTTGGTGTGATCAACGACAGGTTGATCCCATACAGGCACCTGTAACTATCGTGCTGAACTATCTGGCGGACTCTTTCGATTCAGGCAAATCATACAGTTCCATAAATGTGTACAGATCAGCCATATCAGCTTACCAGTGCCCGGTGGATGCGATGCCTATTGGCAAACACCCCCTGATATGTAGAATGTTGCGGGGCATCAGATTCAAACGACCTCCGCGTCCAAAATATCAATCCACGTGGGATGTCGCCAAGGTCCTCGATATGTTCTCTTCTTGGGAGGACAATGAGGCGTTGCCTCTCAAGCTTCTGTCTTATAAGCTCACAGTCCTGTTGTGTTTGGTCTCGATCAAACGGGTGTCCGACGTCAGGGCTTTGGACATTTCCAGACGACAGTTTTCACCTCAAGGAGTTAAATTCTCTGTGGTTCGTAGGACCAAGACAGACCTTCATTCGGTGTTTTACCCTTTTTTCCCTACACACCCGAAACTCTGTGTAGTTAGATGCCTTCAGGCCTATGAGACATATACCGCTGATCTACGCTCCTCTGTTTTCTCCCAACTCCTAGTGTCTTATGTCAGACCTCATCTCCCGGTCACCTCCGCCACTTTGGCACGTTGGGTTAGGTCAGCCATGGCAATGGCGGGCATAGATATAACCCTGTTTGGGCCACACTCTTCCAGAGGAGCTATGGCTACCAAGGTTGTTACGGCGGGTGGTTGACTTACAGATCTCCTAATGGCGGCTGATTGGTCTTCTGAGACCACCTTTCGCCAATTTTATTTTAGACCAGAGGATCATGTCTCCATGTCAGTTTTGTGAGGGTTAGCTTACACTTTTCCACTTAAAGTTCGTATAATATAGTCGTCATATGTTCATATTAATTTATTCAGTGTTAAGCTTTGAACCTGCATAAGATATGAGCCTCCTGTCTGATATATAATTCGAGATTTTCCTAGCTTGTGACGGAAAATATTAGTTATATGAAGACAGGAGGCGAGTATCTTCCTCCCTACCCCACCCTGTCACGATTTTGCATTTTCTTTCAGGGTATTGATCACATTCAGGTTTCCTGTACACTGACGACCTGCTGATCGGGAAGAGTTTTTTCCTGTATACGGATGACCGACTGTCCGAAAGACGTTTGGTTAGTTAGTCCCCGTTGGGACTGGTTTGCTGTTACTCCAATTTCCTCCGGAGGCTGGGATGTCGGGCCGGCTGGCCGAAGACCCCGGTGTTTACTGGACTGTTCAAATGAAGATCCTGTTTTCCACTCGGTAGGATTCGCATAAGAAAGAGGAAGATCCTAGATGGGGCTAACCTTATATAGAGGGACAGGATAGGAGGGGCTACGGATACCCTAGGCCTGCTGGGAATTGTAGTCCCATACAGTTTTTTCTGTTTTCACTTTCAGTAAATTACGTTGTTTGTTCTGCTATGGGCATTAATAAAGGAAAGATTAATGCATAAGATACTCGCCTCCTGTCTTCATATAACTAATATTTTCCGTCACAAGCTAGGAAAATCTCGAATTAAACTAAATAAACAAGACACCCCATTAATGTACTAATACTGGCCGAGGCTGCTTTATTATTGGATTTCAGACATATATTTTAAATAAATACTTTAATAACTTAAAAAACAGCCTAGTCACTATGGCTCATGCTGTACCTAAATATATTACAACTTTAAAATGTAGCCAACAACAACTAAACTAAACAGATTTGTCACTCTTTGTATAATTTTTTTTTTTTTTTTAAAGAAAGGTGACCATCCCACATAATTAGCAGCCGCGACAAAAAGAAAAGAAAAAAAGGGGGGGGGTAGGGGAACACAACAGTCCCGTCTACTGCGGCGACTGAGATCAAGGCTGACGGAACCCTACTTATATACCCCTAAGTAACACTGGATTTTTCCAGAACCAGCAGGCCCACAGGCCTAAAAAGTGAGGGAAAAGCACGTGTAGGCCGCGTGATCACCTTCTGTTCACCCAAAAACCGGGAAAAACACGTTTTCCAGCTAACTAGGCCACGTGAGGACCAGCTTACACCTAAAGAGCCCTATTAGGTTCCCAAAAGCGGAACTTGAAACCGTCACTACTAATTTTGTTTAGTCCTGCCGCTTTCCCATGAGAAAAGGGGGAATTGAAACCTTCTCCCCCTTTTCTATCATTATTCTATCAAGTTAAACCATGGATTTTAAGTGGTGTTGTGGTGGGTTAAAGGGGAAGGGGTGGTATTTTATAACTCAACTAGCTGAATAACTGGCGTTGCCCGGTCTTCCTATCTTAACCTTTTGTGTAGGAAAATGAAGAGACCACAGTCCCATATACTTGCATGGGACTTGAAACAATAACCCATCTTTTCTATAAGGGTTTAGGCAAGGGTTAATGTAACTGTCATATATTTTTATTTGGCATATAAGTAATATGTGTACCACGTATTATTGAAATATCTCCAGGCGTACAGAAGTTAGTGGGAACATACATTTCCCATTGATTTGCATGGGACTTTAAACAAAAACCCCGACCCTCACAAATGGGGGTAGTCAAGGGATAAGTTAACTATCCTATAGTTTAAATGAACATATAAGTAACATGTGACCAAGTGTTATCGAAATATCTACAGCCGTTATAAAGTAACATGTATTTCCCATAGAGTTGAATGGGACTTTATAGAAAAAACCCCGACCGTGGCAAATGGTGGTGGGTAAGGGTAAAACCACCTATCCTATGTTTGTGGCTGACATATAAGTAACATGTGTGCAAAGTTTCATGTTAATATCTTTAGCCGTTTGGACGTGATGCTGGAACACACATACATACACACACACGTTGAGTTTTATATATATAGATAGATTCCCACTAAATTCCTGTGGTAGGCGTGGGGTTATCATAGTAATCCCGTGTACTCCATCAGGCCCTTTTTTAAACATGAGATTGTCTGAACAAAACAAAGGAAACAAAAACAGTTCATTTTAGCATGGTGGCAGCCCAGCTCACGCTCAGTCCCCTGTAGTGCCCGCAAGACCCTTTAATATAACATTATCCCATTGGTTATGGTTAACTGTCTATATAAATGTATTTGTATTCATATACAATACAGCAGAGTACACAGAATTTGCATATGTTATTAGAAAACATTTTTACATATATGAACATTGTGTTATTATAGATGCTCCTCTACCATCTGTGCGCCCCAAGCGCACAAGGCGACAGGCCGCAGAGGAGGAGGATGAAGAGGAGGAGGAGGAGCAGGAGGAGGATGCTGAGGAGGAGAGGGATGACGAGCAGCCAGGGACCTCCCAGTCGCCACCCCCAGCTCTTGTGGAGGAGCAAGAGAAGGAGCTGCAACCCCACCCCCCCCCCCCCAAACTTCTGGTGGTGTACCCAATCTGAGAGAAGAGGAGCAGGAGGATGAGACCGTTGCTGTGAGCATCGGTCAGGAGGGTAAATATGTGCACAAAAATTAATAACATTTCAACAATAAGATGTAGATATAAAAATGGACAGCATTTAAAGCGCGCCCGTCAGATTTCAGAACAATAATATGGTAATATGGTATATGGTATTATCATGTCTATACAATTGTTATGTGTCTAGCACATATACTTCTATCAAGAAGTATATGTGCTAGACACATAACAATTGTATAGACATGATAATGATTGTTTAATAAGCAACATAAATATTATATTTATTTTGTAACGGTCTTTGAAATCCAAATGTTTTTTTCTTATATCCTAACAGTTTTAAAAAAGATTGACCACAAGTTTGCTGAGTTGCAGAGGACCTATGACCAAATCATTGCAAACAAAAGCAAGATGCGGTTTCTAGACCGCGAAAACGAGAAGCTGGTGCAACAGCAAGGAAAAATTATGGCTGAGTTGGCAGATCTTCAAAAGCAGATGCATGAGTGTGTTTGATTTTTTTTTTTTTTTTAATACATTTTTTTTATTTTTTATCCAAATGTTTCCTTTCTCATTGAGATTCTTAGGTTTTTCAACACATCTAACTTCACATCTAACACATCAACATCCACATCAACTGCAACAGGCCGCAAACCAGGGTTTAAGATAAAGTTTATTGTTTTAGTCACACTTGCTGTTACGATCCGGTCTGGTAGCTTGTAGCGGAGGCTGTTGGTGGGTCCGCTGTGCCAGAGAGGTCATGAAGCATTACTCAGCATGAAGGCAGCATCAGTAGTATTCAAATATAAAGTAATTATCACACACACAACATTTACAAGCAGTAGTGTTAATAGTACTAGATAGCATCTAAACACTTGGGCAAGACTTGACAGCAGCAGTAGTGGTAATAGTAGTATATAGTGGCAAATAATTTGTGACATAGGTGTCTGAGCAGCAGCAGTATAGTAAAAACAGTACACAATAAAGTGTTTTATCACTTGTGGAAGAGGTGGCAGCAGCACAGCAGCACTATTGGTAATTGTAGCATATACTGTAGTGGCAAAGAACTTGTCACATAGGTATCTGAGCAGCAGAAGAATTAGTAACAGTACACAATAAAGTGTTTTATCACTCGTGGAAGAGGTGGCAGCAGCACAGCAACAGCATTCGTAATTGTAGCATATAGTGCCAAAGAACTTGTCACATAGGTATCTGAGCACTGGCAGCAGCAGTATACTAGTAACAGTACACAATAAAGTGTTTTATCACTTGTCGAAGAGGTGGCAGCAGGACAGCAGCAGCATTGATAATTGCAGCATATAGTGCCAAAGAAGTTGGCACATAGGTAAGTGAGCACTGGCAGCAACAGCAGCATAGTAGTACCAGTACACAATTAAGTGTTTTTTTCACTCGTGGTCGTGGAAGAGGTGGCAGCAGCACAGCAGCAGCATTGATGATTGTAGCATATAGTGGCAAAGAACTTGTCACATAGGTATATGAGCACTGGCAGCATCAGCAGTATAGTAGTAGTAACAGTACACAATAAAGTGTTTTTTCACTTGTGGTCGTGGAAGAGGTGGCAGCAGCACAGCAGCAGCAGCATTGATGATTGTAGCATATAGTGGCAAAGAACTTGTCACATAGGTATATGAGCACTGGCAGCAGCAGCAGTGTAGTAGTAACAGTACACAATAAAGTGTTTTTTTCACTCGTGGTCGTGGAAGAGGTGGCAGCAGGACAGCAGCAGCATTGATAATTGCAGCATATAGTGCCAAAGAAGTTGGCACATAGGTAAGTGAGCACTGGCAGCAGTAGCAGCATAGTAGTACCAGTACACAATTAAGTGTTTTTTTCACTCGTGGTCGTGGAAGAGGTGGCAGCAGCACAGCAGCAGCATTGATGATTGTAGCATATAGTGGCAAAGAACTTGTCACATAGGTATATGAGCACTGGCAGCATCAGCAGTATAGTAGTAGTAACAGTACACAATAAAGTGTTTTTTCACTTGTGGTCGTGGAAGAGGTAGCAGCAGCACAGCAGCAGCAGCATTGATGATTGTAGCATATAGTGGCAAAGAACTTGTCACATAGGTATATGAGCACTGGCAGCAGCAGCAGTGTAGTAGTAACAGTACACAATAAAGTGTTTTTTTCACTTGTGGTCGTGGAAGAGGTGGCAGCAGGACAGCAGCAGCATTGATAATTGCAGCATATAGTGCCAAAGGTGTTGGCAGATAGGTAAGTGAGCACTGGCAGCAGCAGCAGCATAGTAGTACCAGTACACAATTAAGTGTTTTTTTCACTCGTGGTCGTGGAAGAGGTGGCAGCAGCACAGCAGCAGCATTGATGATTGTAGCATATAGTGGCAAAGAACTTGTCACATAGGTATATGAGCACTGGCAGCATCAGCAGTATAGTAGTAGTAACAGTACACAATAAAGTGTTTTTTCACTTGTGGTCGTGGAAGAGGTGGCAGCAGCACAGCAGCAGCAGCATTGATGATTGTAGCATATAGTGGCAAAGAACTTGTCACATAGGTATATGAGCACTGGCAGCAGCAGCAGTGTAGTAGTAACAGTACACAATAAAGTGTTTTTTTCACTCGTGGTCGTGGAAGAGGTGGCAGCAGGACAGCAGCAGCATTGATAATTGCAGCATATAGTGCCAAAGGTGTTGGCAGATAGGTAAGTGAGCACTGGCAGCAGCAGCAGCATAGTAGTACCAGTACACAATTAAGTGTTTTTTTCACTCGTGGTCGTGGAAGAGGTGGCAGCAGCACAGCAGCAGCATTGATGATTGTAGCATATAGTGGCAAAGAACTTGTCACATAGGTATATGAGCACTGGCAGCATCAGCAGTATAGTAGTAGTAACAGTACACAATAAAGTGTTTTTTCACTTGTGGTTGTGGAAGAGGTGGCAGCAGCACAGCAGCAGCAGCATTGATGATTGTAGCATATAGTGGCAAAGAACTTGTCACATAGGTATATGAGCACTGGCAGCAGCAGTATACTAGTAACAGTACACAATAAAGTGTTTTATCACTTGTCGAAGAGGTGGCAGCAGCACAGCAGCAGCATTGGTAATTGTAGCATATAGTGGCAAATAACTTGTCACATAGGTATATGAGCACTGGCAGCAGCAGCAGTATAGTAGTAGTAACAGTACACAATTAAGTGTTTTTTTTCACTCGTGGTCGTGGAAGAGGTGGCAGCAGCACAGCAGCAGCAGCATTGATAATTGCAGCATATAGTGGCAAAGAAATTGTCACATAGGTATATGAGCACTGGCAGCATCAGCAGTATAGTAGTAGTAACAGTACACAATAGAGTGTTTTTTTCACTCGTGGTCGTGGAAGAGGTGGCAGCAGCACAGCAGCAGCAGCATTGATAATTGTAGCATATAGTGGCAAAGAAATTGTCACATAGGTATATGAGCACTGGCAGCATCAGCAGTATAGTAGTAGTAACAGTACACAATAGAGTGTTTTTTTCACTCGTGGTCGTGGAAGAGGTGGCAGCAGCACAGCAGCAGCAGCATTGATAATTGTAGCATATAGTGGCAAAGAAATTGTCACATAGGTATATGAGCACTGGCAGCATCAGCAGTATAGTAGTAGTAACAGTACACAATAAAGTGTTTTTTCACTTGTGGTCGTGGAAGAGGTGGCAGCAGCACAGCAGCAGCAGCATCGATGATTGTAGCATATAGTGGCAAAGAACTTGTCACATAGGTATATGAGCACTGGCAGCAGCAGCAGTATAGTAGTAGTAACAGTACACAATTAAGTGTTTTTTTCACTCGTGGTCGTGGAAGAGGTGGCAGCAGCACAGCAGCAGCAGCATTGATAATTGTAGCATATAGTGGCAAAGAAATTGTCACATAGGTATATGAGCACTGGCAGCATCAGCAGTATAGTAGTAGTAACAGTACACAATAGAGTGTTTTTTTCACTCGTGGTCGTGGAAGAGGTGGCAGCAGCACAGCAGCAGCAGCATTGATAATTGTAGCATATAGTGGGAAAGAAATTGTCACATAGGTATATGAGCACTGGCAGCATCAGCAGTATAGTAGTAGTAACAGTACACAATAAAGTGTTTTTTCACTTGTGGTCGTGGAAGAGGTGGCAGCAGCACAGCAGCAGCAGCATTGATGATTGTAGCATATAGTGGCAAAGAACTTGTCACATAGGTATATGAGCACTGGCAGCAGCAGTATACTAGTAACAGTACACAATAAAGTGTTTTATCACTTGTCGAAGAGGTGGCAGCAGCACAGCAGCAGCATTGGTAATTGTAGCATATAGTGGCAAAGAACTTGTCACATAGGTATATGAGCACTGGCAGCAGCAGCAGGATAGTAGTAGTAACAGTACACAATTAAGTGTTTTTTTTCACTCGTGGTCGTGAAAGAGGTGGCAGCAGCACAGCAGCAGCAGCATTGATAATTGTAGCATATAGTGGCAAAGAAATTGTCACATAGGTATATGAGCACTGGCAGCATCAGCAGTATAGTAGTAGTAACAGTACACAATAAAGTGTTTTTTTCACTCGTGGTCGTGGAAGAGGTGGCAGCAGCACAGCAGCAGCAGCATTGATAATTGTAGCATATAGTGGCAAAGAAATTGTCACATAGGTATATGAGCACTGGCAGCATCAGCAGTATAGTAGTAGTAACAGTACACAATAAAGTGTTTTTTCACTTGTGGTCGTGGAAGAGGTGGCAGCAGCACAGCAGCAGCAGCAGCATTGATGATTGTAGCATATAGTGGCAAAGAACTTGTCACATAGGTATATGAGCACTGGCAGCAGCAGCAGTATAGTTGTAGTAACAGTACACAATTAAGTGTTTTTTTCACTCGTGGTCGTGGAAGAGGTGGCAGCAGCACAGCAGCAGCAGCATTGATGATTGTAGCATATAGTGGCAAAGAACTTGTCACATAGGTATATGAGCCCTGGCAGCAGCAGCAGTATAGTAGTAACAGTACACAATAACGTGTTTTTTCACTCGTGGTTGTGGAAGAGGTGGCAGCAGGACAGCAGCAGCAGCATTGATGATTGTAGCATATAGTGGCAAAGAACTTGTCACATAGGTATATGAGCACTGGCAGCAGCAGCAGTATAGTAGTAGTAACAGTACACAATAAAGTGTTTTTTCACTCGTGGTTGTGGAAGAGGTGGCAGCAGGACAGCAGCAGCATTGATAATTGCAGCATATAGTGCCAAAGAAGTTGGCACATAGGTAAGTGAGCACTGGCAGCAGCAGCAGCATAGTAGTACCAGTACACAATTAAGTGTTTTTTTCACTTGTGGTCGTGGAAGAGGTGGCAGCAGCACAGCAGCAGCAGCATTGATGATTGTAGCATATAGTGGCAAAGAACTTGTCACATAGGTATATGAGCACTGGCAGCATCAGCAGTATAGTAGTAGTAACAGTACACAATAAAGTGTTTTTTCACTTGTGGTCGTGGAAGAGGTGGCAGCAGCACAGCAGCAGCAGCATTGATGATTGTAGCATAAAGTGGCAAAGAACTTGACACATAGGTATCTGAGCACTGGCATCAGCAGCAGTGTAGTAGTAACAGTACACAATAAAGTGTTTTTTTCACTCGTGGTCGTGGAAGAGGTGGCAGCAGCACAGCAGCAGCAGCATTGATAATTGTAGCATATAGTGGCAAAGAAATTGTCACATAGGTATATGAGCACTGGCAGCATCAGCAGTACAGTAGTAGTAACAGTACACAATAGTGTTTTTTTTCACTCGTGGTCGTGGAAGAGGTGGCAGCAGCACAGCAGCAGCAGCATTGATAATTGTAGCATATAGTGGCAAAGAAGTTGGCACATAGGTAAGTGAGCACTGGCAGCATCAGCAGTACAGTAGTAGTAACAGTACACAATAGAGTGTTTTTTTCACTCGTGGTCGTGGAAGAGGTGGCAGCAGCACAGCAGCAGCAGCATTGAAAATTGCAGCATATAGTGCCAAAGAAGTTGGCACATAGGTAAGTGAGCACTGGCAGCAGCAGCAGCATAGTAGTACCAGTACACAATTAAGTGTTTTTTTCACTCGTGGTCGTGGAAGAGGTGGCAGCAGCACAGCAGCAGCAGCATTGATGATTGTAGCATATAGTGGCAAAGAACTTGACACATAGGTATCTGAGCACTGGCAGCAGCAGCAGTGTAGTAGTAACAGTACACAATACAGTGTTTTTTTCACTCGTGGTCGTGGAAGAGGTGGCAGCAGCACAGCAGCAGCAGCATTGATAATTGTAGCATATAGTGGCAAAGAAATTGTCACATAGGTATATGAGCACTGGCAGCATCAGCAGTACAGTAGTAGTAACAGTACACAATAGAGTGTTTTTTTCACTCGTGGTCGTGGAAGGGGTGGCAGCAGCACAGCAGCAGCAGCATTGATGATTGTAGCATATAGTGGCAAAGAACTTGTCACATAGGTATATGAGCACTGGCAGCAGCAGCAGTATAGTAGTAGTAGCAGTACACAATAAAGTGTTTTTTCACTCGTGGTTGTGGAAGAGGTGGCAGCAGGACAGCAGCAGCATTGATAATTGCAGCATATAGTGCCAAAGAAGTTGGCACATAGGTAAGTGAGCACTGGCAGCAGCAGCAGCATAGTAGTACCAGTACACAATTAAGTGTTTTTTTCACTTGTGGTCGTGGAAGAGGTGGCAGCAGCACAGCAGCAGCATTGATAATTGTAGCATATAGTGGCAAAGAACTTGTCACATAGGTATATGAGCACTGGCAGCATCAGCAGTATAGTAGTAGTAACAGTACACAATAAAGTGTTTTTTCACTTGTGGTCGTGGAAGAGGTGGCAGCAGCACAGCAGCAGCAGCATTGATGATTGTAGCATATAGTGGCAAAGAACTTGTCACATAGGTATATGAGCACTGGCAGCATCAGCAGTATAGTAGTAGTAACAGTACACAATAAAGTGTTTTTTCACTCGTGGTTGTGGAAGAGGTGGCAGCAGGACAGCAGCAGCATTGAAAATTGCAGCATATAGTGCCAAAGAAGTTGGCACATGGCAAAGGTAAGTGAGCACTGGCAGCAGCAGCAGCATAGTAGTACCAGTACACAATTAAGTGTTTTTTTCACTTGTGGTCGTGGAAGAGGTGGCAGCAGCACAGCAGCAGCAGCATTGATAATTGTAGCATATAGTGGCAAAGAACTTGACACATAGGTATCTGAGCACTGGCAGCAGCAGCAGTATAGTAGTAGTAACAGTACACAATAAAGTGTTTTTTTCACTCGTGGTCGTGGAAGAGGTGGCAGCAGCACAGCAGCAGCAGCATTGATAATTGTAGCATATAGTGGCAAAGAAATTGTCACATAGGTATATGAGCACTGGCAGCATCAGCAGTACAGTAGTAGTAACAGTACACAATAGAGTGTTTTTTTCACTCGTGGTCGTGGAAGAGGTGGCAGCAGCACAGCAGCAGCAGCATTGATAATTGTAGCATATAGTGGCAAAGAACTTGTCACATAGGTATATGAGCACTGGCAGCAGCAGCAGTACAGTAGTAGTAACAGTACACAATAAGTGTTTTTTTCACTCGTGGTCGTGGAAGGGGTGGCAGCAGCACAGCAGCAGCAGCATTGATGATTGTAGCATATAGTGGCAAAGAACTTGTCACATAGGTATATGAGCACTGGCAGCAGCAGCAGTATAGTAGTAGTAACAGTACACAATAAAGTGTTTTTTTCACTCGTGGTTGTGGAAGAGGTGGCAGCAGCACACAGCAGCAGCATTGATAATTGCAGCATATAGTGCCAAAGAAGTTGGCACATAGGTAAGTGAGCACTGGCAGCAGCAGCAGCATAGTAGTACCAGTACACAATTAAGTGTTTTTTTCACTTGTGGTCGTGGAAGAGGTGGCAGCAGCACAGCAGCAGCAGCATTGATAATTGTAGCATATAGTGGCAAAGAACTTGACACATAGGTATCTGAGCACTGGCAGCAGCAGCAGTGTAGTAGTAACAGTACACAATAAAGTGTTTTTTTCACTCGTGGTCGTGGAAGAGGTGGCAGCAGCACAGCAGCAGCAGCATTGATAATTGTAGCATATAGTGGCAAAGAAATTGTCACATAGGTATATGAGCACTGGCAGCATCAGCAGTACAGTAGTAGTAACAGTACACAATAGAGTGTTTTTTTCACTCGTGGTCGTGGAAGAGGTGGCAGGAGCACAGCAGCAGCACAGCAGCAGCAGCATTGATAATTGTAGCATATAGTGGCAAAGAAATTGTCACATAGGTATATGAGCACTGGCAGCAGCAGTATACTAGTAACAGTACACAATAAAGTGTTTTATCACTTGTCGAAGAGGTGGCAGCAGCACAGCAGCAGCATTGGTAATTGTAGCATATAGTGGCAAAGAACTTGTCACATAGGTATATGAGCACTGGCAGCAGCAGCAGGATAGTAGTAGTAACAGTACACAATTAAGTGTTTTTTTTCACTCGTGGTCGTGAAAGAGGTGGCAGCAGCACAGCAGCAGCAGCATTGATAATTGTAGCATATAGTGGCAAAGAAATTGTCACATAGGTATATGAGCACTGGCAGCATCAGCAGTATAGTAGTAGTAACAGTACACAATAAAGTGTTTTTTTCACTCGTGGTCGTGGAAGAGGTGGCAGCAGCACAGCAGCAGCAGCATTGATAATTGTAGCATATAGTGGCAAAGAAATTGTCACATAGGTATATGAGCACTGGCAGCATCAGCAGTATAGTAGTAGTAACAGTACACAATAAAGTGTTTTTTCACTTGTGGTCGTGGAAGAGGTGGCAGCAGCACAGCAGCAGCAGCATTGATGATTGTAGCATATAGTGGCAAAGAACTTGTCACATAGGTATATGAGCACTGGCAGCAGCAGCAGTATAGTTGTAGTAACAGTACACAATTAAGTGTTTTTTTCACTCGTGGTCGTGGAAGAGGTGGCAGCAGCATTGATGATTGTAGCATATAGTGGCAAAGAACTTGTCACATAGGTATATGAGCCCTGGCAGCAGCAGCAGTATAGTAGTAACAGTACACAATAACGTGTTTTTTCACTCGTGGTTGTGGAAGAGGTGGCAGCAGGACAGCAGCAGCAGCATTGATGATTGTAGCATATAGTGGCAAAGAACTTGTCACATAGGTATATGAGCACTGGCAGCAGCAGCAGTATAGTAGTAGTAACAGTACACAATAAAGTGTTTTTTCACTCGTGGTTGTGGAAGAGGTGGCAGCAGGACAGCAGCAGCATTGATAATTGCAGCATATAGTGCCAAAGAAGTTGGCACATAGGTAAGTGAGCACTGGCAGCAGCAGCAGCATAGTAGTACCAGTACACAATTAAGTGTTTTTTTCACTTGTGGTCGTGGAAGAGGTGGCAGCAGCACAGCAGCAGCAGCATTGATGATTGTAGCATATAGTGGCAAAGAACTTGTCACATAGGTATATGAGCACTGGCAGCATCAGCAGTATAGTAGTAGTAACAGTACACAATAAAGTGTTTTTTTCACTTGTGGTCGTGGAAGAGGTGGCAGCAGCACAGCAGCAGCAGCATTGATGATTGTAGCATAAAGTGGCAAAGAACTTGACACATAGGTATCTGAGCACTGGCATCAGCAGCAGTGTAGTAGTAACAGTACACAATAAAGTGTTTTTTTCACTCGTGGTCGTGGAAGAGGTGGCAGCAGCACAGCAGCAGCAGCATTGATAATTGTAGCATATAGTGGCAAAGAAATTGTCACATAGGTATATGAGCACTGGCAGCATCAGCAGTACAGTAGTAGTAACAGTACACAATAGTGTTTTTTTCACTCGTGGTCGTGGAAGAGGTGGCAGCAGCACAGCAGCAGCAGCATTGATAATTGTAGCATATAGTGGCAAAGAAGTTGGCACATAGGTAAGTGAGCACTGGCAGCATCAGCAGTACAGTAGTAGTAACAGTACACAATAGAGTGTTTTTTTCACTTGTGGTCGTGGAAGAGGTGGCAGCAGCACAGCAGCAGCAGCATTGAAAATTGCAGCATATAGTGCCAAAGAAGTTGGCACATAGGTAAGTGAGCACTGGCAGCAGCAGCAGCATAGTAGTACCAGTACACAATTAAGTGTTTTTTTCACTCGTTGTCGTGGAAGAGGTGGCAGCAGCACAGCAGCAGCAGCAGCATTGATGATTGTAGCATATAGTGGCAAAGAACTTGACACATAGGTATCTGAGCACTGGCAGCAGCAGCAGTGTAGTAGTAACAGTACACAATAAAGTGTTTTTTTCACTCGTGGTCGTGGAAGAGGTGGCAGCAGCACAGCAGCAGCAGCATTGATAATTGTAGCATATAGTGGCAAAGAAATTGTCACATAGGTATATGAGCACTGGCAGCATCAGCAGTACAGTAGTAGTAACAGTACACAATAGAGTGTTTTTTTCACTCGTGGTCGTGGAAGGGGTGGCAGCAGCACAGCAGCAGCAGCATTGATGATTGTAGCATATAGTGGCAAAGAACTTGTCACATAGGTATATGAGCACTGGCAGCAGCAGCAGTATAGTAGTAGTAACAGTACACAATAAAGTGTTTTTTCACTCGTGGTTGTGGAAGAGGTGGCAGCAGGACAGCAGCAGCATTGATAATTGCAGCATATAGTGCCAAAGAAGTTGGCACATAGGTAAGTGAGCACTGGCAGCAGCAGCAGCATAGTAGTACCAGTACACAATTAAGTGTTTTTTTCACTTGTGGTCGTGGAAGAGGTGGCAGCAGCACAGCAGCAGCAGCATTGATAATTGTAGCATATAGTGGCAAAGAACTTGTCACATAGGTATATGAGCACTGGCAGCATCAGCAGTATAGTAGTAGTAACAGTACACAATAAAGTGTTTTTTCACTTGTGGTCGTGGAAGAGGTGGCAGCAGCACAGCAGCAGCAGCATTGATGATTGTAGCATATAGTGGCAAAGAACTTGTCACATAGGTATATGAGCACTGGCAGCATCAGCAGTATAGTAGTAGTAACAGTACACAATAAAGTGTTTTTTCACTCGTGGTTGTGGAAGAGGTGGCAGCAGGACAGCAGCAGCATTGAAAATTGCAGCATATAGTGCCAAAGAAGTTGGCACATAGGTAAGTGAGCACTAGCAGCAGCAGCAGCATAGTAGTACCAGTACACAATTAAGTGTTTTTTTCACTTGTGGTCGTGGAAGAGGTGGCAGCAGCACAGCAGCAGCAGCATTGATAATTGTAGCATATAGTGGCAAAGAACTTGACACATAGGTATCTGAGCACTGGCAGCAGCAGCAGTGTAGTAGTAACAGTACACAATAAAGTGTTTTTTTCACTCGTGGTCGTGGAAGAGGTGGCAGCAGCACAGCAGCAGCAGCATTGATAATTGTAGCATATAGTGGCAAAGAAATTGTCACATAGGTATATGAGCACTGGCAGCATCAGCAGTACAGTAGTAGTAACAGTACACAATAGAGTGTTTTTTTCACTCGTGGTCGTGGAAGAGGTGGCAGCAGCACAGCAGCAGCACAGCAGCAGTAGCATTGATAATTGTAGCATATAGTGGCAAAGAAATTGTCACATAGGTATATGAGCACTGGCAGCATCAGCAGTACAGTAGTAGTAACAGTACACAATAGAGTGTTTTTTTCACTCGTGGTCGTGGAAGGGGTGGCAGCAGCACAGCAGCAGCAGCATTGATGATTGTAGCATATAGTGGCAAAGAACTTGTCACATAGGTATATGAGCACTGGCAGCAGCAGCAGTATAGTAGTAGTAACAGTACACAATAAAGTGTTTTTTCACTCGTGGTTGTGGAAGAGGTGGCAGCAGGACAGCAGCAGCATTGATAATTGCAGCATATAGTGCCAAAGAAGTTGGCACATAGGTAAGTGAGCACTGGCAGCAGCAGCAGCATAGTAGTACCAGTACACAATTAAGTGTTTTTTTCACTTGTGGTCGTGGAAGAGGTGGCAGCAGCACAGCAGCAGCAGCATTGATAATTGTAGCATATAGTGGCAAAGAACTTGACACATAGGTATCTGAGCACTGGCAGCAGCAGCAGTGTAGTAGTAACAGTACACAATAAAGTGTTTTTTTCACTCGTGGTCGTGGAAGAGGTGGCAGCAGCACAGCAGCAGCAGCATTGATAATTGTAGCATATAGTGGCAAAGAAATTGTCACATAGGTATATGAGCACTGGCAGCATCAGCAGTACAGTAGTAGTAACAGTACACAATAGAGTGTTTTTTTCACTCGTGGTCGTGGAAGAGGTGGCAGCAGCACAGCAGCAGCACAGCAGCAGCAGCATTGATAATTGTAGCATATAGTGGCAAAGAAATTGTCACATAGGTATATGAGCACTGGCAGCATCAGCAGTACAGTAGTAGTAACAGTACACAATAGAGTGTTTTTTTCACTCGTGGTCGTGGAAGAGGTGGCAGCAGCACAGCAGCAGCAGCATTGAAAATTGCAGCATATAGTGCCAAAGAAGTTGGCACATAGGTAAGTGAGCACTGGCAGCATCAGCAGTACAGTAGTAGTAACAGTACACAATAGAGTGTTTTTTTCACTCGTGGTCGTGGAAGAGGTGGCAGCAGCACAGCAGCAGCAGCATTGAAAATTGCAGCATATAGTGCCAAAGAAGTTGGCACATAGGTAAGTGAGCACTGGCAGCAGCAGCAGCATAGTAGTACCAGTACACAATTAAGTGTTTTTTTCACTCGTGGTCGTGGAAGAGGTGGCAGCAGCACAGCAGCAGCAGCATTGATGATTGTAGCATGTAGTGGCAAAGAACTTGACACATAGGTATCTGAGCACTGGCAGCAGCAGCAGTGAAGTAGTAACAGTACACAATAAAGTGTTTTTTTCACTCGTGGTCGTGGAAGAGGTGGCAGCAGCACAGCAGCAGCAGCATTGATAATTGTAGCATATAGTGGCAAAGAAATTGTCACATAGGTATATGAGCACTGGCAGCATCAGCAGTACAGTAGTAGTAACAGTACACAATAGAGTGTTTTTTTCACTCGTGGTCGTGGAAGAGGTGGCAGCAGCACAGCAGCAGCAGCATTGATGATTGTAGCATATAGTGGCAAAGAACTTGTCACATAGGTATATGAGCACTGGCAGCATCAGCAGTATAGTAGTAGTAACAGTACACAATAAAGTGTTTTTTCACTTGTGGTCGTGGAAGAGGTGGCAGCAGCACAGCAGCAGCAGCATTGATGATTGTAGCATATAGTGGCAAAGAACTTGTCACATAGGTATATGAGCACTGGCAGCATCAGCAGTATAGTAGTAGTAACAGTACACAATAAAGTGTTTTTTCACTCGTGGTTGTGGAAGAGGTGGCAGCAGGACAGCAGCAGCATTGAAAATTGCAGCATATAGTGCCAAAGAAGTTGGCACATAGGTAAGTGAGCACTGGCAGCAGCAGCAGCATAGTAGTACCAGTACACAATTAAGTGTTTTTTTTCACTTGTGGTCGTGGAAGAGGTGGCAGCAGCACAGCAGCAGCAGCATTGATAATTGTAGCATATAGTGGCAAAGAACTTGACACATAGGTATCTGAGCACTGGCAGCAGCAGCAGTGTAGTAGTAACAGTACACAATAAAGTGTTTTTTTCACTCGTGGTCGTGGAAGAGGTGGCAGCAGCACAGCAGCAGCAGCATTGATAATTGTAGCATATAGTGGCAAAGAAATTGTCACATAGGTATATGAGCACTGGCAGCATCAGCAGTACAGTAGTAGTAACAGTACACAATAGAGTGTTTTTTTCACTCGTGGTCGTGGAAGAGGTGGCAGCAGCACAGCAGCAGCACAGCAGCAGCAGCATTGATAATTGTAGCATATAGTGGCAAAGAAATTGTCACATAGGTATATGAGCACTGGCAGCATCAGCAGTACAGTAGTAGTAACAGTACACAATAGAGTGTTTTTTTCACTCGTGGTCATGGAAGAGGTGGCAGCAGCACAGCAGCAGCAGCATTGAAAATTGCAGCATATAGTGCCAAAAAAGTTGGCACATAGGTAAGTGAGCACTGGCAGCATCAGCAGTACAGTAGTAGTAACAGTACACAATAGAGTGTTTTTTTCACTCGTGGTCGTGGAAGAGGTGGCAGCAGCACAGCAGCAGCAGCATTGAAAATTGCAGCATATAGTGCCAAAGAAGTTGGCACATAGGTAAGTGAGCACTGGCAGCAGCAGCAGCATAGTAGTACCAGTACACAATTAAGTGTTTTTTTCACTCGTGGTCGTGGAAGAGGTGGCAGCAGCACAGCAGCAGCAGCATTGATGATTGTAGCATGTAGTGGCAAAGAACTTGACACATAGGTATCTGAGCACTGGCAGCAGCAGCAGTGAAGTAGTAACAGTACACAATAAAGTGTTTTTTTCACTCGTGGTCGTGGAAGAGGTGGCAGCAGCACAGCAGCAGCAGCATTGATAATTGTAGCATATAGTGGCAAAGAAATTGTCACATAGGTATATGAGCACTGGCAGCATCAGCAGTACAGTAGTAGTAACAGTACACAATAGAGTGTTTTTTTCACTCGTGGTCGTGGAAGAGGTGGCAGCAGCACAGCAGCAGCAGCATTGATGATTGTAGCATATAGTGGCAAAGAAATTGTCACATAGGTATATGAGCACTGGCAGCATCAGCAGTATAGTAGTAGTAACAGTACACAATAAAGTGTTTTTTCACTCGTGGTTGTGGAAGAGGTGGCAGCAGGACAGCAGCAGCATTGAAAATTGCAGCATATAGTGCCAAAGAAGTTGGCACATAGGTAAGTGAGCACTGGCAGCAGCAGCAGTGTAGTAGTAACAGTACACAATTAAGTGTTTTTTTCACTCGTGGTCGTGGAAGAGGTGGCAGCAGCACAGCAGCAGCAGCATTGATAATTGTAGCATATAGTGCCAAAGAACTTGTCACATAGGTAAGTGAGCACTGGCAGCAGCAGCAGTGTAGTAGTAACAGTACACAATTAAGTGTTTTTTTCACTCGTGGTCGTGGAAGAGGTGGCAGCAGGACAGCAGCAGCATTGATAATTGTAGCATATAGTGCCAAAGAACTTGACACATAAGTATCTGAGCACTGGCAGCAGCAGCAGCATAGTAGTACCAGTACACAATTAAGTGTTTTTTTCACTCGTGGTCGTGGAAGAGGTGGCAGCAGCACCAGCAGTAGTAAGAAAGTGGCAAGTCTCACAGACAAAAGGTGACAGCACCAGTATGAGTAATATATCGGTACATAATCACTCAGCCTTTTGGCATTAGCAGTAGGAGCCCATATAGTGTCAAAATTACAAAAGCTTGAAATTGCAGTAGCATGGTGATTACATTTGAAAAGCAGAATGACACAGGCCTTAAGTAGCTGTGGCACCGGGTGGAGTTTTTGGGTTGTGTTTTGCATGCCACAGGCTTTTCAAAAAAAAAAAATATCCAACTTCTTCCCAGCAGCAGCATAAGAAAGGGGGATGCACTGTGATGTAAGGGAGAGGGGGAACTCCACTTCTGATGGTGGGGTAGGATGGTGGGGTGGCCTTTGACATCTAATGTAAGGGCAGGGGATGCGCTGGACATATAATATTACAGATATAACCGGCCCTTTTGAGGGCAACCATAATGCTGATGCGGACCACGATGAAATTGAGTTTGACACCCCTGGTATAAAGAGATAGGAGAGGTATTGCTAACTGACAAGGGACCATTCAGCGCCCTGAACCGACGGCCGGTGCCAGAAAGTCACCGCCGATCCAGGACTCATTCATTTTGATGAATGTGAGTCTGTCCACGGAGTCTGTGGACAGACGGGTCCTCTTGTCCGTGACCACCCCACCTGCCGCGCTGAATGTCCGCTCAGATAGTACGCTGGAGGGGGGGCAAGACAATAACTCCAGCGCATACTGAGCGAGCTCGTGGCAGGTGTCCAATCTGGCAACCCAGTACTCCATGGGGTCGTCGGTGCTCATACTGTCAGAAGCACTGACGGACCCCATGTAGTCTGCCACCATGTGGGCCAGCCGCTGGTGGTGACTGCTGCTGCTGCTGCTGCTGCTGCTGCTGCTGCTGGTACTGGGTCGCTCAGTTTGCATGAACATCCTCATCTCACCCATTAGGTCCCCTGCTCGGCTGCTGATGTTGCTGCTGGGTGCAGCCACCTGCTGGGTGAGATGAGGGGGGACAACTGGAGGCCGGGGAGTTGCCTGCTCCAACCGGCTGACTAGGCATGCCTGCAGTTCCTCCATCCGGGGCTGCCTCCGTCTGGCTGGGAGGAACTGCTCCAGTTTCCCCTTAAATCTGGGATCTACAAGGGTGGCCAGCCAAAACTCATCCCTCTCCTTGATGGCTTTAACCCGGGGGTCCCTCCTGAGGCATCTCAGCATGTGGGCAGCCATGGGGAAGAGCACAGCCCGCTGTGACTCCTCATGGCTGCCTGGGTCCATGACGTCCGCTTCCTCGGCATGGAGGCGCTGCTGTTCGCGGTCAGTCATGCCAAGCCCCCGGACTATCGGTGCCCCCAACACCGGCTCTCCCTCCTGACCAGGCCCTGACTCCAGGACGCCACCAGTCACCTCCTGATCATCATCATGATCCTCCTCCTCGTCCTGGGCCTGGTCTTGGTGGAGCAGTGTTGCCTCCTCCTGCTCCACCAAGGCACTCTCCCCAGCTTCGAGCAGGCGATCTAGTGCCCTGTCCAGCAGGAACACTATAGGGAGCACGTCGTTGAGGCCGACATGCTCCCTGCTCACCATCTTGGTCGCCTGCTCAAAAGGGGCCAACACATGGCAGATCTGGTGTATCTGCCCCCACTCCAGACTGGTGATGTACGGGAGTGTGTGTTGTGATGGCCCGCCAGTGCCTTGCTCCAGCAGGTACTCCTTCACCGCCCTTCGCTGCTCCCACAACCTCTCCAGCATGTAGAGGCTGGAGTTCCACCGCGTCACACTGTCCACAATCAGCCTGTGAAGGGGCAGGCTGTTGTCCCGCTGCAACTTTGACAGTGACGCGGTAGCGGTTGGGGAGCGCCTGAAGTGGCTGGCAATCCTGGGTACCCTTAGCACAATGTCACTCAACCCGGGATAGGTGCGCAGGAACTTCTGCACCACTAGGTTGAGGACATGTGCCAGACAGGGCACGTGTGTCAGACTGCCAGCCTGGAGGGCGGAGAGGAGGTTGCTGCCATTGTCACAGACCACCAGACCTGCTTGGAGCCTTCGGGGTGTCAGCCACTTCTGGACCTGAGCCTGAAGTGCGCTCAGCACTTCTTGTCCAGTGTGTCTCCGTTCCCCTAAACTAACAAGCTGGAGCACGGCCTGACAGCGCACGTGCCCCACACTTGAATAGCTACGGGGGCGCTTGCTGGGAGGCTCAGCAGCTGCGGAGACAGTGGCTTGAGGGAGACCAGCAGTTCTCCCCTGGACACCCCGGGGCGGCACCACAAAATCAGATGCCTCCAATCCCTCCCAGGCGCCTCGGAGGGAAACCCAATGGGCCGTGAAGCTTATGTAGCGCCCCTGCCCATGCCTGCTGGTCCAGCCATCCATTGTCAGATGCACCCTGTTGCTGACAGCATGATCCAGCGACAGGGTTACATTCTGCACAATGTGCTGGTGTAGGGCAGGGACACCAGTCCTGGCAAAGAAATGGCGGCTGGGGACACGCCATTGGGGTTGGGCCTGCTCCAACATCTGCCTGAAGGGGTTGCAGTCCACTATGTTAAATGGAAGCAGATGTTGGGCAATAACCCTTGCCAGGAGCCCATTGAGGGAACGCACACGTCGGTCTGCAGGGGGGAAGGGAGTGTTGCGTTCCAAGGCGTCAGAAAGCGACGCCTGGCGCCGGACGGCAGTGCGGGACACCGAAGAGGAGGGTGATGATGTGGAGGTCTGGCTGCCGGTACCAGTACCTCTACTAGAGGGAGCGGGGGGGCATGACCTGCTGGTAGCCGATGAAGCTGTGGCAGGGGCTGCAGTACCCTGTACACTTGTGGTGGTGGCGCTGCTACCACCAGCACGCTTCATCTGGTCATGCTCCTGCCAGTGGTTAATCCTCAGGTGCTGGTTGAGTGCCGTGGTACCCACCCAAGCCAAGCACTTCCCTCTCTTCACCTTGGCACGACAGAGCTGGCAGATGGCTACTGTCGGGTTATCTGCTACCAAGGTGAAGTAGGCCCAGACAGGTGACTTCAGCGCCGCCCTCCTGTCAGATGGGGTGACGCTGAATTCCACCTGCTGGGACTCGGTGCGCACAGGTGGAGCTGCCTGCTGCTGCTGCTGCTGCTGCTGCTGCTGCTGCTGACACCTCCTGCTGCCATCACCAGTGGAGACCCTGACGCTGGTCTCCCTGGTGACCTGGCGCACCGTTTCCCCAGGGTGCCTACCTTCCTCGTCGTCACTGATGCTGTGAACCGACGAGGCAGGTGGCACCCATGTTGGGTCACCCTCCTCTTCGCCCCCAGATATGTCAGACCCAGGGCTGACATATGGTGGTCTGAAGGAGACATCTGACATGGAGCCGCTAGCCTGGCTCCGATGTCCCCTCACAGACGCATGGGTCTGACTAGGTGCTGGTGTTTCCTGCAGAAAATCACCAGCACCACCATGAAGGGAGGTCTCTGGGCTACCGACAGCCGGTACCCCATCCTCCTCCTCCTCGATTAACCCTTCAAAAAGGTCCTGACCATCAGCACATAAATCTATGTCTGCATGATCGAGGGCCTCCCCCAAGATATCCATCTCACCTTCATCCTCAAACAGCATGAGGCTAGACTCTTGGGGGCTGGGGCTGGGTACTAAAGGCACCGGTGTACTGATGGTGGTGGTGCTACTTGGTGTGGCTACTGGTGATGACTCAGTGGCACTGCTGTGCCCCATGTACTCCACCACTGCTGGAGCCTGGGAAGGCAATATCGGGCGGCTGCCCGAAGTGAAAAACTCCCGGATGAGGCGGACTCCCCTTCCACCCGATCCTCTACCAGTAGTAGGGGCACGAGAGGTACCCCGTGCTGGCAGCGACCCAGCACTGGGAGTAACTCCCCTACCCCTGCTGCCACGACCACGGCCACGGATGCTGCTCATGCTGATATGGGGGGGTGGGTAAACTTTATTGGGGGGGGGGTAAATGTAATAAAAGAAAAAACAGGCACGCAGACAAACACCTAGTAGCTATGCCACTAAACAACACTTAAACGAAAGGTAAATTTATTTTATTTTTTTTAAACTAACTGACTGACAGACAACAGACAAAAACTGACTGGGCAACGAATAAAAGCAATAAACAAACTAATATAGATAGAACAGTGACTCTGCTAACACAGCAGAGCCAGAGATCTGAATAAACTAAAAATAACTTTTTTTTTTTTTTTTTTTATAAAACAGATAACTAAATAAACACAGTAAACTAAGCTAGCTAGCTTACAGAGGTGTACAAGTACACTCAAACCTATCTATCTAACACTAAATGAAACTGGAACACAAACACACAAATAGTAGCTTTAAAAAAAGCTGTTTGGTATCTTCTTGCTTTTAAAAAAGCAGTTTAGAAATATAAGCACTAGCAGCTGCTAATACTCAAATGAACTGAACACTGAACAGGAGCACAGAACTGAAAGGCACTGCAATGCTGATGCAATATAACACAGAGCACAGAAACACTTCTCCCTCTATATCCACCTTGTGAATCTGCAATGAGCACATGCTGGGACCTAGTTTATATAATGGTCGTGAGGCAGGTTCCTATTGGTTGATGTGGAGGTTGCTAACCTCTGACACCTGTGGAAATGGAACTCTGATTGGCTCTGATGCCAATGAAGGGCGGAGAAAATAATCGCGCAATATTCCTATTGCCGAATATTCGCATTGCGAATATTCGGCAGCATAAAAGGATCGCATGCGCTACTCGGCCCAGGGTCTCTCTAATCATACCACCATTGCTTTTACACGTCGATGGAGATCACTAGCATGTGATTTGTGTTAATTTTTTTTTTTGAAAAATCCGAATATTCGACTGTTCAAATCTGTGCCTTTTAAAGCCCAAATAGTGGAGGCTATAGCTGCTTCATGGTCAATGATGGTATAGAGGGAACCAACATCTGCAGTCACTAAAATGGTGTCATGAGTACACGTTAAGGTGTCAAGAATCTGTATAACCTGCTTTGTGTCTCGTAAATAAGCCTCCATTTTAGACACTAACGGTTGAAGAAAATGGTCCAAGTATTGGCCAAGTCTAGAGGTGACCGAATCAATCCCATTCACTATGGGGCGGCCAGGGGGTCGCACAGAATCTTTATGGAGTTTAGGGAGAAAGTAAATAATTGGTGTCCGACAGAAAAAGGGATCCAAATAGGATGCCTCCTTTTTGTTTAGGACACCTTCCTGCTTGATGTTGAATCAAATAAAGAGTGGTATGAGTTTTTCACCAACAAAAGTTTTGATTTGATCCGCTTATTGGCATCACACAAGCAACGTAAAAAACTATGGCTTGAGGGGCAGATCAAGACGATTATTGATCACATTGAACCTAGTAAAGATTCACCAGAATTTATTCGTCTATCTGGTGAGCTAAAGACAAAACTAATTAAGTGGGACAAGGAAAGTCAGGATAAGAAACGACTTATCATCCCACCAGGTGTTCAAATGGCAATCCCTCATAACCACACAGGCTGATCCTCCCCAGTCAACATCTATGGATACCATGGAGTTACCACTTGATGATTCTCATCAAATCGTTCAGGGTCCTTCTGGGTCCTGGGGGAACATTGTGGAATCCCAGGTTACGCCCGTTAGGATTAATACTCTTAAAACAAGAGGACAAGGTCCCTTTAAAAGCAGCTATAGCCTCCACTATTTGGGCTTTAAAAGGCACAGATTTGAACAGTCAACATATCCAGTTTATTTTGGATGGTTTAAATTTCTGCCTTATGAAAAATTATTTTTGGTATAATAAGAATTTTTATTTGCAGCAACGAGGAGTTGCTATGGGCGCTCGTTTTGCTCCCAGTGTGGCCAATTTGTTTATGGCCCACTGGGAGGAAGAAACAGTGTTCAAAAATCGTCCCTCTCAGCTTCTATGTTATAAACGATACATAGACGATCTGATCATGGTCTGGGAGGGCGACATGATGAGTCTCCAGCATTTTATGGATCGACTCAATGCCAATACCAAAAATATAGTTCTCACTTGGACAGTGTCATGTGAGAAAATCACCTTTTTAGACCTGGAAATTTTTAAAAATGATGCTAAGTTACAGACCAAGATTTTTTTTAAAGCCACGGATCGTAACGGGTATATACCCTTAACCAGTTGCCATCATAAGCTCTGGTTATGTAACATCCCTAGGGGCCAGTTTGTGCGATTGCGTCGGAATTGTACCACTGAGGCAGATTTTCTATCACAGTCACAGATTCTTGCTGAAAGATTTGTTCAGAAAGGCTATTCTGCCTCTGATATAGATCGTGAAATTGAAAGGGTACGCTCAATGAATAGGGATGTTATTATTACTGATAAACCACCTGACTTAGCAGCTATTGATTCAAACATGAACCATAAAATCCTATTGGATTACAACATCCAACATAAAAAATTCGAACGGATAATTGTTAAGCATTGGGCAGTTTTAAAAGGTGATGCTGTTCTGGGACCTGCTCTACCAGATCGACCTCAATTTGTCTATAGGAAAGCACCAGCTCTGCGGGATGTTATTGCACCAGGGGTCATTGACCCACCATTGATGCCTAGACCTAGGTTATTTAATTTTCTATCTGGCTTTTATGCCTGTGGAAGATGTGCCACATGCAAGCATGTTAAAAATAACACCAAGTAAAGGAAAACTTTTTGCTCAAACGTTACCCGTACTGAATACACTATTAAAGAGCTAGTCACTTGTGACACTGAAGGTGTCATTTACATGTTGGAGTGCGAATGTGGGCTGCAATATGTCGGTCGCACATTTACGTGCTCTGCATGTACGTGTAGGTGAGCACATCAGTTGCATCAAACAAGGTGTCAAGACACATAGCATGTCAAAACATTTCAGACAGCACCATGATCGCAACCCCAAGGGTTTGAAATTTTGGGGAATCGAGAAGGTGTCTAAACATTGGAGGGGTGGACACTTTATCAGACAATTAAGTCGTCGTGAATCCTATTGAATTTTTGAACTCAAGGTTGCTTTCCCTAGGGGACTCAACATTGAGTTTGATTTAAACTGCTTTATCTCCAATCGTTAGTAATTATAGGGGTGCCTTATATATTTTTATGTTTTTATACATTATATATTTTCTTATCCCTATTTTTTAATTTTTTTTAATTTTTTTTTTAATATTGTTAAGATTATTTGTATTGAAATTTTTTATTGATTAATAATATGTCATTTATTGTTAGTAATAGTTATTGGAAGATGGCAATGGTCGTGGATGACGTCTGCTTTATTGTTAATTGTAAATGTAAATGTATAGTTATTTGAATGTGCGGGCAATTTTAGGCTTAACCGGACCTTACTATTGTGAATTTTTTGGTTATTATTCCTTTTTTACCATTAAGTTCCATTGGGTCCAAGTTGTTTGTTTATTATTGCTATTCAGCCATTTACTTCCGTGTGGCTGTGACGTGTGTGGCCGTGCTCCGGATGTTGTTGGCTGGTGGCGCTTCTTGATTGGCCGCATCCTTGAGCTTTTCCGATTGGCCGCCGAATCACATGCACACTATTTATAATTTGCCATTGGGGAACGTCTGGTATGCTCCCTCCGCCTAACGCTGATGAAGTCCCGCCCATAGGACGTAACGTACGTGAGGGGAGGAGCTATGCATGACGTCACCCCGATCATCGCCGCTGTTGTATCGAATCCACTGTTACAGCATACACTCGGCTAACGAGTGGTTTTAAATGTGAGTGCCCATTTTTTGTATTCTTGTCCTAAATAAACTGTTATATATAGAGAGCACTAGATTTTTGTGTTTCCTCTTATATGGCTGCCTGCTGATATCGGTCTGATATGGTGAATCTGTTTGGAGGTCGGATCGGATTGACATATTCTGATATGCTTTGTGACTCTCACGGGTCGAAGCATTAAGGTGAGAGTCCATCTTGCTTGCGGTGGTGGATTTCCTTTCCTGGTGTTTTCTCTTCACCGTCACTTCTGCTGGATTTATTTGTGTTATTTATTAGCACTATATGGACTGTTTTTATGGACATGTGGACATTTAATTTCACTGGCTTGCATCTTTCTTTATATATTATGTATTCTTTATATATTGTGTAGTGTTCCTTTTTTTAAATTTTGTAACCTTTGCGCTGCACTCTTTTATTTTAATTTGTTCCGAGAATTTTCTATGAATTTATTCTTAGTGCTGGCTTGCAATCAATTTTGGTAATATTTTTGTAATTTATTTGTTTATATCCCAGCGCTGAATTTTTCACTTCTGTATATATATATATATATACAGAGAATACAGGGAGTATATAGATGAGGAATATACAGGGATATATATATATATATATATATATACACAGAGAATACAGGGTAGTATATAGATGGGGAATATACAGGGATATATATATATATATATATACAGAGAATATAGAGGAGTATATAGATGGGGAATATACAGGAATATATGTAGTGGCAATCCGGGGGTGTGCAAAGCACACCGCCATCTTGCCTTGTGCTTTAAGCACATTCCCCATCTTAAATGAAATAATGCCATGTTTAACCGCTTCAATACCAGGCTTTTATACCACCTCCATACCGGGCCTATTCTGACACTTCTCTCCTACATGTAATAATCATCATTCTTTTGCTAGAAAATTACACAGTACCCCCAAACATTATATATGTTTTTTTTTAGCAGACACCCTAGGGAATAAAATGGCGGTCATTCCAAAGTTTTATCTTGCAAGGTATTTACGCAATTATTTTTCAAACGCCTTTTTTTTGTAAAAAAAAATAGTTTTATGAATTAAAAAAATAACAAAACAGTAAAGTTAGCCCAATTTTTTTGTATTATGTAGAAGATTATGTTACACCGAGTAAATAGATACCCAACATGTCACGCTTTAATTATGCGCACACTCATGGAATGGCGCCAAACTTCGGTACTTAAAAATCTCCATAGGCAACGCTTTATTTATTTTTTACAGGTTACAGTTTAGATTTACAGAGGAGATCTAGTGCTAGATTTGTTGCTGCCACTCTAACGCACGCGGCGATACCTCACTTATGTGGTTTAAACGGCGTTTACATATGTCGGCGGGACTTGCGTGTGCGTTCGCTTCTGCACGCGAGCTATCGGGGACAGGGGCGTTTTAATTTTTTTTATTTTTTATTTTTTTTTTTTACTTATTTTTTATTTATTTTTACACTTTTTTTCATTTTTTTTTTCCACTTTTATTCCTATTACAAGGAATGTAAACATCCCTTGTAATAGGAAATGTGTGTGACAGGTCCTCTTTATGGAGAGATGTGGGGTCAATAAGACCTCACATCTCTCCTCCAGGCTGGAAACCATGAGATCGGTGAAAAAAAATTCACCGATCTCATGAATGGGGGCTTACAGCCGCAATTGCGGCTTTGTTTACTTACGGGGACCCGGGCGTGACGTCATCAGATCGCGCCCGGGTCCTCCGACGGTCATAGAGATGACTGGTGACCAGTCATCTCTATGCTTCCTGCCGCCGCCGACGATTCGTTCTCCGGGCCCCCGAAGGCACAGGTAAGCCCGGAGAAGCACCGGATGGCGGCGGGAGGGGGGGGGATGTCCCCTCCCGCGGCCTGTAATAACGATCAAGTGGCAGAACCGCCGCTATGATCGTTCTTACATTGTGCAGAATCGTCGGCTGAAGAAGAGTATATCTGGATGATGCCTCTGGCTGCAGGCATCATCCAGATATTCGCCTGCAATGCCCAGGCCGTCAATTGACGGCCACTTAGGATGGTAAATCCCATCCTAGGCCGTCAATTTTCTATGGCTGGGTATTGAAGTGGTTAAGCTAAAAGATTTACTCGGCCTACATTCGGTCTGCCATACCAATGAAGAGTCATTACAACAGCTTGCTCTCATCCATAGCTCCCAGGCATCACTCCCCTTAGCAGCAGCTAGCTCCATTTATTTATAGTGTCAACAAGAGTAACAAAAGAAGGTGGTGGCTTCACAAAACAGCCAATCAGACATGTTTGTATACTTTCAAAAGAAACCAATCACAGACATGTGATTCAAATAATGCTAGCAGTGAGGTGTGCAAAACAGCTGGGTGCTGAGCCATGCTATGTAAAACAAAGGACTCAGAAAGCATGGCTCAGCACAAAGCCATCTGCAAGCCAAACTGCCGCCATTGTTGCCAACCATACTAAAATCATGGATCAGATACCCATAAAATCTGTATAGTTATGCTACAGTTTTCATGTACGCAGATCTGTCCACTCAGAGTCATTTAATGCAGTCGACAAGAAGTGGCCAGTCCCTTGCTGAGGCATAAATGAACATCCCTAAAAGGAGCTCGCAAATTGTTGTCCATGAAAAGGTGTTGCGCCAATGGCCTTCCACCAACGTCTGTATGCGTGAATACGCTCACCTGAGCGCATTACAGCAAAACCGACACTGGGAGACATCTGACAACATACATTTATAGAATTTTCCACAACATATATATATATATATATATATATATATATATACAGAGAATACAGGGAGTATATAGATGAGGAATATACAGGGATATATATATATATATATTTATATATATATATATATACAGAGAATACAGGGAGTATATAGATGAGGAATATACAGGGATATATATATATATATATATATACATATATATATATATACAGAGGAGTATATAGATGAGGAATATACAGGGATATATATATATACACAGAGAATACAGGGAGTATATAGATGAGGAATATACAGGGATATATATATATATATTGTCATGGACCATGAAATTCTGAAGTGTTTCTATGTGAAATCCTAATTCATGTATTACAGAAGATGGGACATTACGGATAGTTCATATTCCAGGATGTCTTGAGAGATTACAGGAGATTTTATTCTGAACCCCAACCAGGTCAATAGACTCAGAAGATATACTCATTGTCCATTGTGTGATAACCCTATTTAAAGCCTTTTGATTATCAGGTGTAAATGTCTTCTGCCCTGTCTCAACTCTCCAGACGGTTCCATTGTTCTGTGGCTGGCTATTGTGTACATTGATTACCCCCTGGGGCTTTTGTCTCAATACACATAACAGTCTTTCTATTCAAACCTTTCTGACCAATCTCTGCTGTGTCATTTTCAAGTCCTCATTTGCATGGTTAAGGAGGACCTGATGGGAGACTGCCTGGACTTTAAAAAGGACCAATAAGAAAGCAGTTGTTGTGGGCGGGATGTTCCAAATTCTGTATAAAAGTGTGCTGTGTACTTTCAATAAAGGTGTCCTGTTTGAACATACATACAACTTGCTTGATGTGTGTTCTTGATGAGTCCGATCGGCACTGAGCTGTCGGTTGGATCTTGAGACCTTGGATGACTGGACCATCAGATGTTGCAATCTGCAATCTAATCTGATGAAAGCAGAGGAGTGCTGGGAGAGCAGGACCTGGGCAAGCGAGGGTCTCGTCACATCCAGCATTAAGCTTTGGCTCATGTGTGGATTATTCGGCGATTCCAGGGATATTCCTGCTCGTGGAATATTGGGTGATTTTCTTTTATTAGAGAAGAAGGGAATGCTGGACGGGGATATTTTCTACTACCGTCACAACTGGTTGGCAGCAGCGGGATTTTCCTTTCTACTTTCCTTTAAACCAGGATTCCAAGCAGACACTGGGAACAGTGAATGGAAGGCCGGTACACCCGGCTTAAAAGAAATACACTGAAAGAACTACTGGAAGTTCGTGGAAGGATTGCTAGCAACAAAACCAAGCGGGTCATCATAGCAGAATTAATGGAGCTAGACCAGGAGAACTCGGTTGCAGCAACGCCAGCAGTACAAGAGATGGAGACACCAGTGATCCAGGAGGAGGAATCACCAGCCAACAAGGTAATAAGAGAGAAACTAGCATGGTTCGGTCCGAACCCAACAGCGGATGTGGTGCTGAAAGTGATGGACCTGTTAGCGGAGGAGGCTAAACAAATAAGAGACGCAGAGCTACAGTTAAAACTGGCAGCAGTCCAACAAGCAGCCGCACATTCTCCAAACAGTGAGTACAGCACAGCAGACACAAGGAAGATTCCGTTTAGCGATCTTAAAGCTTTTGATGAGAAAGAACGAGAGCGGAAACATGAGCTGAGAATTGCAGAAATACGACGATCGGTGACAACGCCTAAAGAAGCAGCACCAAATGAAAGACGAGGAGAGGTACAGATACCAGTAACCATGGAAGAGGAATTCAGAAGGAGGTTGCGAGAGAAGCAGATACAGCACAGAGGACCAGTATCAGAGGAGGTCCTGCTTGGATGGTCTGATTCAGTCCGCTGCGAACTCTGGAAAGAAGCGCTAGCTCTCGAGCAGTGACACCAGGGAAAAGCTCTCCCCTCCATCCATGTAAGGTACTGGTCACAGTATGAAGTAAGAATGCCGTTGTTGGGGGAACAACCGAAGCAGGAGTGGACAGCTGAGTTAAGCAGGCTGATCCGGGCAGAGATGCGGTTTGGGACAAGAGCTACAGAGCCCTCCAGTTGTATGTAGTCCAAGAGTGCCCGTGGTCAGCGGATGGCAGCCCCACGGAAAGGCTTTGACTATGATGGCCTGGGATTGTTGTATTGGAGGATGTCCAGGGATCCCAACTTTGGGAGCGATCAGGAGTGGCTTTGAGAGGACATAATGGAGCATAGAGAGCAAAGACTGAATCTCTCGAAAGTGCACTGGCTACAGGAAGATTTGGAATTTCTGGCCGCTCAGGAATGGGACCTGGAAATCACCTACAAACAGCTGCTAGACTCCGCTCAACAGCAGGGTGAGGTTCCCTTTGCCTGGGACTATGAGGAAATATCAGCTGACAGTGCTGAAATCCTGGCTGGAGAATCGTCCATGTGGCAGGGTAACAGTGTGCTTTGCCAACCTGCCCCTGCAGCTATGGACCAGGAGGTTATATGGCGGATGCAGCAAGTGTCGACTGACCTTGATGATCCTGTTTCTGCATGGGACGATCTTGAATGGAGGAATGTGCCTGTCCAGCAGTATGCCAGTGAATCGGCAGTGGAAAATCTGGAGATTGCCATTCCCAAAGCTGAAGTTCTGACCGCAGGGCCAAGCTCTGCTAACCTCTGCTCAGTACCTATAGCAGTGATGGCGAACCTATGGCACGGGTGCCACAGCTGGCACTCCAAGCCCTCTCTGTCGGCACGCCAGGGGATTCCCCCAGCCAGTCAGTCAATTGCACTGAATCGACAGGACACCGGCTCCCTTATTTGCATAGGTGTCAGTGACGTTGGCAGGAGGGCGGGCAGTCAGTCATCATGAGAGCTGTTTAGGGGGGTGTAAAATTTTTCCTCCACCGTCCCGACTCTGTTCGGAAGCTTATTGCCTCCCCAAATCCCTACACCTCTGGTAAGACATTCGGGCATTCCTTTCTGCAGGCATGATATTCCAGCTCCCCCTGCTCCATGACGACTTTGGTTCAGTCTGTCCTTCTAGTGCAGCCTGTGAAAAAGCGGAGGGGGAGGAGCGGTGCTCTGAGCAGATCATCCATGGCCATGAGGAGCGGTGCAATGGCTTGTAGCTGACCTCCCGGCGGTGGGGATATCGAGGAGTTAGGTGAGTGCATGTGTCAGGTAGGTGAGTTCAATGGTCAGGTAGGTCAGTGCATGTGTCAGGTAGGTCGGTGTATGTTGCACAGTGCATTCTGAGCACAATGCATTCCTGAACCCTGCATTCTGAGCGAATCTGGCATAATCAAAAATTTTTGGTCCCTTGAGGCTCATTCAGAGGGATGATTAGTCCCATCCTCTGTACAGAGCCGCTGGTAGGTTTAATTCTGTGTTGGCACAGAAATAAGTTGGTTTTGCGTTGCGGTTTGGGCACTCGGGTTCAAAAAGGTTCGCCATCACTGACCTATAGCATCTTCTGGGTTACATGGACAGGAGATGGTGAACCTCTACCCCCAGACACCAGTTGCAGAAACAGGGGATTTAATAGATTTTTCTGCTGAGGAAGAACAACCTGATGGGCCTCCAGCAGAAGAGCTGGGATCAGGGCCAAACTTCATTGTGTTCTGCCCAGCACTAAGAGCAGTATTTGCGGAGTTACAAGGAACTTCCCCAGCTGAAGCGCTGGTCACCGGACAGAGGGATGAAGACCTCTGCCCCACCCCTGTGGCAGTTCCGGAGGCTCAGGGTGAGAAGATGACGATCACTCCCCAGCCACAGATTTCAGAATGTATGGACGGTTCAGAGGATGTTACGGATTATGCACACCCAGCAGAAGTGCTGGCAACAGGGCAGAGTGCCAGCCATCTCTGCCCAGCACCAGGACCAACTGTGGAGTCCCAGGGAGCCGGGGCGGTTGCCCCCCCCCCCCCCTAGCAACCAGCTGAGGTGGTAAAGCTCTTACAGCAGGACAGGATGCTACTGGCGGCTGCACCCCACTACAGCTTGAGCGGATATCGGTGGATGGGACTGTAGTCTCCACTCACAGCAACCCAGCGGAAGAGCTGGCAACAGAGCAGATTGCCCCGGGCCTCTGCTCTCAACTAACAGAAGAGGGGGTTCCTGTGGTAGTGGATGGGACTTCGATCTCCACTGACACAACCCCAGAAAATGGTGCAGCTCTGAGACAGGAGGATGTCGGCTTTGCTTTGCAAGCACCGGGGGATTTTCACCTCACACCAGTGGATGGGACTTCAGTCTCCACTGGTATACCCCATAAATGGTGGCCAGTTGGCCCAGATCCCCAACAGCATGGTGGACTGAGCCCAGCCACCCTGTCGTCTCTCCAGCAGCTGAAAGTACTCCAGGGAGAAGGGCCAGTCCAGGCCTCTCCCCAGCGGCAGACATGTTCCCTGAGAGAGGCAGAGGATGGCAGGGTGAGTAATGCTCTGTCTGGAGCAAGTTGTTTGGGGTACTGTATGGATACCGGCATTGGGGAATGGAACTACTGACTAAGTTCAGAGTCAACCCATCTGGTGTCTCCTACTGTGTTAGTCTCCTGCCAAAAGGGGAGCTGTGTGCCAGACCTAGCCAGGACAGGAGCTTTTGGAGAGGACTGAATGTGAGCCTCTTGCCGTCCGATTATGGGCCAGGGCCTCAAACCAGGAAGGCGGATGGTTATCCCGTCAGACAGTCCTGGAACCTTAAGACTACTTGTCCAACATCCTCGAGTTGACCCGTTTGGGTCCCACTGTGGATGTTGAACTATTTCCCAGGGGGAGTAATGTCATGGACCATGAAATACTGAAGTGTTTCTACGTGAAATCCTAATTCATGTATTACAGAAGATGGGACATTACGGATAGTTCATATTGCAGGATGTCTTGAGAGATTACAGGAGATTTTATTCTGAACCCCAACCAGGTCAATAGACTCAGAAGACATACTCATTGTCCATTGTGTGATAACCCTATTTAAAGCCTTTTGATTATCAGGTGTAAATGTCTTCTGCCCTGTCTCAACTCTCCAGACGGTTCCATTGTTCTGTGGCTGGCTATTGTGTACATTGATTACCCCCTGGGGCCTTTGTCTCAATACACATAACAGTCTTTCTATTCAAACCTTTCTGACCAATCTCTGCTGTGTCATTTTCAAGTCCTCATTTGCATGGTTAAGGAGGACCTGATGGGAGACTGCCTGGACTTTAAAAAGGACCAATAAGAAAGCAGTTGTTGTGGGCGGGATGTTCCAAATTCTGTATAAAAGTGTGCTGTGTACTTTCAATAAAGGTGTCCTGTTTGAACATACATACAACTTGCTTGATGTGTGTTCTTGATGAATCCGATCGGCACCGAGCTGTCGGTTGGATCCTGGAACCTTGGATGACTGGACAATCAGATATTGCAATCTGCAATCTGATCCGATGAAAGCAGAGGAGTGCCGGGAGAGCAGGACCTGGGCGAGCAAGGGTCTCGTCACATCCAGCATTAAGCTTTGGCTCATGTGTGGATTATTCGGCGACTCCAAGGATATTTCTACTCGTGGAATATTGGGTGATTTTCTTTTATTAGAGAAGAAGGAAATGCTTGACGGGGATATTTTCTACTACCGTCACAGTGAGCATTGCTTCTGAGCATGCGTGTTTGTACTTTGGAGTTTT
Source organism: Rana kukunoris (assembly GCA_029574335.1). Taxonomy (NCBI): domain Eukaryota; kingdom Metazoa; phylum Chordata; class Amphibia; order Anura; family Ranidae; genus Rana; species Rana kukunoris. Next base: position 274,396,768 of record CM056051.1, on the reverse strand, counting down.
GTTCGATGGACTTGTGTACGGACAATATGAAAATCTGACAACAGACCTTTGTCCGCTGAAAATTTACGTCTGCCATCCAACATTTGTTGGTCGAAAGTTGGACAATAATTGTCTGAAGTAGTGTAGTAACGGTCTGATATTAGGCCAACAGTCTGTCATCAGACAATCCCCTGCCAACAATCGTATCATGCGTAGGAAGCTTTAGAATCAACTCCAGACCTTTTTCCTGCTTAATTGATGAAGAAATAACGAAGGAGTAGCCCACACCTGGCCATGAAACAGCTTTCGATTCAATTGTCCAAATAGTTTTGGTCTCTTGAAAAGGAGGGGGTGGCTATTCTTAACCTCTAGCCGACCACCCACCGTCATTATACGGGGGGGAGGGAGGCTCTCCTGGGCGAGAGCCCGTAGCTATACGTCCGCATTTTTGCAGCCGCTAGGGGATGCGCGCGCACTGCCGGCGGCCCGTGCTCCCGCTCATCCCCTGAGTCCCGCGCGTGTGCCCGGCGGGCAGGATCGCCGCCAGTCACGCGCCCTCGTTCGTTAGAGAGCGGGGACCGGGAGCTCTCGGTCCTGTCAGCGGGGAAACGCTGATCTTCTGTTCATACAATGTATGAACAGAAGATCAGTGGTTTCCCCTAGTGAGTCCACCACCCCATACAGTTAGAACACACCCAGGAACACACTTAACCCCTTCCCTGCCGCCTAGTGTTAACCCCTTCACTGCCAATGGCATTTTTATAGTAATCCAATGCATTTTTATAGCATTGATCGCTATAAAAATGCCAATGGTCCCAAAAATTTGTCAAAAGATGTGTCCGCCATAATGTCTCGGTACTGAAAAAAAACGCTGATCGCCGCCATTACTAGTAAAAAAAAATATATTAATAAACATGCCATAAAACTACCCCCTTTTTTGTAAACGCTATAAATTTTTCGCAGACCAATCAATAGACGCTAATTGCAAATTTTTTTTTAACGAAAAATATGTAGAAGAATACATATCGGCCTAAACTGAGGGAAAAAAATGTTTTTTTATATATTTTTTGGGGATATTTGTTATAGCAAAATGTAAAAAATATTGCATTTTTTTCAAAATAGCCGCTCTATTTTTGTTAATAGTGCAAAAAATAAAAACCACAGAGATGATCAAATACCACTAAAAGAAAGCTCTATTTGTGGGGAAAAAACGGATGCCAACTTTGTTTGGGAGCCACATCGCACGACTGCGCAATTGTCAGTTAAAGCGACGCAGTGCCGAATCACAAAAAGTGCTCTGGTCATTGGGCAGCAATATGGTCCGGGGGTTGAGTGGTTAAAGAGGAGGTCCAGCCCCCCCACGAAAAATTAAAAGTCAGCACAAATACTGCAGCTGCTGACTTTTAATATTAGGGCACTTGCCTGTCTGGGGCAAGTCAGCAATGCAGCCAATCTTCGGATCGGCTGTTGGGGGGTAGAGCCACCGCCATTCCTGGTAAGGGAACCCAACAGTGAAGCCTTTTGGCCCTTGACAGCCGCATCCCTACTACGCATGTGTGAACGAGTTGCACTTTTCTATTGTTACGATGGTGGAGGAAGAAGGAGGGGCTGAACTTCGAAGAGACCGGGCCCCGGCCTCGTCTCTCAGAAGTGGAAAATGGTAAATGTAAACAAAAACAGGTCCCTGTTCCCGCCTGAAAGGTGCCGAATGTGGCAAAGGAGAGGGGATGAGATGGAAAAGCGGAAGTACCACTTTTGTTAGCTTTAAGAGCTGTATTTCCTAAACCCTTCCTCCAATATTGACATACGTACCCTAAAACTAAACCTGAGAGTGTGCACTTTCAGCCCATTATAAAAATGTAGCTTCAATATGATTTAGTAAATACCTGAACAAAGCTAAAATTATGCCTGTGTCCAAATATATATATATAAATATATATATATATATATGGACCTAACTGTATATCAGCCCTTATGCATGTCAAGTTACAACCAAAAACGTAAATTTATTTTATTGGGATTTTATGTGATAGACCAACACAAAGTGGCACATAATTATAAAGTGGAAGGAAAATGATAAATGGTTTTCCAAATATTTTACAAATAAATATCTGAAAAGTGTGGGGTGCATTTGTATTCAGCCCCCTTTGCTCTGATACCCCTAATCAAAAACGAATGGAACCAATTGCCTTCAGAAGTCACCAAATTAGTCAATAGAGTCCATCTGTGTCTAATTTATTAGTAGTCACAGAAGAGGGAAAGGAACTCTTTCAGGCTGGGTTCACACTACAATTTTCCCGTCTGTCAGCCGCATACAATTTCAGTTTTGAAAACGTACGGGCCCATACGGGAAAACGCATACATAGACAATGCATTGCAAATCGTATGCACTCAGATGCATCCGGGTGCATACGATTTGCTGGCAAAACGTTTTTTAACAGTACGCAAAACCGTGTTCGACCACGGTTTTGAGGCCGTTTTTGAAACCGTATGGCAAACGCATACGTTTTTTTTTAACATGAAAGTCAATGGAAAACGCACATATGTGCGGTTCCATACGTATAAACCGTATGCGTTTTTCGTCTGCGCATGCGCATTTACACGGGAAAAAGGACCACCCACCCTACTCCACCCAATTTTAATAAAACAAGAAAATCTTTATTTATTAAACGAACTAATTCCAAAAACGTATGCGTTTTTTTTTTTAATCAAAACCGGATGGAACCGTACGCACTTTTTGAAACCGTATACGTTTTATAAACGCATACGTTTCATTTTTGGCCGTACGGTTCAATCCGTTTCAGCCGCATACGTTTTTTCATATAAATCGTATGCGGCTGACGGACGGGAAAATCGTAGTGTGAACCCAGCCTCACAATGATTTTGATTAGAGCAATTATTCCAGTTCCGAGATCCCCCTTCCACCACCAGTTAAAGTAATCGAGAGGCTGTAGAGCCACTTGGACCATTTTTTCCAAATAGGGAATCGCTCACAGAAAAAGAATAATACCAAGACCATTGTTGTAGCTGCACTGATCCTGATCCCTGCTAAACTTGAATCCACATATGTCTGGTTTTAGTTTGCCTCTGTAGATACCCTGTGTTGTTATTCCAGGTACAACAGGCCCCTGTGCACAGGTGGCATCCCACACTGTGTATTTTGACACACATGGATGACATCTACCACCACATGTCACCGGCCCACAGATCAGGTGGAACACAGGATATGGCAGTGGTACACACATGAAAGGAGTATGGGAAACATTCCATTATACAACATCTTTATAAGATATTCCTTTTTCAGATGGGCATTCCAATCAGTTATTCCGGCAGACTTGATCGTAAGGTCAATTCATCCCTATGGACAAGCAGCTGTACACAGAGTTAAGTCCATTTATACCCGCCTACCTCTGGGTTTGATCAGGCCCTTTAAAAAAAAAAAAGGGAGAGGACACAGTCTTCAGTTTAAGGTGAAGCTGTTCCTGCTAAACTGGCCAAGATTCAAACCATGTATGGGCAGGCTGATTGCACCCAAGCTGATTGATCGATCAACTTGAGTACAACTAGCCTTTTGGATTTTTCATGAGATCATTGCCAGAGTTTATAGCCTCAAGCAATAATCACTGTGTCTCTCCCCACGAGGAGAACACGATAGCTCCACGGAATGGATTCCCCCATCAACATCAGTGTTGATGTGGGAATGCACCCATTTTCTTTCCTGCAACCACAGGTTGAAAATCAAACCATCTATGGCTGGCTTAACAGTCATCGGTGTTGCACCTGCTCTGACTAGATACCACAAGGTTGGAATCAGACCTGTGTTCCGGTGCATTGTGTTTAGAACTAATAAACAATAAAAAATGTACACACACTATTTATTTTTAGTTAATTTTATTAAATGTTTTGTACAATATAACAATAAAGTATATACATAATTTTTTCTGCCATGATGAACCACAATGCATGGTAGTGCGTTATACATTTAAATAAGCTGCTCTGCATGAATCATCTACTAATTATGTGATAAGAAATAGTAAATAAAGAAAAAAATGCTCAAAATGAGTGCACAAAATCGCCTGTGTATACTCAAAACTGTGACCTTAATTATTAAGTGTATAAAGGTATTTTAATGTGAATAGCAACAGTCCATAAAGAATCTAAATTCCCGTGTATTTCCAAAGGGATTTCTAAGGAGACAGTGCCAAACAAGTCCAAAGGAAACCGTGCCAGAGAGCAGGATAGATGAGAACCTCCACCTCTTATCTCCTATCTGCTTACCGACTCAAGTTGATCTCTATTACTGAGATCGCATGCGTATGTGGCTAGCAGCCCTGCTTAGAATTTTCTGGGAATCTTGTTAGATGTTCTCCTAAGCGTTCCACCTTTATGTCCTTAAACAAGTCTCCCCAGTATGGATGGCCCAAAAAGGAAAGATGCTGACATAGTGTAGTAACGTAACATAAAATTGATTATAAAAAACAGATTGCACTCACATGATAGTAGAATAAATAGTGCGTGTAAAGATTCCGTAGCCAGCCGGCTCTCACTATCCGCCCGTCCTTCCGGATAGCAGCGAGGTATACTATGGTGACGTGCGTTGATCTGTTGCATTGTAACTCATGTGTGTTGGAAGTGCGTTGGGTCAATGTGTTGGGGTACCATTGACGATGGATGGCACTGCAACACACTGATGCTTGTAACATGTATTACAGTTTTTCTCTATTGTTTTGGCTCATTTCTTGAAACCGAAATGACATTCTCAAAACTCTAAGATCATTTGGCAAAACAGTCTTACAGTTCAGCACAACACTATAACTCACTTGCAAAAGCTCATATCTTTCCCAAAACTGTTCACTCATGCTTCAAAACCATATTCCTTTCCCATATAAAGAGTCAGTGCCTCCAAAATGGCAAAGATTCTTCTCAATTGCTTTGGCTCATTTCTTGAAACAGACCAGACAGACATTCTCAGCTCTCTTGGTGCTTTTGCCAAAATAATCTGGATGGTTCGGCACAACACCATGGTTCACCTTCAAAAGTTCATATCTTTCCCAAAACACTTCACTCATGTGTCAAAACGAAATTTCTTTTTCATTCAACTAGTCAGTGCCCCCAAAATGCATCATCCCTTTGGCATTGTATAAGCACTGTAAGTCAAAATGTTTAGATGTTTTATCTCTATGGCAGAGGACCATTGAAATATCCCTCATGTCCACCTTTCAGTCTTAGCCCAGTCCTTCATTGCCAATGGTTACTGTACAGTTTTTGTCTAGCTAACTGAATACAATTGTGTATAAAACTGAAAAATAAGAAAAGTTTTTAGGGTAAGAGTAGCCTCCAAGGTTTGACATCACACATTGCACTCATACTGCAAAGGAAAAATTACTTTACAGTATTGTAACCATTATCATTCACACACAAAGTAACTTCCATACATGAGACTAAAAAGAAAACGTACACAGCATAATATATGGAAATATAAACACACAAACAAAAAACAAGGACAATTAGGGCCCTTTCACATGTGCGGACGAACAGTCCGCTTTTTCTAAGTCCGTAAACGGACTTAGAATGGGGCCCTATGGGAGCGGATCCGTTAGATCCGCCTAAGATCCGCGTCCGTCTGGATCCGTTTTGCGGACGGAAGAAAACCCTATTTTTCTTCCGTCCGGTGGATCGGATCGGATGCAAACGGACAGACGGTCCGTTTTCATCCGATTCCCCATAGGGGATAGCGGAGGAGAGACAGGGCGGTCCCTGCACAGTGTGCGGGGACCGCCCTGTCCGCCGACAGCTGAGCGGGACCCCCCGCTGAGCCGACGGACACACACGGAGCGGACCGAAAAACGGTCCGCACCGTGTGAAAGATGCCTTACTGTAAATTTAGCCTACAATGCTGTAAATAAAGCTCGAGTTTCACAACTACTGTAAGGCCCCTTTCACACGGGGCGGATCAGTAATGATCCGCCCCGTGAACCTCCACTTGCTCAGCGGGGATCGCTCCATTGATCACCGCTAAGCCGGCGGATGACAGGGAGGTCCTCGCACACTGTACAGGGACTGCCCTGCCAGCTATCCGCTCTCTCCTATGGGGGGATCGGATGAACACGGACCGTCTGTCCGTGTTCACCCAATCCAATCCGCCAGACGAATGGAAAAGTAGGTTTTTCCTCCGTCACACTTTGGCGGACCAGAGCGGGTCGGATGTCAGTGGGCATGTCACCCCTGACATCCGCAGCTCCATAGAGGAGCACAGAGTGCCCATTCAGGTCCGCCTAAAAAACTGGCAGTTGGACCTGAACAGGCCACCCGTGTGAAAGAGCCCTAACATCTCTTCACTGGTCGCTGTCCTCACCCTCCCTCTCCTGGGTACTGTCCTCACCCTCCTGTCCATCCACACGCTGCTGACTGTCTGGCCACAGATTCCGATCAACATTGCAGCGTATATCCTCCCTTGCGATGCATTGAGGGAAGAAACAAGGGAGATGTCGCAACCATCACCTACACTGATCTCCTGTAATATTCTCACAGGCAGCATCTATTGCATGGAGCAGGGACCTCTGATCTTGAGCCTGATGCTCATACACTCTCCACCTCCAAGCGCAGAAAAACTCCTCAATAGGATTGAGGAAAGGAGAGTAAGGTGGTAGGAACACAATATCCATCCTTGGATGAGCAGTGAACCAGGCCCTGATAAGCGGGCCACAGTGGAAATTCACATTGTCCCATACAATTATATATTGTGGTAGGTGAGGCCCTATGAGACCTCTCTCATTTTCTGGGATCAAATCCAAATGAAAGTGGTCCAAGAAGATGAGGAGCTTCTGTGTTTTGTATGGGCCAAGACTGGGCATGTGAGTGGCCACACCATTCTCAGAAATGGCAGCACACATAGTTATATTGCCCCCTCGCTGGCCTGGGACAACCACCATGGCCCAGTGGCCAATAAAATTACGGCCACGTCTTTGGCCCTTGGCCAGGTTGAAGCCAGCCTCATCCCGATACAATACAGTTACAGACAGCTACATAGGAATGTTCTATGTTCTGCACAAGTTCAATATACTACTGGCCAGTATTCCAGTGGATCCAAACCTTGGGTACATGTACCCTATGCAGAGGTACTACAGGGGGTATTTGACAGAAAGGGCAGGGGAAAAATTATGAAATTACTGAAATGTTACAGTAACATTATTAGATAGATTTCCATGGGAGGCGCTACTGTAATTGCAGCTCTTTGACCCTTTTACTTACTGTAATGTAGGTTATATTCTTCAAAATAAGGATTAGAATGATAATTGCATCATACAGTAGGCTGCAGTTTTTACTGTAATACTGGAATACTACTTTAAACTGTATTATCAATATTGTAGAAAATAAACTATTCCATACTATTCCATAGTTTATTTTCTACAATATTTTTCTTGTCATGATTAGTATCATACGTAACATCCCACTGAAGTAAGATACTGTAATACTGTAGGCCTATCACACACACACACACTAAATGAATACGCAAATGAGTAAATAAACATTTTTGTTGCTCTATGCACAGTGTCCTGTCCTATACATTATATAATTCCATCATTGATTGTGAGGGCATGGTTGATGACATGGTCTATAATTGTCGCCCAAACTTCATTAGGGACAACATGGTGTCTTCGTGCTCCTCAGCTTCTTCCCCCTATTCCACCATCACGCACCCTTACTCCTCCTCTTCTTCCTCTTCCTTGGGCAGGCAGTTGCCCGTGTTCATCTACTTGGCCAGGTGCCTCCATGTTCAGACATTGTACTGGTCCTGCATGGTCAATCTCTATATATACATGTTTTGCAGCATTCACAATACAGTAATGGACAGTACCTGTCAGGTAACTAAACATACTGTTTGATTGGTTATCTAAGACCAACTCCTCCTTCGTTCAAGTTCTAGTTTTACCTGACTGTCAATTGCTGTAATGATTTTATCAAATGTTCCAAGAGATTCATATATGGTAATCATGGTATTGTGTTCCTGAATAATTTTGACAATTGAACAGACTATTGTGCATGTGATGACTTAAACAATGAAATGACGCTGACAGGTTTTGGAGAAAACGACCATTTAGACTGAGAAATGACAATCAGTTTGGATCAACATGATCTATTCAATTGGAAATTGTGCTAAATGTAGGTTACTTGTACTAAATCATTTGAGAAATGTACTGAGACATTGAGACATGTACTGAGACATTTGCAATTTGATAAAATGAATGAGAAATGCCATTCAGTTGTGAACAATTGCGAAGTGGTTTGGAGATTTGTCCATGTTGTTTTGAGAATGTCATTTCTGTTTCAAGAAATGAGCCAAACCAATAGAGAAAAACTGTAACATAGGTTGCAGTAATGCACATATACCACAACCAAAGGTGTGATTTGGCGCTAAGCATGGCAATTCACACAACAATCCAAAACACAAAATTCCCAGCATACTTAACAGCTAGCCAGCATAATATAAAGAAAAAAGTCTAAACTGTTTCCGCAATTTACATTGGATGAAAATATATGTGAAGCAGCACTGCCACGTCAAGGCCCCTCTGCAAAGTGCAGTCCCTAACTCCAAATTGAAAAATATATAGCAAGAAATAAATTGAGTGTATAAACTAGTCCAAAAATGTTAAAACAGAGGTTTTTGTTGCATATATTTGCATTCATAAGTGAAGCTACATAGAGCTCCCAGGGATCCCATTGGATCTTTCTTACAGCTTGTGCTTGGACACAATGAGATCTCATATGATTGGGATTTCTGTGCCCCTCTAATGTTTGCACTCGAAAAGATTATTTCCATTAATTGTAAAAAATGTCATATTATTCCAGCCACAGTTTTTTTTCTGATTCGACATTACCAGATGATAAAAAAAAAACTGGCCTCCAACCTCCCCTTATAGCCAGTCCAACACACGCCTGCAAAAAAACACTGTGGCACTCCTTCTGGAGGCTGAACGACCCACCCTTCTGGAGCCTGAATGACCCACCCTTCTGGGGCCCGAACGACCCACCCTTCTGGAGCCTGAATGGCCCACCTTTCTGGGGCCTGAATGGCCGACCCTTCTGGAGCCTTAATGGCTCATTCTGCTGGAGCCTGAAAAGCCCACCCTTCTGGGGCCTGAAAGACATACCCTTCTGGAGCCTGAACTGACCACTCTTTTGGAGCCTGAACCCTTCTGGGGCCTAAAGGGCCCACCCTTCTGGAGCCTTAATGGCCCACCCTTCTGGAGCCTTAATGGCCCATTCTGCTGGAGACTGAAAGGCCCACTCTGCTGAAGCCTGAAAAGACCCCTTCTGGAACCTAAACGGCCCACCCTGCTAGAGCCTGAACTGCCCACCCTTCTGGAGCTTGAACGGCCCACCATTCTGGGGCCTGAATGGCCCACCCTTATGGAGCCTTAATGGCCCATTCTGCTGGAGCCTGAAAAGCCCCCCTTCTGGAACCTAAACGACCCACCCTTCTGGAGCCTGAACAGTGCACTCTTCTGGAGCCTGAAAGACCCACCCTTCTGGAGCCTGGACGACCCACCCTTCTGGAGCCTGAACGGCCCACTCTCCTTGAGCCTGAACGGCCCACTCTCCTTGAGCCTGAATGGCCCACTCTCCTTGAGCCTGAATGGTCCACTCTCCTTGAGCCTGAATAGTCCACTCTCCTTGAGCCTGACTGACCCACTCTCCTTGAGCTGGAACGGCCCATCCTTCTGGAGCCTGAACGGCCCACTCTTCTGGAGCTGGAACGGCCCACTCTTCTGGAGCCTGAATGGCCCACTCTTCTGGAGCCTGAATGGCCCACTCTCCTGGAGCCAGAATGGCCCACTCTCCTGGAGCCTGAATGACCCACCCTTCTGAAGCCTGAAAGACCCATACTTCTGGAGCCTGAATGGCCCACTCTTCTGAGGCTGGAAGGGCAAGCTCTACTGGAGCCTGAACAGCACACTCTCCTGGAGCCTGAAGGGCCCACCCTGCTGGAGCCTAAATGGTTCACTCTCCTTGAGCCTGAATGGCCCACTCTCCTTGAGCCTGACTGACCCACTCTCCTTGAGCCGGAACTGCCCACCCTTCTGGAGCCGGAACGGCCCACTCTTCTAGAGCCTGAACCGCCCATTCTTCTGGAGCCTGAATGGCCCATTCTTCTGAAGCCTGAATGGCCCATTCTTCTGAAGCCAGAAAGGCCCACTCTTCTTGAGCCTGAATGGCCCACTCTCCTTGAGCCTGACTGACCCATTCTCATTGAGCCGGAACGGCCCACTCTTCTGAAGCCGGAATGGCCCACTCTTCTAGAGCTTGAATGGCCCATTCTTCTGGAGCCTGAATGGCCCACTCTTCTTGAGCCAGAACGGCCCACTCTTCTTGAGCCAGAACGGCCCACTCTTCTTGAGCCAGAACGGCCCACTCTTCTGGAGCCTGAAAGGCCCACTCTTCTGGAGCCTGAAAAACCCAAACTTCTGGAGCCAGAACGGCCCACTCTTCTGGAGCCAGAACGGCCCACTCTTCTGGAGCCAGAATGGCCCACTCTTCTGGAGCCAGAACGGCCAAGTCTTCTGGAGCCAGAATGGCCAACTCTTCTGGAGCCAGAACGAACCTGGAGCCTGGAGCCAGAACGGGAGTGTCGCACTCTTCTGGAGCCTGAACGGGAGTGTCGCACACTTCTAGAGCCTGAACGGGAGTGTCGCACTTTTCTGGAGTCTGAACGGGAGTGTCGCACTTTTCTGGAGTCTGAACGGGAGTGTCGCACTCTTCTGAAGTCTGAACGGGAGTGTTGCACTCTTCTGAAGTCTGAACGGGAGTGTTGCACTCTTCTAAAGTCTGAACGGGAGTGACGTACTCTTCTGGAGCCTGAACGGGAGTGTCGCACTCTTCTGGAGCCTGAACGGGAGTGTCGCACTCTTCTAGAGTCTGAACGGGCATGTCGCACTCTTCTGGAGTCTGAAAGGGGGTGTCGTACTCTTCTGAAGTCTGAACGGGAGGGGTGACATTTACAATAAATGGCACTACAAGCGTAAGACACATATTTTTGCATCCTCCGGGATTGTGCGGAAACATGCATTTTCCTACTACACCACCAGGTGGCAGCGATGTGCAGAAGTAGACAGAGGGGAACCCTTCACACGTCGCCGGTGTATCGTCATACTCCGCTTTCCATCACAGACTGCTCCGGAAGTGCTGTGGTGGCCAACTGCGCATGCGCAATGCGCTCCAAACGCATCTGCGATGCGTTCCAATGCATTTACGGCAGTGCACACCAGCGAAACCTCGTTCGGCATCCAGGCTCTTTCCTTAACATCACCGTGGATTGGAGGATGTTAAAAAAAAGAGCCAGGAGGCCGAGCGAGCCGTCCGAGCAAAGCGAGGACGTGAAGCCGACTGGTCACTTTCCCCTAAGTCCACGTCACTCTGAATGACGGCTTCGCTGGTGTAAATGCATTGGAACGCATCGCAGATGCGTTTGGAACACATCGTGCATGTGCAGTTGGCCACCAAAGCACTTCCGGAGCAGTCTGTGATGGGGGGAGGAATATGACGGCCTCCACGGTGTTGGCAGAGACAGAAGAAAGGACAGGGCAGAGCAGGAGGACGCAGGGCTTGTCCAGGCTGCTGAGGAATGGGACAAGATAAGCCTCCCCCACCCTGTACAGTACATGACAGATGGGGACCTTCCTTACATTCATTTCCAGCACCATCCTGGGGTGACCATGGCAGACGATGTCATAGCAACCCAGGCATGCTGGGATCTGTTCACATTGTCTACTGCTGTAACAAGGGTTATACCGAATTTTGTTTTGTTTTTGGACCCAAACCCGAATAATTTGCTGAAAGTTCGGGTTCGGAGTTCGGCTATGTGGCACGGCAGCCAATCGCCATTTGTTTTACTACTGTGACCAAGAAGCCATCACAGCCATGCCTACTATAGGCATGGCTGTGATTGGCCAGTGCAGCATGTCACCCAGCATGTGACCCAGCCTCTATATAAGCTAGAGGCACACAGCACAGCTAGCGTAGGGAAAGGCTGCTGCTGATCTGAGGGAGACTATTCTGCTTCAGAAATCTACTATCAGCACTGCATCTGTCCCCTGTGAGATACTGTGCATTACATAGTTTAGGGCAAGGTTCCTGCTTTTTGTTAAAGGGAGAGAATTATATAGGAGATACTCTGCATATTAGATCAGCACTGCATCTGTCCCCTGTGAGATACTGTGCATTACATAGTTTAGGGCAAGGTTCCTGCTTTTTGTTATAGGGAGAGAATTATGTAGGAGATACTTTGCATATTGCACCAGCATTACATATGTTCCTGTCAGATACTCTGCATATTGCACCAGCATTGCATATGTTCCTGTAACATACTCTGCATTAGCTACTGTAGGGAAAGGTTCCTGATTGTGCTTATAGGGAGAGAATTAGTTAGGAGTCAGTCCTACTTCACAAATCTAATTGCACCAGAATAGTGTCCCATCATTGGTATCATTGGCAGGAATAGTGTCCCATCATTTGTGTCAGTGGCAGAAATAGTGCTGTATCAGTGGGAGGAATAGTCTCCCATCATTGGGAGGAATAGTGCCCCATCATGTGTGTCAGTGGGAGAAATAGTGCCCCATCATTTGTGTCAGTGGGAGAAATAGTGCCGCATCATTGGTATCAGTGGGAGGAAAAGTTTCCCATCATTGGTATCATTGGGAAGAATAGTGTCCCATAATTTGTGTCAGTGGGAGAAATAGTGCCCCATCATTGGTATCGTTGGGAGGAATAGTCTCCCATCATTGGTATCATTGGGAGGAATAGTGTCCCATCATTTGTGTCAGTGGGAGAAATAGTGCTGCATCATTGGTTTTAGTGGGAGGAATAGTCTCCCATCATTGGTATCATTGGGAGAAATAGTGTCCCATCATTTGTGTTAGTGGGAGAAATAGTGCCGCATCATTGGTATCAGTGGGAGATATAGTCAACCATCATTGGGAGGAATAGTGTCCCATTATGTGTGTCAGTGGGAGAAATAGTGTCCCATTATTGGTATCATTGGGAGGAATAGTGTCCCATCATTTGTGTCAGTGGGAGAAATAGTGCTGCATCATTGGTATCAGTGGGAGAAATGGTGTCCCATCATTTGTGTCAGTGGGAGAAATAGTGCCGCATCATTGGTATCAGTGGGAGGAAAAGTTTCCCATCATTGGTATCATTGGGAAGAATAGTGTCCCATCATTTGTGTTAGTGGGAGAAATAGTGCAGCATCATTGGTATCAGTGGGAGGAAAAGTCAACCATCATTGGGAAGAATAGTGTCCCATTATGTGTGTCAGTGGCAGAAATAGTGCCCCATCATTGGGAGGAATAGTGCCCCATCATTTGTGTCAGTGGGAGAAATAGTGCCCCATCATTGGTATCTTTGGGAGGAATAGTGTCCCATCATTTGTGTCAGTGGGAGAAAAAGTGCTGCATCATTGGTATCAGTGGGAGGAATAGTCTCCCATCATTGGTATCATTGGGAGGAATAGTGTCCCATCATTTGTGTCAGTGGGAGAAATAGTGCAGCATCATTGGTATCATTGGGAGGAATAGTATCCCATCATTTGTGTCAGTGGGAGAAATAGTGCCCCATCATTGGTATCAGTGGGAGGAATAGTGTCCCATCATTGGTATCATTGGGAGGAAGATTATCCCATCATTTGTGTCAGTGGGAGAAATAGTGCTGCATCATTGGTTTTAGTGGGAGGAATAGTCTCCCATCATTGGGAGGAATAGTGTCCCATCATTTGTGTCAGTGGGAGAAATAGTGCCGCATAATTGGTATCAGTGGGAGGAATAGTGTCCCATCATTTGTGTTAGTGGGAGAAATAGTGCCGCATAATTGGTATCAGTGGGAGGAATAGTGTCCCATCATTTGTGTCAGTGGGAGAAATAGTGCCGCATCATTGGTATCAGTGGGAGGAATAGTCTCCCATCATTGGTATCATTGGGAGAAATAGTGCCCCATCATTTGTGTCAGTGGGAGAAATAGTGCCCCATCATTGGTATCAGTGGGAGGAATAGTGTCCCATCATTGGTATCATTGGGAGGAAGAGTGTCCCATCATTTGTGTCAGTGGGAGAAATAGTGCTGCATCATTGGTTTTAGTGGGAGGAATAGTGCCGCATCATTGGTATCAGTGGGAGGAAAAGTCAACCATCATTGGGAGGAATAGTGTCCCATTATGTGTGTCAGTGGCAGAAATAGTGCCCCATCATTGGGAGGAATAGTGCCCCATCATTTGTGTCAGTGGGAGAAATAGTGCCCCATCATTGGTATCATTGGGAGGAATAGTGTCCCATCATTTGTGTCAGTGGGAGAAAAAGTGCTGCATCATTGGTATCAGTGGGAGAAATGGTTTCTCATCATTTGTGTCAGTGGGAGAAATAGTGCCGCATCATTGGTATCAGTGGGAGGAATAGTCTCCCATCATTGGTATCATTGGGAGGAATAGTGTCCCATCATTTGTGTCAGTGGGAGAAATAGTGCAGCATCAGTGGGAGAAATATTGGTATCATTGGGAGGAATAGTGGGTCCCATCATTTGTGTCAGTGGGAGAAATAGTCCCATCATTGGTATCATTGGGAGGAAGAGTGTCCCATCATTGTGTCAGTGGGAGAAATATCAGTGGGGGAATAGGCATCATTGGTATAGTGGGAGGAAAAGTCCCATCATTGGGAGGTATCATTATGTGTGTCAGTGGGAAATAGGCCCCATCATTGGGAGAATGTCCCATCATTTGTGCCCCATCAGTATCATTGGGAGAAATAGTGCTGCATCATTGGTATCATGGGAGAAATGGTTTCTCATCATTTGTGTCAGTGGGAAGAATAGTCTCATTGGTATCAGTGGGAGGAATAGTGTCTCCCATCATTGGTATCATTGGGAGGAATATTGGGAGTGGGGAAGTCTCCCATCATTGGTATCATTGGGAGGAATAGTGTCCCATCATTTGTGTCAGTGGGAGAAATAGTGCCGCATAATTGGTATCAGTGGGAGGAATAGTCTCCCATCATTGGGAGGAATAGTGTCCCATTATGTGTGTCAGTGGCAGAAATAGTGCCCCATCATTGGGAGGAATAGTGTCCCATTATGTGTGTCAGTGGCAGAAATAGTGCCCCATCATTGGGAGGAATAGTGCCCCATCATTTGTGTCAGTGGGAGAAATAGTGCCCAATAATTGGGAGGAATAGTGTCCCATCATTTGTGTCAGTGGGAGAAATAGTGCTGCATCATTGGTATCAGTGGGAGAAATGGTGTCCCACCATTTGTGTCAGTGGGAGAAATAGTGCCGCATCATTGGTATCAGTGGGAGGAATAGTGTCCCATCATTGGTATCATTGGGAGGAAGAGTGTCCCATCATTTGTGTCAGTGGGAGAAATAGTGCTGCATCATTGGTTTTAGTGGGAAGAATAGTCTCCCATCATTGGTATCATTGGGAGGAATAGTGTCCCATCATTTGTGTCAGTGGGAGAAATAGTGCCGCATAATTGGTATCAGTGGGAGGAATAGTCTCCCATCATTGGGAGGAATAGTGTCCCATTATGTGTGTCAGTGGCAGAAATAGTGCCCCATCATTGGGAGGAATAGTGTCCCATTATGTGTGTCAGTGGCAGAAATAGTGCCCCATCATTGGGAGGAATAGTGCCCCATCATTTGTGTCAGTGGGAGAAATAGTGCCCAATAATTGGGAGGAATAGTGTCCCATCATTTGTGTCAGTGGGAGAAATAGTGCTGCATCATTGGTATCAGTGGGAGAAATGGTGTCCCACCATTTGTGTCAGTGGGAGAAATAGTGCCGCATCATTGGTATCAGTGGGAGGAATAGTTTCCCATCATTGTGAGGAATAGTGTGCCATCATTTGTGTCAGTGGGAGAAATAGTGCCCCATCATCGGTATCAGTGGAAGGAATAGTGTCCCATCATTGGGGAAGGTTCCTGCTTGTCAAGATTATTATTTTTAGTTATTTCCCTATCCACATTTGATTGCCGAGTACTTGCCATGCCTTTACCAACATTTTGCTGCCATTTTCCTTCTTTTTTATAGACATTTTAGTAGTCAAAAATGTGGGTCCCCATTGACTTTAATGGGGGTTCGGGTCCCGAACCCGCACTTTTTTCCGAAGTTAGGCTGAACCTGAACATCCAGGTGTCCGCTCAACTCTAGCTGTAACCTATCAGCGTTGTTATGCGTTCTTTTTTGTGCGCTGTGTGATGACAGATCGTCTCCTCCACCGTATACATGGACAGGCCAAAGGAGGTGGGGTCAGGGGTGGAGCCAAGGGAAAAGGCAAAATGAATATTTGCTTAGAGTGTCAAAAAAAACCTTGCACCAGCACTCACTACATCATACTCCTCCACCCAGATACTCTGGAGGTCAATTCACATGTCGCCATGCAAAGTGCATGTTTATTGTGCCAAGTTAAAGTGGATGTAAACCACAATGTCACAATGCATGACGATACACAGAGGATATTTTCTACACTATTATATATCCTGTATGGTTTTTTACTTTTGTATTATTTGTGTAATTTTTTGTAATAAATATATATTTTTTTTGTAATCCTGATGTTCCCGTCTTGCCTCTCAAAGTCCGCCCAATTGCTGCCCCTTCAGTAGTATTTTTTTTTTTTTCTTGGTAGGTGGAGACACTCCTATGAGCTGTGCATTTGTGTGTGACCATTTCAGATTAAGCTATTGCGGTCTGTAAACACTTAAAAAAAAAAAAAAAAACATTGAGGGGGAATGCCTGTAAATGAGAATACAGAAGAAGCAATATTTAAGAATTAAACAACAATTTTTTTTTTTTTACATTTTGTTTTTTAATTCTTGACCCTAATAATGAAAGACCACTATAC
The DNA here is from genome assembly GCA_029574335.1 of Rana kukunoris. Classification (NCBI taxonomy): domain Eukaryota; kingdom Metazoa; phylum Chordata; class Amphibia; order Anura; family Ranidae; genus Rana; species Rana kukunoris. Next base: position 274,379,909 of record CM056051.1, on the reverse strand, counting down.
ATTCTCTTTAAAGTACTAGTAACCTTTCACATACTTCTCCACTATTGGTGGAATTGATAAGTAGTGCTGGAACCCTGGAGTTTGGTATTGTTATCCAACAGCGACAAAGTGGCATTTATAAAGGATGTTCGAATTCAAGGGTGGTGGCTTCTACTTACCAAGGGATTTCTATAAGTACCTTGGTTTCTGCTATAAATAAATGGATCGGCGATTGAAGCGCTACACCACAAATTCATTGTCCCGTTACAAATGTATTCCTAAGTAAAATCAGGTAGAACACTATACAAGAAAGCCAACATGTTTCAGGGGCCCAAACTCATTCTCTGACATCAGGCTTTAAAGCAGAAATTCCACCCTGGGAAAAAAAATTCTTCCAAAAATCTAAAAATAAAAAAAGTTTAATGAAAAAAAAATTTTTTTTACTTACCCTAAATAGCTGTTGCTATGCGGAAGTCCCGAATCTGCCCCTTATCTTCCGCGGTGGATTCTCTTCCACCTCCTACATTCGATGTATTCTTGTGAATGGGGCGCGCTGCATTCTGGGAACTGTGTGTATCCCAGAAAGCAGCCGGCCCACTTACAAATCGCTGCGCTGCTCGCACATGCGCAGTAGGAAACGGGCAGTGAAGCCGCACTGTGGATGGCGGCGCCTGGTGCTGCCAGGATTGAGGATCGGCATCGGGGGGGCCATCGGCGCGGGCAAGTAGGACAGGTAAGTGTCCTTTTTCAAAGTCAGCAGCTACACTGTTAGAAGCTGCTGACTTAAAAAAAAAAAAATTGCAGGTGGAATCCCGCTTTAAAAATCGGAATGACTGAATACAGATTGGAGGTACAAAGTAGTTGGGGTTTTATCCAATTAGGTGATGAAGCACAGTGCTAGTCAGCAGGCCAAATAAACCAGCTGTTAATGAGCACATCATGCGAGAGCTCGCATGGTGGTCACTAATTGCGGGCGCGCTCCCGTGACACAGCGAGCAGCCATAGCCGCTCACTGTATCACTCGGCCCAGCCCCTCGGCGCGCCGCGTCACTGGATGTAAATGACAGCAACGCCAGCCAATGGCTGTGCTGCTCTTAATCCATCCGTGCTAGCCAATCAAGGGCCAGGCTGAGCGCCGAAGAGAATATCAGGAACGCGCGGAACTTTCGAGGGGTCAGGTAAGTATAATGGTGCTCGGGGGGGCGGCAAAATCATATGTTTTTTCACCTTAATGCATAGATTGCATTAAGGTGAAAAAACATTTTCCTTTACAACTCCTTTAAGGCTTTAGAATCACTTTAAGTATACAACATTTCTTACATACTCTGAATTTTAGCTATAATAAATTTTAGCAGGGGTTCCCTTACTCCAGAGTAAAAAAGGTTTAGAAAGGCTGCTTTAGATGTCGCCAAAGTTCTTCACGGATCCCGTTTGTTTAATCTGCACACATTTGCGCAAGCAGGCATGAGCTTACCCTCTAACAATATATAATTTTTTTATAATCAGTAAGGGCAGAGTAACACTCAAAAAAGTTTTGTTCCCAAAAAGATGAAGCAAATAGGTGGCAATAGGAAGTGTATACTTGAAGGACATCCAACTGGTCCCAGTTTATCTAATACAGGCAAGGATTAAATGACTGTGGCACCCATGTATGTTTTAGCTGTCATACATTAACTAGAAAGACTGGTTCCTGTGTGAAGGAGAATGTTAGAAAAAAAGCAGAACGTATCTAAACACAGCTCATTTTCTAATAAATAAATAAATTATTATAAAAAATTATTTACAGGAATTTACACATCACATCTGAACAACTTTCTTGTATCCTTACCTGTCAAATATCTCCCCTCTGTCTGTTATGAGACCTAAAAAACTGAAGATTCTGTGGGTGAGACGTTTTTTCCAGAGCTCGTGGGTGGAGTAGTGATGTCAGTTAACTCCCCGTCCACTTCTACACTCCCCTTGTCAACATGCATTTTGTCCTGTGAATTTCTTACACTGAACTTCTGTTATGATTACTAACAGCCAGTCAAAACACAGAAAAGTCACCACATGACTTCAGCAAGCCCAATCATGCTGAGATGTGGAGCAGCCAATCCTGGGAGAGCTGGAGGAGGAAGGGATCTGAAGTACACAGAATGTCTCTCTGAGGCTCGTGCGTGAGATATGTAAATCACCTGTCACTTATAGCAAGGGGGAAGAGCTGACATTCAAAAAAAGATAAGAGGATTGCTCAGAGCTGGATAAACTCTTTGGCCCAGATTCATAAAGCAATTACGCCTGTCTAACTGGTGTTAGACAGGAGTCATTTCAAATTTCGCGCGCCGTATCACTAGTTTGAATCCTCAAACCATGATACGGCGGCTTCGGGCTTCGATCCGAGAGGCTTACGTCTTTGTAAGCCTTCGGATCTACGCTGCGATATTTTTGCAGCCGCTGGGAAGAGTTCGCGTCGTTTTGATGCGTCGGGATATGCAAATGTGTTTTTACGGCGATCCACGAAGATACGAGCGGTCTTCGTAATCGCTTACGTCTGGTTTTTTTTACGTACTGTTAGACCAGCTTTTTGCTGGTCTAACGGTGCGTAGCCCATGTTAAGTATGGCCGTCGTTCCCGCGTCGAATTTAATTTTTTTTTTTTTTTACGTAACTCGTTCGGGAATAGAAATGTCCGTAAACGACGCTACTCAAACAACGAATGACGTAACGACGTGATTTCGCGCAATGCACGGCGGGAAATTTGCGAACGGAGCATGCGCAGTTCGATCGCCGCGGGAACGCGCCTATTTTAAATCCTTCACGCCCCCTACACGCGTAGATGGATTGCGACGGGAGAAATACACTACGCCGCCGTCGTTTACTGGACAAAATCTACCTGGATTCCACGTAGAGCCAGGTAAAAAACGGCAGCGTAGTGTATTTCTGATACTCTACGAGAATCTAATTCTCTCTGAATCTGGGCCTTTGTGGCAAGACTGGGCACAGATGACATGAAATCCTATACTGTACAAAGTGCAAGCCTTAATTAAAAAAGTAAATTGGGTTTACATCCACTTCAAGAATATTTCAGCTGTTGGGTGTGTTTTTCTTTTTTACAGTGCATAGACTACCAATAGTTTAAAATGGCTCTGGTTTTATAAAGTTCCCTTTGTATTTTATTAGTACATTTCACCAGGTAGCATTTCCCAAACGTAAATTTGATTTTCTTTTTGGAAAACATGACTTGTTAGTGGCAGCTGATGTCTGGAGAACACCGACTACCATGTTTACCATGTTCACCCAATTCACCAAGAGGTTCTGCTGTCATATAATGGCACAGCACTAAAATATCGGACATGGTCTACAAGAAACTGTAAACTCGAGGAACAACCTTAAATAAAAAATATACATTTGGCAGTACTATCACCTATACATATGTAAATCAAAAGTAAACATATCTTGGAGTTTAAGTGAAGCATCAGGCAAACAGCCAAATACATAATAGGACCTGCTTTACCTTCCACAGAATCGCTAAAAGGCCGATGACATCAGTTTGGCATGATTCTTAAATCATTCAGAATTCAGTTCACTGAACATGCAGTTGACCACCTTCTGACCTGCTTTAAGTGGGTTCTGCATTACCATAGGGTTGTAGTGGAATGCCAAACCCATGTGAAGCACACAAAAACCTATTCACACAGGCCTAATTCTAGCTAACCAGTCATGTAATTTACTTGCCTCTGCCAAACTGTACAGTCACAAAAGAGAAACGGCAATTTTCTGGTTCAGCTACTGCCTGTCGCTTCCAGTGGGCAGGCTGGTGACACAAGATACCATAAACCAATACAGGAATACTGGACAACACAATCTGATAAAGGTCTGTGAATCACAAGACACAAGGCTCTACAGAGAAATAAATACCGTATTTATCGGCGTATAACACGCACCCTAACTTTAAGAGGGAAGTTTTAGGAAAAAAAACGTTCCACAGTCCCCTGCGTAAAATAACACGCAGGCAGTGTTTACCCTCTATCTTCAGGGTAAAAAAGTGAGTGTTATACGCCAATAAAGGGAGTGTTATACGCCAATAAATACAGTAATGTGCAATTCTGTGCATATATCCATTCATCTGTATTTTTCTTTACGAGGTCTTACTTAAGTTCTTTCCTTAACGCCCTCTACTAAAAACCCATTTGTTTCTCCCTGATGTTGACAGCTTCAACCTTCTGAGTTCGGGATCTTTGGCCATCTTGATTGACAGGTTCTCTCTGGGACTGAAGTGTGTCTAGAATGTAAACTAAGCTTTGTTCGCACAGCTCAGTGTACAGTCTAAAGAAAATCGTTTACTGCAAGAGACATCGCATGTCTCTTCTGCAATAAAAAGCCTGCTTGCAATTTTTGTGGTGATGTGCTCATATGCCTCCTTCCAGCAGAGAAATATACACGCAAAGTTTGTATGTTGTTATCCATCTGCCTTACGTCCTCAGATCCATATTGGGGACACACGGGTTACGGTAGCAGCTATTAATAAGTAAGGTCCTAGAGTGTGCAGCCACTGTTAGAATGGAAAGATTCTTTTCTTTAAGATATAAAGTACAGTTGCCAAAAACAAGGCAAGCGCCAGGAAAATTAGCAACTTGTCTGTAAGCTCACGGCGGTTATATTTGGTAATAAGTTTACGGCCAAGCTGGATGGTTCCAGACATGGATTTGAATTCTTCATTGGCCTCCTGGATTGTCCTGGATGAGGTGGCTGAAAAGAGAAAGAAGAGTTAGAAAACAGAACCCTATGAGAAAAACAAAATTATTTTTAAAAAATCAGCCATTTACTGAACTACAAACACTAAGGCCACGTACACATGATCGGATTTATCTGCTGAAACCGGTCCGACGGACCGTTTCAGCAGACAAATTCGATCGTGTGTACGGACGAGCAGACAGGTTTTTCCAGCAGACAAATTTGAAAGCATGCTTTAAAATCTGTCTGCTGGAAACCCGTCCGTCCGACATGTCCGCTGGATTCGACGCATGCGTGGAAGTATTTTACTACCTGGTTCGGTGACGTGGCGGCATCAACGTCACCGCCACGTCACCGCGCTGCCTGCCGGCGGGGATTTTGGTTTGATCGTGTGTACACGATCAAACCAATATATCCCAGGAGACAAATCCGATAAAAACGGTCTGTCAGACCGATTTGATCAGATTTGTTTAGTCGTGTGTACGCGGCCTAAGAAGGATTGACTTATTTCTAAAGACTAAAATCCCAGCAGTTACCTTGAGAACAATTTGCATGGGCATTATGCCAGGCTGCGCATCCCAGCTTCAGGCATTTAACGATTCCTGCTGCTGGGATTGATAGCTGTGTGTGGATAGCAGCGACAGTCGCGACTGTACACCGTTTGTCTGAACGACTTTTGTTGAAGAAATGTTGGAAACGTTTTCTCGATCAGTGGCTACGACTGTTAATCAAAATATTCTGACAGCGGTAGGTCCTTCTGTCAAAACAGGAAGGTTACATAGTGACACAAGTCTATCAGGCTCAACCTATGTTTTTTGAGGTTTGCACTTTAATGCACTTTAAGTGCATTTGCTCTGGACATGAGGGGAAGCTCTGCTGGTTTCTATTATCCAATCATGTACAAACAATAAATGTTGCTTTTTTTTTTCCCCCTTGCATGTGATCGATTATTCTTTGCAAAGTGAAGCTTTACCTCATTTACTAAGATCTTGCGCAAGTGCACTTGCAGTGCTCAGTATATTTGCCTTTAGAAAATCAACCAGTGTGTTTCCATGGGTGGGACTCCTCCATCTGTTTAATGTAGGAATCTTTTTTCTTTTCGTTCATCCTACTGGGTTGTTATCCCTTCTTATGAGTTATTTAGCTTAGCTGAGAAAAGTGACCTGTTTGCAAAATTTTATAACTAAAAATGTTCGGTTTTTATAAAAAAAACCCAGTAGTGACTAAATACCACCAAAAAAAAAGCTCTATTTGTGTTAATTTTTTTTAATAAAAATTATATTTGGGTACAGTGTTGCATGACCACGCAATTGTCATTCAAAGTGCGACAGCACTGAAAGCTGAAAATTGGTCTGGGACAGAGGGGGGATTAAGTGCCCAGTAAGCAAGTGGTTAATGTCTTGAAGTACATAAAAAAGTACATAAAAATATCATTGTAAAGAGTGCGATGCTGCAAGTCAGTTTATTGCACTCAGCGTTTACTGTAGGATAGCAATACCTAGAGTATGCATAGTTATTTCACTTTGCTGCACCTGCTGAGCCATCATTCGGCTGACACTCATTAGGCTCTCCGTGATGTTGCTTGTGGACTCTGTTAGGTTTTCTTTGGTTACTTTTCTGTGGGGCAGAAAAATATAAAATGTACTATTTGTTTCTTGCATGCAACTTTCCATGAGAACAATAAACATAGCACACTACTAAACATCATGCTAACTGTATGGTATTAGTGTTAGGTTTCAAGTTTCTATCTTGTATGTATTGTAACTTTTATTGCAAAGCACTGTAAAAAATGTTGGCGCAATATAAATCCTGTAGAATAATAATATAATGAGGATGATAATAATCTACACCAGCCTTTGGCGGGGAGCGCAGACATGTGATTGAGCACCTCTGCTACCCCTGTAATACACAAGCTTAATGTATTCCAGTAAAGTTAGTCTGTAAACTAAGGTCCGTTTTGTTAGGTTGTTACAGCATTTAGTGTGGGCATCATGAAGCCAGACTGTATGACTTCCTGGATTTCAGCTTTGCATATCTCGCACATGCTCAGTGCTGCACAAGCAATGTAATAGGTTTTAGTCAGGTTTGCAAGGACTACTGGGAAACATGATGCCTATCCCAGAAACCCTTGCAAATAGCCATGTGACTTGATAGCCTAGGCCTAGGCTAATAAGGAGGAGGAAGTAATGAAGGACTACAAAATAAAGGTATTTTTCAAGCAACAAAATAAATTAAAATTGTCCATTGTGAACACTATGAAATTAGGGCATGCAGCACAGACAAACATAAAAAAAATGGGTGGAACTCCACTTTAAGGAATCCTTAGGTTGGGTTGGTGCACAAATACTTTGTGGTGCCTCTTTCTTTCCCCTTAGTGACAGGGGGCCCGTGGGTATGCAAGTGATCACTGACTGCCCATCAGTCAACCCTTTCTGAGAAGATGGATCAGGTCCATCTGTAACTGGGCTTTATCCAAAAGGGACATGGATGCAGCCTTCAGAGGCTGCATGGCAGAGGCAGAGCAACAGATCTCGGAGACAAAGGATGTTCAGAAGGATCATACTGAGGATATACATACCTTGAAGGTAAAAGTGAAACCATCTAGAATCCTGTGCAGAGGATGCCGAAAACTGCAACAGGCGTAATAAACTGCTGATCGTGGGGTTGATGGAGGAAGCAAACCAGTTTTCATCTCACTTCACTGTGGAGAGCCTATCATATCCCACCTGCCAGGGGCCTTCTCCTCATACTTTCATTTTTAAAATTACTTAACTTTCGCAACTAGGACCTTGTGCTTTGGGAGGCCAAAACCTCTTGAGACCTGCGTTATGAGAATGCTAAGCTCATGGTCTTTCCAGACTACTCCATGGAGACTCAGCATCTGAGGAAGACCTTTGATCACATTTTCTCCCGTCTGAGGACAAAAATATAAAGTATTTATTCCCGACGGGGCTCAGAGTCGGAGATGACAGACAGGTGCAGTTTTTCACCTTACTGGAGGAAGCGGTCTCCTGGCTGGAAATGTTTATGGGTTTTTGGACTTTGAAGTTAACGGTTTATTTTTTACTGAAAATGCACAATTCAGCTGTCATTTTGATGCACATAGTACTAATGACTCCAATGTTTGAATGCTGCTAATCCATCTGGGTACATAGGTACATTGATTTTCTGGGCAAAAATTAATCTTCTTTGTTTGCATGACTAACTTTAATGTAGTTTCATGCAATAGAGGGCTGAACCCCCCTGTTAAGAGGTCTTTCAGATTTTGTTTCCTGAAGGATCACAACCATTATATATGTATCTCACCTAGTTGGCATTAAAACGCTAATGCCGCGTACACACGATCACTTTTTGTGATGAAAAAAAACTACGTTTTAAAAAACGTCATTTAAAATGATCGTGTGTGGGCAAAATGTTGTTTTATGTCTTCAAAAAAAACGACCAAAAAAATTCCAACATGCTTGAATTTTTTGTGTCATTTTTCAAAATGTCGTTTTTTGTGTCATAAAAAGTGACCGTGTGTGGGCAAAACGTTGTTTAAAACAACGTTTTTAAACCCGCGCATGCTTAGAAGCAAGTTATGAGACGGAGCTTCAATGGAACAGAGTGCCGTCGAAAGTGTATTACGTAACCGCGCTTTGCAAGAGCATTGTGGAAAAACGATGGTGTGTATGCAATGTCGTTTTTGAAAATGAAGTTTGAAAAACATCGTTTTGTTTCGTCAGATAAAATGACGTTTTTTTTCCATCACAAAAAGTGATCGTGTGTACGCGGCATTAGCCTTAAAAAAACAAAATGGGTGGGATTTCATTATCATTCTAGTTATTCTAATTTTGCCAGAGGAGTTAGTGTTATATGCGGAAGTCGTTACCCTTTCATCTATGAGGCCTCGTACACACGATCGGACATATCCGATGAAAACGGTCCGCGGACCATTTCCATCGGATATGTCCGATCGGGAGTTTGATCCGATGGCGTGTACACACCATCGGATCAAATTCCCCGCCGCCGGACGGCGCGGTGACGCGGCGGTGACGTTGACGCCCCCACGTCACCGTCACGTCACCACACCAGGAAGTTAAACACTTCCACGCATGCGCCGAATCCATTCGGTGGCGGCGCGGCGGCGGTGGGGGACGACATGTCTGCTGGTAAGTGTACTAACCAGCAGACATGTCGGGCGGACAGATTCCACCGGATGGATTTCAAAGCATGCTTTGAAATCTGTCGGGTGGAGAAATCTGTCCGCTAGCCCATACACACGATCGGAGATGTCTGCTGAAACGGTCCATCGGACCGTTTTCAGCGGACATATCCCCTCGTGTGTACGAGGCCTTACACTTAGAAATTAACCCATATGGATGATATGTGCTCAAACATGCTGTGATAGGTGGGATAGCGCGTCTATTCCCAGGGACCGATCTGCTTAATTCAGGAAAAATAAATTAGTTTGTCTTGCAATTTGTTTGGGCTGCAAAGAGATCCACCTCAGGCGAACCCTATTTGCTGGAAATTTTCGCAAAGATCTACGGGTGGAGGGACCAATTGTCGCAACACACCTGGTAGTGGCTGAGGTAGTCTGCCAGACAGTTCTGCATACCTTTTAGGTGAATTGCTGCAATGGAGGCTAGATTTACCTAGGTCCATGACAATATTTTCTGGGCTATGAACCGAATAGTCCAACTTCTCGTACCCCCCTGGAGCAGAGAACCGAGGGGGGGTTCCACCTGAAATTAAGAAGCGGGGGGGCTGCCGCAAAATTGAGAAACGGGGGGGGGGGGGGGGGGGGTCGTTCAGTCATTTTAGTTGACTAAATTAACACTGATGGTATCTGAACATCCATATCCCAAGAACTTGTGGATTCGTCCCATTTTCTTAGGAAGAACAACTGCAATGGTCATGGTGAAACCTTGCCCAGGGTACTGCAGGAAAACAAGAGGTGAGAAAGAGCAAGAGCTTGTTCCATCGAGCAAATTTCGTACCCGAGATATTTTACTCTCTGGGCTGGAATCAGACAAGACTTTTCATTGTTTATTAACCAGCCCAGGGACTGAAGAAACCCCTGAATTGTCTGGAGATCTCTTACTTCTGGTGAGACTCTGCCACTACTAAAAGGTCGTCTATGTATTGTATGATCTTAATCTATCTTACAAAATTGGAAAAAAAGGAGGCTGGATGGGACTTTACATGTATCATGTAGGGTTGTGAAAAAAAGGGCAAATCCAAAAAGTTTAAAAAGTAAAAAATATACACAATTTTAACATATATACATGGAAAAGTTAAAACATTCAGAAACAGACATTGTCAAAACCATTGCTACAGGGAAACTTATTCAGGGTGTGGTTAAACCTGGTTAAAGAGTCCAAGAAGTTGGCCTACGGAGCAAACCGCTTCATTAGGGCCTCGGACGGTTTTAAAAATGTCTGTTTCTGAATGTTTTAACTTTTCCATGTATATATGTTGAATAAAATAGTTTTTTTTTTTCTTTACTTTTAAACTTTTTTTGATTCGCGTATTTTTCACAACCGTACATTGTACATTTAAAGTCCCTTCTAGCCTTCTTTTTTTTCCAATTTTGTACTTATCTTCTGGGATGGTATCCATGTAGGGTTCAACCATCACACATTGAAATCTAACCCCCCCCCCCCCTCCTTTCCCTGCATTCTTTGCCCGTAAACTATCTTAGAGCCAACGCTTCTCCCAGAACTTTTGTAAAGAATGCGTGGAGCCGATGACAGCCCGCAGGGCGGTGCCTGGAACTGAACATGACGGATTTCTGATCCTATTTTCACCGCTAACCTCAAACATTTTTGGTATGATGGATGAATTGGAATGTGCAAATAGGCATCCCTTAAATCCAGGGTTGCCATAAAGCAGATTCTGGATTGAACAAACACTGACTCCATGAGAAAGCGTTTGTATTTTATCAACCGATTTAAAGATTGGAGATTCAAAATCAGGCGATACTTCCCTGAGGACTTCTTTATCACAAAGATATGTGAATAAAAGCTTTTGCCCTGAGCCCCCCCCACCATCAGAAGTTGAGTCCCCCCACTCTCCCTTACGCTGCTGCTGGGAAGAAGCTGAATGCATTGTTTAAAAGGAAGAAAGTAAGGATCTGGAGGAGGACCAGAGGAGGGCTGGAGGTGCGAGGGCCACATGAAATGGCCTGGAGGGGCAGATTCGGCCCGCGGGCATTGTGTTTGACACCTATGCTCTAGAGCAGTGATGGCGAACCTTGGCACCCCAGATGTTTTGTTACTACATTTCCCATGATGCACTACTACACTTCAGAGTGCATAAGCTTAATGGGAAATGTAGTTCCAAAACCTCTGGGGTGCCAAGGTTCGCCATCACTGCTCTAGAGTCTAAACATATTAAGCTATTCTTATTTTTTGCACTTCATTACGCACGTAGGGAGCTTCTACTTTGATTGAAGCAGCCCACTCTGACCACGCTCACTGGTTGGGTGTCTGCGATAAACGTGAGCTTGCCATCTAGAAAATGTCCCAAGAAGTTTGACAAGGTGTGGTCCACCTGGATTGATGCTCATGGTCCAGCTGAATTTACCGATGGGTAAACTCTTTTCTTTTTTAAGGTTGGGACCTGGAAATTAATGGAGTTATTCTCCTCCTTTCCCCCATTTTTCCCCTGTTCCTCTCGCCCTCTCGCCTCCCCCCCTCCCCCTCCCTGGGCTTAGGTGATACACAGGAGATGAAACAATCTTCCTATACAAGTTGTACCTGTTTATCTGCTGTTATCTTTCTTCTACATCAATTCAAAGGGCAGAATTTACAGCTCTAAAAGCAGGGGTTGGAGAGCTGAAGTTATATCAGTGAGGAGAGTTCTGAGAGCTGATTGGATGGAAGGGGCACACCCCCTTCACACAGCACACAGGAACAGAGCTGAGGCTGTCAATCTGCTGGAGCTCCCTCCCCTGTCATCATTTTCTCTTGGTGTCAGGAAAACTCATAAGTAGCAATTCATGCTGATAACAGAGGAACAGGCAGTGGACAAAAATGACACTTAGTTCTGTGGACATTGTGGAGGGATACAGGGTATGCTCTGTTTACATTTCATGTCTAAAGTTCACAACCACTTTAGGCTGGGCTCACATTGAATTTGCATGTAACTCGTAGCAGGTGTCCTGTGCATCCCTGTTCTCCATTTCAGGGACTAATCGGGCCCGAATGTTTGCCTGAATTCAAACCTGAAATGGAGCCAAAGACCCAAAGTACTCTTCTGCAATGGGCTCCGCAGTCGCCCCAGAGATTCGGCTCCATTGAGAGCCGGTCACAGTCTCTTGTCATGCGAATTGGAAGGAAGAAAACCTGCATCCAATTGCATAAGTGTGAACCCAGCCTTAAAGTGGTACTGAAGGTTCAGTTTTTTTTTTAAATAACAAACATGTCATACTTACCTCCACTGTGTAGTTCGTTTTGCACAGAGTGTCCCCGATTGTCCTTTTCTGGGGTCCCATGGCGGCTTACCCCTTCTGGGACGCTCTCTCCCAAGGGGGTTACCTTGCAGGCAAACTCCAGTGTGATACACTCGGCGTAAATGGTGCCTAGTGTATGACTCGGCCCCGGCGGTCGTGTCATTGGATTTGATTGACAGCAGCACAGCCATTGGCTGCCGCTGAAGAGTCAACAAGACGTGGGGAAAGCAAAGCAGGATCGCGCCCACGGAAATTCATGGCTCAGGTAAGTAAACAGGGGCTCGGGGGGGCAGGTACAGCAAGGTGTTTTTTCACCTTAATGCATAGGATGCATTAAGGTGAAAAAACACGAAGCTTTACAACCCCTTTAAGGTAAATTTACTTGTTCTGTAGGTTGTAAAGTGTTTTAATCAGTATAATTGAATGTCCTTAACACCTTTTTCCTTTACTCTCCATTAAAAATTAATTATTTTCAGTGATACTCAAGAAATTACACAAATTTTAGTGATCCCTCACTATGGGGGTGAGTATAGGCTAGAGATAATTCTGTCCTTATGAAACCCCTGGCAACCTCTAGAGGAGCCCCAAGGTTCCACAGAACCCTGGTTGAGACAGGCTGGTCTAGATAGATATAAATATGAGTTTATGAACAGCTTGTAAACTGGTACACAGCTTCCTGTAGTCTTAACAATGTCACTACCGATGGTCACTGACTGATAGCATGGATAGTAACATCCTAAGTAATGGCATTCCACTACATGGGCATACTTGTATAATACACAAAGAGAAGTAAGCTCTTAATAATGGACATAAAAAAGGTATGCCTGGTAGAACACTCTCCGGGTTCTTTCTGTATTTGCTTAGGCTGCAGTAGAATAGTTGCCCACCAGGCCCTTAGAATCCTCATCCAAAGCCTGCTCTCATTTCAGGAACAGTTCAAATTTGTAAAGCAATTATGAGAAAAAGAACTTCAAAGTGACAGGGAATATCTGCCTAGATACATACAACGGCACTAGGTAAACGTTCCCTCAGTTCTTGTGTATGCTTTTCAAATATATCTGCACATGCAACCATACCATCAATGGGCTCTTTACCTGCTCCATAGAGCAAATAGAACTACATTATAACACTGGACACAATGAAAACCCGTAAATTAAAAAAAAAAAAAACTGTACCTCTGTCTTGTAGAATCACCACCTTCAAGTAGTTCATCCTTCTCAGAGTTATCTATCGCCAGCTTAGAGGAAAGATTTGCCTTCCTCCACACAGTCTGATTGCTGAAATAAACATATTACATATACTATTGAACATAAAAACAATAAATTGGTAATTTTTATAGCAACATTATTATGATTCTACAGCTCTGCCAAATGCAGTACAAAGAATAAAAATGAGAAAAATAACACACAGCAGTTTTATGCAAATTTTACAAATTTCTGCCAATAATGGTGGAACAGTGTGTGTTCTTTAAAGCGAGGTCTTATGCCTCGTACACAAGACCGGTTTACCCGATGAGAAAACTGACATTTTTTAGATTGGTCGGGAAAACCGGTCGTGTGTATGCTCCATAGCAATTTCCCCAACAAGAAAACTGCCTGCAAAAAAATTTCGAAACTGCTCTATTTTTTCCCGTCGCAAAAAACGCTTGTGTGTAGGCTTTTCCGAGGGGAAAAAAAAAAACGTGCATGCTCAGAATCAAGTATGAGACGGGAGCGCTCGTTCTGGTAAAACTAGTGTTCGTAATGGAGATAGCACATTCGTCACGCTGTAACGGACTGAAAAGCACGAAGACTGAAAAGCGCGAATCGTCTTTTACCAAACTTTTACTAACACGAGGATCAGCAAAAAAAAAGCAGGCCAAAGGGTGGCGTCATTTGAATGGAACATCCCCTTTATAGTACCGTTGTACGTGTTGGACGTCACCACTCTTTGCTCAAGTGTTTTTTTTGGACTGAACGTGTGTATGCAAGGCAGGCTTGAAAGGAATCACGTCGGGAAAAACGTTGGGTTTTGGCATGTCAGGAAAACCAGCCGTGTGTACAGGGCATAAGAGATAACAGAAGGCAGACAAAATCTGTTTTTCAGATTTTGGAGATATACCTTTTCCCTTTTTCATAAGGCTAGGAGACAAAGAGGCAGATCTTTAAAACATTTGTTTCCGCTTGTTTTCACTTCTATAATTACACATGGCAGCCAATTGCATTTCAGGTTCATTTGATCAGATGGTGTAGGTCAGGGCTCAAAATTTCAAGTCCTGAGCTACTAGCCAGGCCTCAAGAGTTACTCGCCACCAGTTGCCCCACCTAATTCATACACTGCCCTGCACCTAATTGCACCTGTAAACACGCCCTCGTAGATTATCTCATGGAATGACACTGTTAAATGTTTTATGCAGAATCAAGTCACAAAATTAAATATTACCAACAACAACTTTAACAAAATAGGACAGGGCACTGGGGGCAGACCAGAGGGACAGGGCACTGGGGGCAGACCAGAGGGACAGGGCACTAGAACTGGGTCTCTTCCCCATTCTCTTGTTGTCTCCTCTGCAACTCCCTCTCTCCCTCTCTCCCCCTCTCCCCCTCTCCCTCTCCCATTCATCTCATCATCAGGAGCCTGTGTGTGCGGCTCCACGCTTGCATGTCCCCACTTCCCCCTTTTATTCAGGCTGGCAATGAGGAAAGGAGGTCCCATGGCTTAATGAGAATTGTAAGGAGAGCACCTGTGTACGGCTCTGCCTGTGCGCGGCTCACCAGACTACTTTTCCCGAGCATGCACCTTTCTTTTTCGGCCGACAATCTCATCGGGGCTCTAAGTGTAGGCACAGATTGGAGGGAGATTGGTCATGCAGCCCTGTCATCACTCGCCCCCAGCTTAAATCCACTCGCCAAATGCTAGTAGGCGAGTGGAAATTTTGAGGGCTGGTGTAGGTTACTGTCTTGCTCTTGCCCTTCCTAACCAACAAAGCCACAAAGCCCCTAACCCACTCCCTGGTCATCTCTCACCTCAATTACTGCAACTCCCTCCTTATTGGCTTACCAGGCTATCCCCTATTTAGTCCATCATGAATTCTGCTGCCAGACTCATCCACCTTACCAACTGTTCAGCATCTCTTACCCCTCTCTGCCAATTCTTCCATTGGCTTCCACTCACCCAACAAATTAAATTCAAAATACTAACAATAACTTACAAAGCCATCCATAATTTAGCCCCTAGTCTCAAAATACCAACCTAATTGTTCTCTTCGTTCCTCCCAAGACCACCTGCTCTCTAGTTCCCTTACCATCTCCTCCGATACTCGCCTCCAGGGCTTCGCCCAAGCTTCTCCCATTCTTTGGAATACCCTACCCCAATCTGTCCAACTACCTCAAATTCTGTCCGCTTTTAGGCGATCCCTGAAAACTTCTCTTCTGAGGAGCCTATACTACCTTCACCTAACAACTGTGCTTTTATTTTCTTCATCAGCTCCTCCCCCACAGGTATTACTTTTTCTATTACTTGACCTTCCCTCTTAGATTGTAAGCTCTAACACGCAGGGCTCTCTGATTCCTCCTGTATTTAAAAAACTGTACTGTTTGCCATAATGTTGTAAAGCGCTGTGCAAACTGTTGGCACTATAAAATTCTGTACAATAATAATACTGAGACAGAAAATATGAAAATACAGGCAGGACAAGAGAATAACACTGGCCCCAACAGATCAGGACACACAATTTCTGCAGACAGTTTGGTATACCTCCAACACAGCGTGGAAGAAAAAATGATAGTGCAAATAAAGTTATATGTAGAAACTTCAGCATGGTAGGCCTAGCAGGGTAAGCGGTATATGCAATCCAAGAACAACAAAGAACACAGGACTTAACCGCACGTGGAGTATGATTAGGTGACGTAATACCCAAACTGCACCAACACTAATGTAGTTGGAGACCATTTTTACATGACGTTACAGGTTCAGAAAACTTGGCTTAGTAACTTCAGAATTAAGAAGTATCCTCAATAAAAATTAAAAAAAAAGCTTTATCTAAAACCTTTAGTTGTAGATAACCTAACCTTTCTTTAGTTTTGGATAGATCAGAGAAGTTTTGAAACCCTGTCAAGTGCATGCATTATCGGTGCCAGATCTCAAAATGTCAAATCTACGCCCTTTGCTAGTGTCCACCTCATCTGCCAAGCTAAATAATTTTGGCGGGAAGGCTGTATCCCACACAACAAGGCACCCAATCCATGAGGAGATTTTACTGCTGTGTAACTACTGGGCAGATCTGATCTCCTTATTTGTGCCAAGGACCATTGTCAGGCTGGGTTCACACTACGATTTTGCCGTCCGTCAGCCGCATACGATTTATATGAAAAAACGTATGCGGCTGAAACGGATTGAACCGTACGTAAACGTATGCCCAAAAGTGAAACGTATGCGTTTATAAAACGTATACGGTTTCAAAAAGTGCGTACGGTTCCATCCGGTTTTGATTAAAAAAAACGCATACGTTTTTGGAATTAGTTCATTTAATAAATAAAGATTTTCTTGTTTTATTGAAATTGGGTGGAGTAGGGTGGGTGGTCCTTTTTCCCGTGAAAATGTGCATGAGCAGACGAAAAACGCATACGGTTTATACGTATGGAACCGCACATATGTGCGTTTTCCATTGACTTTCATGTTAAAAAAAAAACGTATGCGTTTGCCATACGGTTTCAAAAACGCCCTCAAAACCGTGGTCGAACACGGTTTTGCGTACTGTTAAAAACGTTTTGCCAGCAAATCGTACGCACCCGGATGCATCTGAGTGCATACGATTTGCAATGCATTGTCTATGTATGCGTTTTCCCGTACGGGCCTGTACGTTTTCAAAACTGAAATCGTATGCGGCTGACGGACGGGAAAATCGTAGTGTGAACCCAGCCTCACCAAGACATAAAAAAACAGGAGATGCTACATTTTACAGCTGTTACCAGGAGAGTGGCAATTTTCCATTGGGTACACCTTTTTTGAGGGCAAATGTGTAAAGGGGGATTATCCCCTCATGTTAGAGAGATCTCTTCACCTTTCTTGTTCTCCAAATGACAGAAAATCTGAACAATGGAATACAAACAGCAAAAAACTGATGGATTTTCTCCATTGCCTGTTTAAACAGGTTTTGGGTTTAGATACACGTTGGCTAAATCTTTGCTGCAATACCCACCTGAGCATCTGTTTTTTGTGGCATTCCATCTCTTTTAACAAAGTTTGCTTGTCCGACTCCTTGTCTTGTTCCTTGGCCAACAGCTCCAGGTCCTTTCAGGTAAAACATATTGGACACATTAAAGTTGAACCCCAGGTAGATTAAAAAAAAAAAAAATACACAGATTAATGCAGCTCTGTATTCAATAATAAACCCTTATATATTTTGTATTGCAAGCAGTGAGTAAAGCCAGCCATAGGTGGAGTGATTTTCTTTCCTGCAACTGGACCGAGCCACTGTGTTCTCCCTGCAGGACAGAGAGAGACACCCCTGCCGGCAGAACACAGTAATTACTGCTGGTGGCTCTAATAGCGGCTAGCAATATTCACATGTACAATCTGACAGGCTGGCTTATATTCAGCCTGCTCATACATGGTTTCATATCTCTGCCAGTCCCTGCTGAGATTCTAAGCGTCTATGGCCGGCTTTACTAAACGTGATTTGATTTCAGCACCCTTCAATCCTCAGTACAGCAAGAAGCAGTCAAATAGGAAGATGGTAAAAGAGCACTGGGAGACAATTAGGTGTGCTGCATGCAGATAAGTAAATAATGATAGGAAGAGACAGCAGAGGGATGAGCTCATCAGACTCATACATCTCTAACTAAAATCCAGCTACTTTAGGGCTCATTCACATGGCTGTTTAATGGTGGTACACTACACAGATCTTCATTTATCTTACAGCAGGTCTGGCCAGGGGGTTCATGTTCAGCTGTGGCTGTTCAGTCTGTACAAATTAAAGTCAGGCTGACACTATCTGCAGCTGCTCATATGTAAATCGCACACAGAGCGACTTTCTGTGATTAGAGACAGATGAGCAGCCCTAAATGCAAGCTGCATGCAAAGCCGCTCACCTCTACCTAGCTGCAGGTCTCTGAGTGATTACACGTGAACAGCTGGCTACAGATGAACCTTGACTGTACCCATTGCAGAAGAAAACTGATCCTTGTAGTGTACAGCCATGGACAGATGTGTGAGTGAACCCAATAGAAATCCCCATTTGTAGTCTATTCTTACCTGTATCCTCAGTCTCAGGAGCTGGAACTTTTCTTTTACTTGAGCATTGAGGTCATTTAGTGCGCTGATTGGTCCCATGCATTCCCTGATATCCTGTAAACAAAAGAGGAAATTAAGTGCTCTTGTACTGAGGTACAATAAAATACAAAAGTATGCTGCGCTGCAAAGAATATCAGATGTGACCATCCCACTCAATAAGTGCATAAGTGGAACAATAGTGAAGTAACAACTGAAAAAAAAAACACAATCAACTATAATATTGATATAATCCGTGTGTGTCAAACTTGCACCCGAAGTGTGTTTGAAAAAAGTCCATAGAGTAAGGTCAGACAAAGGACACCTCCACCTCGTAGGCCTCGTACACACGATCAAATCTGTCCGCTGGAAACGGTCCGCTGGACCATTTCAGCAGACAGATTCGATCGTGTGTACGGCCGAGCCAACGGATTTGGCCACCCGACAGATTTCAAAGCATGCTTTGAAATCTATCGGGTGGAATCCGTCCGCCCGACATGTCTGCTGGTTAGTACACTTAACAGCAGACATGTCGTCCCGCACCGCCGCCGCGCCGCCGCCGAATGGATTCGGCGCATGCGCGGAAGTGTTTTACTTCCTGGTGCGGTGACGTGGCGGCGTCAACGTCACCGCCACGTCACCGACACGTCAGCGCGCTGTCTGCTGGCGGGGATTTTGGTTTGCTCGTGTGTACACGCGAGCAAACCAAAATCCCAGCAGACAGATTTGTTCAAATCTGTCGGACGGACAGATTTGAACAAATCTGTCCGCTCGTGTGTATGGGGCCTTAAAGAAATGCCTGCTTACCGACTTCCAATGATCTTAACATAAAGATCAAAATCGCATGTAACTCTGTGTCTCTATGGCTGGCTTGCTCCTACTAGTCCTCAGATGTTCAACTCCGTTTGTAATGAACCGTACACCAATATGTCGAATCCCGGAGTTGGGAGGAAATAGAAAGCCACAATAGTGAAGTACCATAAAAAAAATCAAGTTTATTAAAAAAAAGGGATACACTCACATGGTATATGTAAACAATAAACGAAAACGGCGTAGGGAGGAGCGGCGTGCTGACGTCACCGCTAACGACTATCCGGAAGGACGAGCGTATGCGAGAGCCGGCCGGCTACATTACAAGACGCTAATTGTTTACATATACCATGTGAATGTATCCCTTTTTTTTAATAAACTTGATTTTATATACGGTACTTCACTATTGTGGCTATTTCCTCCCAACTCCGGGATTCGACATATTGGTGTACGGTTCATTACAAACAGAGTTGAACATCTGAGGACTAGAAGGAGCAAGCCAGCCATAGAGACACAGAGTTACATGCGATTTTGATCTTTATGTTAAGATCATTGGAAGTCGGTAAGCAGGCATTTCTTTAAGAGGTGGAGGTGTCCTTTGTCTGACCTTACTCTATGGACTTTTTCCAAACACACTTCAGGTGCAAGTTTGACACACACGGATTATATCAATATTATAGTTGATTGTGTTGTTTTTTTCAGTTGTTACTTCACTATTGTTCCACTTATGCACTTATTGAGTGGGATGGTCACATCTGATATTCTTTGCAGCGCAGCATACTTTTGTATTTCAGTTATTTTATGTGTATCGCACTATATATATATGCAGCAGCAGCTTATTACTTCATTGTTGAATTTATTTTTATTTTATTATTTTTGACCAGCGCAGTAATTTTTTTCCACAGATACTGAGGTACACTACCCTAAAGCTGTGTGTGTGTGTAATAAATATATATATATACTTTTTTTTTTATTATTATTTATATACATATACACACACACACACAGCAACTGCTCATAAGTTTACATACCCTGGCAGAATTTATGATTTCTTGCCAATTTTTCAGAGAATATGAATGATAACACAAAAACTCTTCTTTCACTCATGGTTAGTGTTTGGCTGAAGCCAATTATTATCAATCAACTGTGTTTACTCTTTTTAAATCTATAATGACAACAGAAACTACCCAAATGACCGTGATCAAAAATGTACATACCCCTGTGTATTGCCCCCTTTAACATTAATGACAGCTTGAAGTCTTTTGTGGATGAGGCTCTTTATCGTCTCAGATGGTAAAGCGGCCTATTACTCTTGGCAAAAAGTCTCTAGTTCCTGTAAATTCTTGGGCTGTCTTCCATGAACTGCACATTTGAGATCTCCCCAGAGTGGCTCAATGATATTGAGGTCAGGAGACTGAGATGGCCACTCCAGAACCTTCACTTTATTCCGCTGTAGCCAATGACAGGTCGACTTGGCCTTGTGTTTTGGATCATTGTCATGTTGGAATGTCCAAGTATGTCCCATGAGTAGCTTCCTGGGTAAATTTTCCTCCAGTATTGTTTGATAACATATTGCATCCATCTTGCCATCAATTTTGACCAAATTTCCTGTGCCTTTGTGGCTCACACATCCCCAAAACATCAGCGACCCACCTCCGTGTTTCACAGTAGGAATGGTGCACCTTTCATTATAGGTCTTGTTGACTCCTCTCCAAAATGTAGCGTTTATGGTTGTGGCCAAAAAGCTCAATTTTAGTCTCATCACTCTAAATGACTGTGCCAGAAGGTTTGAGGATTGTCTCTGCGCTGTTTGGCATACTGTATACTTTGTGGCATTTGTGTAGTAATGGCTTTCTTCTGGCGACTCCACCATGCAGCCCATCTTTCTTCAAGTGCCTCCTTATTGTGCATCTTGAAACAGCCACACCACATGTTTTCAGAGAGTCCCGTATTTCACCTGGAGTTATTTGTGGGGTTTTTCTTTGCATCCCAAACAATTTTCCTGCCATTTGTGTCTGAAATTTTAGTTGGTCTACCTGACCACGGTTTGGTTTCAACAGAACCCCTCATTTTCCACTTCTTGATTAGAGTTTGAACACTGCTGATTGTCATTCTCAATTCCTTGGATATCTTTGTATATCCCTTTCCTGCTTTATACAGTTCAACTATCTTTTCCCGCAGATCCTTTGACAAAACTTTTTCTTTCCCCATGACTCAGAATCCAGAAACATCAGTGCAGCACTGGATGAAAGATGCAAGGGTCTGTCAGGAGTCCATAAACTCATTGACCTTTTATACACACACACACACACACTAATTAATAGCAAACAGATCACAGGTGAAGATGGTTACCTTTTAACCACTTAAGGACTGCCGCATGTACATATACGTCGGCAGAACGGTACAGCTGGGCACAGGCACGTACCCGTACATCCTCTTTAAGAGACCAGCCGCGGGGTCGCAAGCGTGCCGCCGGCGGTGCGTTTGCGACCCGGTCCGAAGCTCCGTGACTGCGCCGATGTCCCGCAATCGGTCCTCCGGAGCTGAAGAACGGGGAGAGCTGTGTGTAAACACACCTTCCCTGTTGTTCATTGTGGCAATGTCAGTGATCATCTGTTCCCTGACATAGGGAAAGACGATCACTGACGTCACACGTCCAGCCCGCCCCCCTACAATTAGAAACACATATGAGGTCACACTTAACCCCCTTCAGCGGTGGTTAACTCCTAAACTGCAATTGCCATTTTCACAGTAATCAGTGCATTTTTATAACACTTTTCGCTGTGAAAATGACAATGGTCCCAAAAATGTGTCCGCCATAATGTTGCAGTCACGAAAAAAAAAAAATCCTTGATCGCCGCCATTAGTAGTAAAAAAAAAAATATATAAAAAAAAATGCCATAAAACCATCCCCTATTTTGTAAACGCTATAAATTTTGCGCAAACCAATTGATAAACGCTTATTGTGATTTTTTTTTACCTAAAATAGGTAGAAGAATACATATCGGCCTAAACTGAGGAAAAATACGTTTTTTTTACATCTTTTTTGGGGATATTTATTATAGCAAAAAGTAAAAAAAAATAGCATTTTATTCAAAATTGTTGCTCTATTTTTGTTTATAGTGCAAAAAATAAAAACCGCAGAGATGATCAAATACCACCAAAAGAAAGCTCTATTTGTGGGAAAAAAAGGACGCCAATTTTGTTTGGGAGCCACGTCGTATGACCGCGCAATTGTCAGTTAAAGCCACGCAGTACCGAATTGCAAAAACTGGCCAGGTCCTTTACCTGCATATTGGTCCAGGTCTTAAGTGGTTAATAGCCATTCAAACCCCTTTGTGTCAACTTGTGTGCATGTTATCAGGCCAAAAATCATCAGGGTGTGTAAACTTTTGATCAGGGTCATTTGGGTAGTTTCTGTTGCCATTGTGATTTTAAAAAGAGTGAACACGGTTGATTGATAATAAATGTCATGACTTTCCACATCCAGCCGCAGGGTTTAGCTGCATTCTGGTGGCAGCCGTGTGAATGAGGACTCAGAGAACAGGTAATGGGAACAGGCTGCACAGATGGACGGAGCCTGCTTTAGGCCCCTTTCACACTTGTGTGACCTGAAGCAATGCCTGTGTAATCTTGGGGTCTATGGACCTCAAAGTCAGAACAAAGTAGTGCAGGGACTACTCTGAAGTCGCACAGATATGAAAGGTACTCGTTGGAAGTCACGGGGTGCGACTTTGCAGGACAAGTCGCACAAGTGTGAAAGGGGCCTTAGTGAGGAATAAGGCGAGTACTCTAGGGTTCTAGAGTTCAGGTGAGTCGGAACCCGCCTGCGCTGTCTCACTAGGAAGCTGTCACTGCAGACAGCCAATCACAGGTGGTGGAGGCGTTTCCCACACATATACACAACACATCCTTTGTGTACATGCAGCTGCAGGGCCGCTTATGATTGGCTATCTGATCTGACAGCTTCCTGGCGGGATAGGTGAGTGTGGACCCACCTGAGCTCAGCATTTAACCCTTGCAGTACAGGTGGTAATTCCCAGAGATCATCAATATCACAGGGACAATGTGTTAGTGGGTGATTGTTGTTTTCTGGCCCCAGCCCCCTCCTGACAGATCTGCTGTCACATGACTACAAGTCAGCTAATCACTGGGCAGTGCTGAGGACTATGTTTCTGTACAGATTCTGTATTAGAATTGGAATCACGATCAGTGCTCAGGATCCATCCATTCATTTGTATGAGGAGCTGTCAGCACCCACAGCTCATCCCCTCTTCCCTGCACACTGACGTACCTGGATCAGCGCTTTGATCTCCAGATCATACTTGACGATCTCCTGGTGACAAATTTCTACGTGGACATCCCGGGAAGACGCCATGTCTCCTGTACGGACTCCGGAGAGGGACAAATCCCGTGCACTCCGCATCATGCCTGCCTCTGCCGCCACCTGCAGGTTACATGGAGGCTTCGCCCTAGCACTACACCCGCCTCTGCCGCCACCTGCAGGTTACATAAAGGAACTACAGGCCAGACTCCCAGCTGGCAATAATGCGGGAACTGAGTCCGGTAAAACATGCATAGCTCCCAACCATTGGTGTGCTCAGCCTTTGGCATTAGGGTGTGCACCGTCCCCAGAGGTGAGCACACACACACATGCGTGTAAATCACCAAAACAGCAGATCGTGTCGTCAGTAGAGCAACGATTGGTGTCAGTAGGACGGTGGCAGTAGTTTATATTTTTATTATATATAATAATCTTTTTTTTTTTTTTCAGTATTGTTTTGGTAAAATATTAAGACCCTAAACAGAGAGAAAGCGACAGAGATTCCCCTGTACTTTCTCTGCAGCCTCAGCTACACTGGACATTAAACAAATGGAAAGTGCACTGTTGCTGAGCAGCTTCCTGTTTTTTTTTCACACTGAAGCATAGTAAGCATAGTTTACTATGCTTTAGTTAAAGAGAAGGTCCAGCCCCCCACTTGAAAAATTAAAAGTCAGCAGCTTCAAATACTGTTGCTGCTGACCTTTATTATATGGACATTTAGCTGTCCAGGGAGCCCGCAATGTCAGCACCCCAGCTGATCTTCGGATCACCCCAGCTGATCCTGGTAAGGGAACCCGGCAGTGAAGCCTTTCCTCCCTACTGCGCCTGCGTGAAGCACACTGCACGTTCTAATTGGCCCAATGGTGGAGGAAGGAGGAGGAGGGCCAAACTTCCGAGAGACAGTGCCACGGCGCCGTCTCCGGAAGTGGAGAAAGGCACCTGTCAAAAACAAAATGTTTCTTTTTTTTAAGGGGGTTCCCATCCGGGCCCCTGGGGACCCCCGGGCCCCTTACAGGTGTACTGCCTGTACCCCCCTGATGGCGGCCGACCCATTAGTAGTGCTAGGACCACGGCTGCCATGTGTTGTCCTGCAAGTGTGGTTGCTCAGCTCGTCTGTAACGGGGCTGCTGAAGCTGCTCTCCAGCTGACTTGAGCAAAACTGGTGCAATACCCCTGCTTTATGAGGGATAACTTTAGGCTGGCCAAACAGCTTAGGTGCACCGAGCCTAGCCTGTGCCAAACGGGCCTATGTTCGGGAATCGGCATTTCTCCCTCATTTGCATAGGAAATCAATGGTGCGGACGGAATAAATGTGCACCTAGGATGTGCAGGCGTAGGCAAGTTAGGCCGGTCGGGAATAGCCTATTTTGGTGCGTATCTAGTTCTGTGGGTACGGTGCATAAATATTCCGTCACAAATTTAGACTTAGGCGGCACATCTCGAGATAGACCGGCTTAAGTCCTACCTGAATCTACCCCCATGGGCCAGATTCAGGTAGAGTTAGGCTGGAGTATCCAGTGATCCGCCAGCCTAACTGTCACTTTAAGCCGGCGTTTTTGTTTTCTGTAAGCAGAAAACAAGAAACGCCGGGTTGGAGTTCCGATGCGATCGGCGCAATTGAATTTCGCCATCGCATCGTTACTTCAACTTAAAATTGGCGCCGGGGGCGTTCCCGCTGATTAACGCTGAAAAAATATGTTAATCAGCGGGAGTCGGAAATTCACGATAGTTTTCGGGCGCGACGCAGTGACTTTACGACGTTTCCGGAAGCGATACGCGACGTAAAGATAAAGCAGCCCCCTAGTGAAGTATCCTATGTTAACTATAGCCGTCGTCATCGCGTCGGAAAAAAAAAAAATCGCGTCGCTTGCGTAAAACATTCATGAATGGGGATGTGACGTCATTGACGTTCACTGACAGAATTTGGAGCATGCGCACTGGGATGCATTGACACTCGACGCATGCGCAGTACGTTCGCCGCGGGATCCGCTTAGTTTAAATAATACACGCCCTGTGCCCTGCCGCAACTTTAGGAGCAAGTGCTTCATGAATAACAGCACTTGCTCCTAAAATTTCGGCAGAGTAACGTAAATGAGAAGCGTTACTCCAGAGCAAAGATGCTCCCATCTACCTGAATCTGGCCCCATGTGTTTAAAAATGCACCTTCAATATGCAAACTGCAACCTGAATAGGTGTGAACCAGGCCTAAATGGACTATAGTGCATAGCTCCCAACTGTCCCTGATTTCGAGGGACTGTCCCAGATTTGGAACAAAGTCCATCTCTGTCCTTCTCATTTTGGTCTGATCTACAGTGCCTAGAGTGTTTTTTTTCCTATTTTGTTACATTACAGCCTTTAGTTCAATGTTTTTTTTTTTAAT
This sequence comes from Rana kukunoris, assembly GCA_029574335.1. Taxonomy (NCBI): domain Eukaryota; kingdom Metazoa; phylum Chordata; class Amphibia; order Anura; family Ranidae; genus Rana; species Rana kukunoris. Next base: position 274,354,017 of record CM056051.1, on the reverse strand, counting down.
CTAAATTATATGTGATAGATCAGAACACAATAGTCTGTGTTGGTGAATTAAAATTTGAAAAATGTAAACATAAAACTATTTTTCAGAAACAAAAAAAATGATAATTGTCGTGTGCGTATGTATTCACCCCCTTTGTTATGAAGCCCATAAAAGCTCCGGTGCAACCAATTACCTTCAGAAGTCACATAATTAGTGAAATGATGTCCACCTGTGTGCAATCTGATGCCGCGTACACACGATCACTTTTTGTGATGAAAAAAGTTTTATCTCACGAAACAAAACAACGTTTTTCAAACTTCATTTTAAAAAACGACGTTGCATACACACCATTGTTTTTCCAAAAAGCTCTAGCAAAGCGCGGTTACGTACACCACGTTCGACGGCACTCTGTTCCATTGAAGCTCCCGTCTCATAACTTGCTTCTGAGCATGTGCGGGTTTAAAAACGTTGTTTTAAACGTCGTTTTGCCCACACACCATCACTTTTTATGACACAAAAAACGACATTCTGAAAAACGACATAAAAAATTCAAGCATGTTCAATTTTTTTTTTTGTCGTTTCTTTGAAGACATAAAACAACGTTTTGCCCACACACGATCATTTTAAATTACATTTTTTTAATCGCAAAAAGTGATCGTGTGTACGCGGCATAAGTGTCAAATGATCTGTCATTACATTACTGACCCCCGGCTTGTTCACGATCCATCCCTGCTCAACTCCTGCACCAAGATCCGCTCGCTCACATTGTTCCGGCTGGCCTGATCCTGCTAAAGACTTGGTACTACGGTACACCTCCCGCTGTGCTGGCCTGATCTTGCTATAAGACGTGGTACTATGGAACACCTCCCTCTGTGCTGGCCTGATCTTGCTATAAGACTTGGTACTACGGTACACCTCCCGCTGTGCTGGCCTGATCTTGCTAAAGACTTGGTACTACGGAACACCTCCCTCTGTGCTGAACTCTGACCAGTGGTATCATCCTCAGCTCTGTTGATCCCGCCCAGGTGTACAGCGGATCCCTACTCTACCGGCACCAGCGATCCTGCCAGGCGCTTGTGCGACTCTGCACTTTCGGGCTCCCTGTATCCTCTATCGGGGCTTCCGGAGTGGGAGGAGCACGAGCAGCCGTTCCCTGCACACCATGCTCCACCACCAGGTGCGTGACAGTATCCAGCAGCCATGTCTGAGCCTGTGCAGGGAACGGATCCTATGGCAGAACTCTGCCGACATCTGGATGGCCTAACCCAAGCTGTCAGGACTTGCAGGAAGGTTATACCAGATTGGAGAACCGGGTCCAGGCTCTGTCCGCTCCGTCCACCTCCTCTGCTGGAACCTCTGCCTCTCCATCTGTAATTATGCTACCACCAGAGCCCAAGGTCCCCACGCCTGAGAGGTTTTCTGGAGATCGGAGCAAATTCAGAGCATTTAGGAACACTTGTGAGCTCTATTTCGCTCTGCAGCCAAGGACTTTCTCATTAGAGACTACCAAGGTGGGCTTCGTTATCTCCCTTCTGTCCGGCGAACCACAAGCCTGGGCCCACCGTCTGCTGGAACAGAAGGATGAGTCCATTAACCACCTGGACACCTTCCTCCAGGCCATGTCTTTACTTTACGAGGACCCGCACTAGGCCGCTACCGCTGAAGCCGCCCTGCATGCTCTCCAACAAGGTCGCAGACCCGCAGAGGACTATGTGTCCGAGTTCCAGAGATGGTGTGCCGACACGAAGTGGAACGATGCGGCTTTATGTTACCAATTCCACTTAGGAATCCTGGTTGACGGCGAGGAGGAATTTGAAGTAGAGTCCATCCTGGATTGCAGGAAAAGGCGGAATCAGGTCCAGTTTCTGGTGAAGTGGAAGGGGTACGGCCCAGAAAAAAACTCATGGGAGCCTGAAAACAACATCCATGCGGAAAGATTGATCCAATCCTTTAAGGACTCTCATCCCCTGAAATTTGCTCAGTTGGGCATCCGGAGGCTGCCCATTGGAGGGGGGGAATGTCATGGCCAAACTCGGCCACCAGATGGCAGCAGCGGGCCGTCGGCGCGCGCATTCGCGGCAACGGCGCGCGGGCGCGCACATTCGCGGTGACGCGCGCGGGCACGCGTGGACGCCAGCTTGGCGCCCAGGAGGGGCTATTTAGGTGTGCTGATCCCTTGGCCTCTTGCTGCTGGATCTACAGCGCGTCCCTGGAAACCGACCTGATACCTGTACCTGTTGACCTTCCGTTCCTGAAACCGGCTTGCCTTCCGACTATTCTGATCTCCACCTGCCCTGACCTATGGCCTGTCTGACCACGCTTCTGCTTGTCCCACCTGCCTGTCTGCCGCCCGCCAGTTACTGACCCCCGGCTTGTTCACGATCCATCCCTGCTCAACTCCTGCACCAAGATCCGCTCGCTCACATTGTTCCAGCTGGCCTGATCCTGCTAAAGACTTGGTACTACGGTACACCTCCCGCTGTGCTGGCCTGATCTTGCTATAAGACTTGGTACTACGGAACACCTCCCTCTGTGCTGGCCTGATCTTGCTATAAGACTTGGTACTACGGTACACCTCCCGCTGTGCTGGCCTGATCTTGCTAAAGACTTGGTACTACGGAACACCTCCCTCTGTGCTGAACTCTGACCAGTGGTATCATCCTCAGCTCTGTTGATCCCGCCCAGGTGTACAGCGGATCCCTACTCTACCGGCACCAGCGATCCTGCCAGGCGCTTGTGCGACTCTGCACTTTCGGGCTCCCTGTATCCTCTATCGGGGCTTCCGGAGTGGGAGGAGCACGAGCAGCCGTTCCCTGCACATCAGGCTCCACCACCAGGTGCGTGACACTGCAACACCTAAGCAAGTGGCACCACTAACAAAACACTGCCACGAAGACCAAGGAACTCTCCAAACAAGTAAGGGACAATGTTGTTGAGAAGTAAAAGTCAGGATTGGGTTATAAAAAAAAATCCAAATCTTTGATGATCCCTAGGAGCACCATAAAATCTATCATAACCAAATGGAAAGAACATGGCACAACAGCAAACCTGCCCAGAGATGGCCGCACATCAAAACTCACAGACCGGACAAGGAGGGCATTAATCAGAGAGGCAGCACAGAGACCTAAGGTAATCCTGCAGGAGCTGCAGAGTTCCACAGCAGAGACTGGAGTATCTGTATGTAGCGCCCTGCTCCCATTGAGTGGGCGCTATGTGTTAAATTATAGTTGACTGAGCAGTAGTTAGGCTCGGAAGGATTATGCTAAATTGTTGGTTCTGTGTCAGTTCGGCTGGGTTGCACAAGTTTCCCCAGCAGCAGGCTGGATGCATTGGGTATCTCTTTCCCAGAAGTAGCTCAGGGGGCACGGTCGACCCGCTGTGCATTATGGGGAGGGGTACTTAAGGGACAGATGCCGTTTGGCGGGGTTCATCTTCCGATCCTGACCTGATGACCCTCCTGGCCTCAGGGATGTGTGAGCGCTTTCGTAGCCTCTGGGCCGGCTGGCCCAAGGCCTTGCAACTGATAGTAGGCCCATGAGTTTCTGGGGCCTACTATTCCAGGGATGGTCCTTCGCTACCTTACCTTTCAAGTCTGTGCAGAGACTTTGATGAGCTTCGCACCAGCTGGTAGGCCGGTGAGAGAAGGCCTATCTGGTGGCTTCTGAAATCCAGTGTAGAGCTGAGTTAATCCTCTGGATCTAAGTTGTACCTATGATCTGCAAAGCAAAAGTACCTGAGTCTTTCCCTATCTCTCTACCCCTCTGTTGGAGAACTTTGTTCAAATAAAACCCTTGAAAGAGACTTTGTGTTTGGTGCAGACATTTCTATGGACAACTCTTCAAGGAGAACCCCTGAAGCGAGTGTACGGAACAGTAAGGTAACGACAGGCACAAATCTAAACCAGCTCCTCCTTCGGGGTTGGTGCTACATGTACATAGGACAACAATAAGCTGTACGCTCCATAGAATTGGGCTTTATGGCAGAGTGGCCAGAAGAAAGCCATTACTTTCATTAAAAAATAAAATGGCACGTTTTGAGTTTGCGAAAAGGCATGTGGAAGACTCCCAAAATGTATGGAAGGTGCTCTGGTCTGAGTAGACTAAAATTTTACTTTTTGTCCATCAAAGAAAACGCTATGTCTGGCGCAAACCCAACACATCACATCACCCAAAAAATCACAATTTTCAGCAGTCAGGACTAGGAAACTGGTCGAACTTGAGGGAAAGATGGATGGTGCTAAATACAGGGATATTCTTGAGCAAAACCTGTACCTGTGTGAGATTTGAGGCTAGGATGGAGGTTTACCTTCCAGCAGGACAATGACCCCAAACACACTGCTAAAGAAACACTTGAGTGGTTTAAGGGGAAACTTGTAAATGTGTTGTAATGGCCTAGTGAAAGCCCAGACCTCAATCCAATAGAAAATCTGTGGCCAGACTTAAAGATTGCTGTTCACAAGCAGAAAACATCTAACTTGAAGGAGCTGGAGCAGTTTTGCAAGGAGGAATGGACAAAAATCCCAGTGGTAAGATGTGGCAAGCTCATAGAGACTTATCCAAAGCATCTTGGAGCTGTGATAGCCATGGGCGTTCGCTGAATTTTTTTTCGAAGGGGGGGGGCTCCGGCAGCGGTGATACACAATCGCATTTAACCCTTTCTTCAAATGCTAGTGGGGGTTAAAAGCGCTTCGCTATTGGCCGAATAGCGCAGCTAAAATGATGGTAAAGCGCAACTTTTTAGCGGCGCTTTACCGACAACATGGCCAGCTGGCAGTGTGAAATAGCTCTTGAGATATTCAGTACCTCAGATCAGCCATCAGCGCAGCACAGGCAGCAGGTTCCCTCCCCTTTTATACACATAAACAGTGGAGGGGGAGACGGCTTCACTCTGCTCGCTGTGCCTGTGTGATATCCAGCCTGGGATTGCTCAGACAGCCTGCTTTCGCGAGACTCTTCAACACCTTTTCGATTTTCCAGGGGGGTCAATTGCCCCCCTTGCCTTATGGAGCGGATGCCCATGGTGATGGCCACAAAAGGTGGCTCTACAAAGTATTGACTTTAGGGGGGTGAATAGTTATGCACATTGACCTTTTCTGTTATTTTGTCCTATTTGTTGTTTGCTTCACAATAAAAAAATATTTTGTAGATGCTATAACTTTTGCGCAAACCAAACGCTTATTGCGATTTTTTTTTTTTTAGTAAAAAATGTAGAAGAATACATATTGGCCTAAACTGAGGGAAAAAAAAAAGTTTTTTATATTTTTGGGGGATATTTATTATAGCAAAAAGTCAAAAATATTCTTTTTTTTTTCAAAATTGTCGCTATATTTTTGTTCATAGTGCAAAAAAGAAAAACTGCAGAAGTGATCAAATACCACCAAAAGAAAGCTCTATTTGTGGGAAAAGAAGGACGTCAATTTTGTTTGGGAGCCACGTCACACGCACAATTGTCAGTTAAAGCGACGCAGTGCCAAATCGCAAAAAGCGGCCCAGTCATTGACCAGCAAAATGGTCTGAAGTGGTTAAGGGGTGTAAACCGGGCCTAACTGTTCCTCTTCCCAAATCACTAGTCTGAGGCAATTTTTTTATTTTTCACATACAGCACATGTTAAAATCAGCATGTTGTTTCTGGAAAATTACTTTGCACCTCCCTAAACATTTATTTATTTTCTGAACGCAGAGGCCCTGGAGAATAAAATGGTGGCTGCTGCATTTTTTTTTTAAATATACAGTCACTGCCCAGCTGTTCATCAAATTTTCATGAAAAATACTCTGAAATTTTAGTGCCCATAAAACACAATATAATACTAAATTTTAGGGTAAAATATAATAGATGATGTTGTATATGTAGCGCCATGCTCCCATTGAGTAGGCGCTACATTTTAGTTGCCTGAGCTGTAGTTTCGCTCAGAAGGATTATGCTAAATTGTTAGTTCTGTTTCAGTTCAGCTGGGTTGCACAATTTTCCCCTTGACGGTGGGTGTCGCTGTTACCACAGGTCAAGGTTGAAAAGGCAGCAGGCTGGGTGCATTGGGTATCTCTTTCCCAGAAGCAGCTCAGGGGGCGTGGTCAACCCGCTGGCCATTCTAGTGAGGGGTACTTAAGGGACAGATGCCGTTTTGGCGGCGGCTTTCGATCCAGACATGATGGCCCTCCTGGCCTCAGGGATGAGTAAGCTGTTTCGTGACCTCTGGGCTGGCTGGTCCGAGGCCTCACAACTGAGAGTAGGCGGAGGAGATTCTGGGGCCTACTAAATCCAGGGATGTTCCTTCGCTACCATACCTACGGGAGGAAGCTGAACCAGTGGGATTCAATTGAAGGACGTATCCTGGCAAATTTACCTCACTGTGCTGCCAGCCTGGCTGAAAGATTCTTGGCACCGTGAGTTGTGTACTTTATTGGAACTATACAAAGTGTGCGAGTGGTTACACGTTCTTGTGGCAGAAGATCGTGGGACGGCCTGACAACACTTATCAAGTCTGTGGCAGAGACTTTGACGAGCTTCGCACCAGCTTCTAGGCCAGAGAGAGTAGGCCTATCTGGTGGTTGCCGACACCCAGTGTGGAACTGAATTAATCCTCTGGATCCAAGTTGTACCCGTGATCTGCAAAGCAAAGGTACTGGAGTCTTTTCCCTATCCCTCTACCCCTCTGTTGGAGAAATTTGTTCAATAAAAACCTTGAAACAGACTTTGTGTTTGGTGCAGACATTTTTGTGCACAAGTCTTTAAAGAGAACCCCCATATGGAACAGTAAGGTAACGGCAGGCCCAAATCTAAACCAGCAGCTCTTTCGGGGGTAGTGCTACATATAGAAACCAAACTTGTCAAGATTTTAAATTGTGCATGCTTGTGAAATAAACTACAGCACCTAAAAGTGTCCATAAGCAATGCTTTAACCACTTCACTTTTTTATTTTTGGCTGTGATGAGTGATTTTTAGTAGGACTGTGTTCCCTGGGTGTGTTTACTAACTGTATAGGGGATAGGCTGTCTGGGAAAATGTTAGACATAAGGTTTTGGAGCTAAACAAATTACAGGCAGACAGTCTGTAGCTCGTGGAAGCAGGAACTGAACTTTATTACTTTTTGTGCATGGACAAAACATGAACTAGCAAACGTAACACTGCCATCTAGTGATCATATAATGTAATAAAATGTGAAATCCTTCGCGCTAAAACCATCAATTATAAAAGAATATTACTCAGATTGCAGCAAAAACTAATAGTGTTTACCAATACACAAGTGAGGCATAAATAAAAAGAGTGAATTTGCGCAAAAAAAACAAAAAAACTTCCCCAGATGAAGGCAAAAGAGCCGTAACGCGTAGGGATTCAGACGTACACCTGGAAGTGACGTGAGATATATGGCAGATGCCGCCTTGTTTATTATTTGATGCCTGCTTTGTTTTTTTGCTGATGTAAGGATATTACTTTGTTTTCAATAAATATATATGTTGTGACATACTACACCATTGGAGGCCTATCTTTCTTTATGTTTCCCTGAGTATCACAGCGAAGGGGTATTACTAGACATAGAGAAGATTGACAAGCTCCTGGTGTCGTCCATTATCGGTTGATTTATCCAGAGGATTTGTTTGGATGCTTTTATTGATCTATAGAGAGGTGAGAGGCCTGTGAGGCTGTGTGTTTGGAGTGGCACGGGCAAGTTTGACCCATTATCACGGCATTATCTTATGCCACCAAGGTGAGAGGCCTGAGAGGCTGAATGCACGGAGGAGCACTAGCACTTTATTGCAAGCTGTACAGCTTCACTGAGAACGTTTTTTGTGCACTGCACGTTTGCACTATATGGACTTTTCTGACACATATGGACTTTTATTTCTACTTTAATTTATATATTTTTATCTACCTTTCACATATTACATATTTATCACATATAATGTAATAGGCACACAGCAATGACATACAGTAGATGTTGCTCATATAATACAAACCTTGTATGCTAACACCCCCACTCAACAACTACTATCTATGTCAATCCCATTTCTGATCTAAGATCAACAAATCTGTTTCTAGCTAGTGGTTTTGTCAAAACATCAGCAATCATTTTTTCCGATTCACAATACACAAGTTCAATCACTTTCTGATCAACTAAGTCATGAATGTAATGATGTCTGACATCGATGTGCTTGGTTCTTCCATTAATCTTCTCACTTGTTGCAAGCTTAATGCAACCCTGATTATCCTCAAATAAGACGGTAGGTTCTGATGTTGCTTCTCCAAGATCCTTGAGTAATTGTTGTAACCACACAACATCTTGACTGGCATAAGCTGCAGATATGTATTCAGCTTCTGTAGAGGACAATGCCACTGACATCTGTTTCTTGCTGGACCATGATATAGGACTGTCTCCCAATTTTAATAAGTAACCACTTGTGGATTTGCGTGTGCTGTGATCACCTGCCCAATCGGAGTCCACATATCCCAAGAGGTTTAAATCACCACTTGCTGACAGTTTCAAATTTAAGTCTTTTGTCTGTTTCAGATATCTCATAACTCTTTTGATCGCATTCCAATCTCTTAGGCCGCGTACACACGAGGGGATATGTCCGCTGAAAACGGTCCGATGGACCGTTTCAGCAGACATCTCCGCTCGTGTGTATGGGCTAGCGGACAGATTTCTCCACCCGACAGATTTCAAAGCATGCTTTGAAATCTATCCGGTGGGAATCTGTCCGCCCGACATGTCTGCTGGTTAGTACACTTACCAGCAGACATGTCGGCTCCCACCGCCGCCGCGCCGCTGCCGAATGGATTCGGCGCATGCGCGGAAGTGTTTTACTTCCTGGTGCGGTGACGTGGCGGTGACGTGGCGGCGTCAACGTCACCGCCGCGTCACCACTACGTCACCGCGCCGTCCGGCGGCGGGGAATTTGATCCGATGGTGTGTACACGCCATCGGATCAAACTCCCGATCGGACATATCCGATGGAAATGGTCCGCGGACCGTTTTCATCGGATATATCCGATCGTGTGTACGCCGCCTTAGACGTGGTTTATCAACTCGCCTGCAAAGAAGAGACATGCTGGCTGCAATGTCTGGACGTGTAGTGGTTGCAATGTAGAGAAGTGCCCCCACTGCTTGTCTGTATTGTTCATTGGATGTGAGAAGATCATCTTCTCCTTCTAACTTTGGATAGGCTGTGTCCATTGGTGTGCTTGCTCCTTTCGCCTCTGTCATGTGGAATTGCTGAAGAATAGATTCAATTTTTGCGCTCTGATTCAACAGGAAACTTCCATCTTTCTCACGCTGGATGTCAATTCCAAGATAATATGTCACTTCACCTAGGTCTTTAGTTTCAAAGTGCTTGTTGAGTACTCCTGTTAACTGCAATTTCATTGTTATTTTTGTGAGCAATGATCAGGTCATCAACATAAATTAGCAGATACATCCACTCAGTGTCTACTTGTTTAGCGTATAGGCATGGATCAGCTTTGCTTCTTGTAAATCCTTCATTTAGTAGAACTTGATTAATCTTCAGGTTCCATGCTCGAGCTGATTGTTTAAGGCCATAAAGAGATTTATTCAACTTGCAGACAAGATGCTCTTGTCCCTTTTTCAAATATCCTTCTGGCTGTGACATGTAAATTTCTTCTTCAATATCACCATTAAGAAAAGCTGTCTTAATATCGTGATGTTTCACAATCATTGTACGCATGGCAGCCACTGTCATTAGTGTTCTGAAAGTACTTTGTTTAGCAACTGGAGCAAAAGTAGCATCATAGTCCTCACCGAACTTCTGTGAGTAACCTTTAGCAACCAGCCTTGCCTTGTACCGACAGACTTTCCCTTCAGAGTTACATTTGGTTTTAAAAACCCATTTACATCCTATGGCATGTTTACCTTGAGGTAGCTCTGAAAGTGTCCATGTCTGGAGATCTTCGAGTGATGTAATTTCTTCATCAGCGGCTTTATTTCATACTTGTTTCTCATGCATTGGCAGTTTCTGCATCTCTTTCCATGAACCTGGTTCAGTTTGAACAGCTCTGCGAGCTATGTAAGATAAACGTTCAGCTGGAACACCTTTATTGATTCTGGTTGATTTTCTGACTGAAGGTATTTCTGGTTCAGATTCAGGTTTTGATTCTTCTGCAGTAATTTCTATTTCTGTATCACTTTCCTTATTTTCTTGAGTGACTGATGTTGATTCTTTCTCAGTTTGAATAGTTTGTGTCTGTTGTTCAAACTTTGAGCACATAGAGGTTTCATCAATAATCACACTTCTGCTGACTGTTACCTTGTTCGTGTCTTGATGTAAAATCCTGTATCCTTTTTGAGATTCACTGTACCCCACAAGTACACCTTCTTTTGCACATGCATCCCATTTTGTGCGTTTTTCTTTTGGAATGTGTACATAGGCTTTACTTCCAAAAATTCTGATGTGTCTTAAATCTGGTTTCCTTTTGTTCCATAGTTCATATGGAGTTTTTGTTGTTGCTTTTCCCGGCAAACGATTTTGAAGATAACATGCAGTTGTGATAGCTTCTCCCCAGAATGTAGTTGGCATATCAGCATCAAATAGAATGCTCCTCCCACTTTCACACAGTGTGCGGTTCATTCTCTCTGCAACTCCATTTTGCTCCGGGTTATATGGAACTGTTGCCTGGAACATAATTCCATGCTTCCTGAGAATGGCTTGTGTTTTACCACTTGTATATTCTGAGCCATTGTCTGTTCGTAGTACTCTCTGGGCATTCTGCCAAAAATATTATTTACTTGAGCAAGATATTCTTCTAATTTCTCTGGCACTTCATCCTTATTGTGAAGTAGAAATACTGTGGTATATCTGGAGTAATCATCAATGAAGGTCATGAAGTACTTTTTCTTTCCTGGAGTCATAGTTTTCATTGGACCACAAAGATCTGTATGTATTAAGTCCAGAGGTTTTTGAACTTTGCTGTTTGTCTGCTTGGGAAAAGGTGTCCTTGCCATTTTTCCTTTAATACAGCTGGTACAAATCATTGTGTGATCACATGGATTAATCTTAATACCACTTGCATAGTTATTCTCAACTATTTTCTTTATTGTATCAGAATTTCTGTGCCCCAATCGTCTGTGCCAAGTGTGGATGCAGTTTGAATGTTTATCCTCTTTGGCTATTTTAACCATTTCACTGCAGTTCAGCTGATATAGTTCATCTATGATTTTAGCCTTTACAAGCAAGCAATCCCCTTTCATTATGATACAACTGTCAGGCGGCGTACACACGACCGAGGTTCTCGCTGGAAGCTGCATTCCAGCGAGGACCTCGGCCATGTGTACGCTCTCGGCGAGCTTCCCGTCGGGGAGCCCGTCGAGCAGAAATAGAGAGCACGCTCTCTATTTTCTCGACGGCCCGCCTGGATGAATGGCTGGTTGCCATTCCCGACGGGCGGGTCGGCGATTTCGACGGCCGGCAGAGAACCTCGACGGGCGGAACGATGTGTTCTGCCCGTCGAGGTTCTCTGCCGTGTGTACACGGCCTCACCCTGAAATGTGACTACATTGCCTTGGTTAGCGAGTTTCTTTACTGACAAAAGGTTGCTTTCAAGATCTGGCACATATAGAACATTCCTCATATGGATCTTTTTAGTGATATCTGGAGAGATAGGACAGTATAGAAAGCCATCTCCTATTCCCACTGATTTCATGAATTGTCCATTAGCTGTAGTTATCCCTTCTGTTTTGCTTTCATCAAGCTGAGCGAAGAAACTTCGGTCATTTGTCATGTGACTTGTAGCGCCTGAGTCCACACACCATGGTTGCACAGCGGTGACACCATTTTTGGATCCGAATGCATACTCCTTTGTTTCTATGACTTTCTTAGCTTGTTGGAATGCACTTTGTTTTTGCATTCTAGCTTTCCAGATTCTACAATCTGCTTTTAGATGTCCTGGTTTCTTGCACACAAAGCATTCCCGCTTTTCTAGCTGCACGTTACTGTGTTTATTTTTGTATCTCGTCTTTAAAGCCGTCTCTGAACACACACTCACAGTACTCATGCTTTCAGTTTTGCGCTTGTATTCATCCACAAGCTTGCCTTTAACATATTCCAGTGTCAGATCATCATCTGGACGTGCATCTAGTGCTGTGACAAGTGTCTCATAACTTTCAGGAAGTCCACTTAATAATAGCGCTGCAACATGGAAATCTTTCATCTCTTCTCCAATCCCTCGCAGTCTCTCCACCATCTCTAAGGTCTGTCTTACATAGTCCTGCATGTCCTGGTCTTTCTGTAGCTTAGTCTGATAGAGCTTTCTGATTAAATACAGTTTATTGCTGAGATTAACTCTTTCATGTGCTTTCTGTAACTCTTCCCACATGTCTTTAGCAGTTTGACAGTTACATATATGTATGATTTGATCATCATTTATGCACAGGGAGATTGTGCTTTGCGCCTTCTGATCTCTGTCTAACCACTCCTCTGTGGGCTGTGCAGGTCTTTGTTCATTTATGCATTTCCACGTACCTTCTCTTATAAGCAGCATTTTCATCTTGAATTTCCAACATTGGTAGTTCTGATTTGTCAGATTTGCAATGGAGAACTTTGCTGAGGGGATGGCAGCCGCCATTACTGCTGTTTGTCTTTCTGTTGCTGTCTTCTGCACTTAATTGCTCTAGCTCACTGTATCTGGCTATATCCAGGGGTAATTGTATTATATCCTGGGCTTCTGTAACATGCTCTGGGCCCATAACCTGTTAGACATTAACTTTTGGAGCTAAACAAATTACAGGCAGACAGTCTGTAGCTCGTTGAAGCAGGTACTGAACTTTATTACTTTTTGTGCATGGACAAAACATGAACTAGCAAACGTAACACTGCCATCTAGTGATCATATAATGTAATAGGCACACAGCAATGACATACAGTAGATGTTGCTCATATAATACAAACCTTGCCTTGTATGCTAACAGAAAACACAGAGATACATCTTTCTGCATAGCAGGAAGACAGGCTTTCAGTGCAATACCCTGTCATAACGGAGATCTGCCTTGTTTACTTATGCAGATCCCTGTTCTGTCTCTGCGGAGAATGATCGAATGACCTGCCGATTTTATTTTACTTTGTTACACTTAACTTTATTGCTATTACATGAGGAGAACAAGCCGATTGCGATAGCTTTGTGCAGTTATAGGCACTCTTTATTTAGGCATCAGGCATCTCCCCTGCTCTTCACACATGAATATTTAATCACTTTTTTCACACAAATAGAGCTTTTTTTGTGGTATTCAACTACCACTGTGTTTTTTATTTTTGTCTAAAAAAAACAACAAAAAAAAATTGTAAAATAAATAATTTTTCTCCTTCACCTGGCCTGCTGGGGGTCATTTTGTAAGGCTCTGGCAGTGCTCATCCTGTTCCTCCTTGAAGAAAAGAGCATATAATCGGTCCTGCTGATGGGTTGAGAACCTTCTACAGCCCTGTCTAGCTCTCCTAGAGTAACTGCCTGTCTCCTAGAATCTCCTCCATGCTCTTGAGACTGTGCTGGGAGACACAGCAAACCTTCTGGCAATGTTATGTATTGATGTGCCATTCTGAAGGAGTTGGACTACCTGTACAACCGCTATAGGGTCCAGGTATCGCCTCGTGCTATTAGTAGTGACACTGACCCTAGCCAAATGCGAAACTACTGGAAAACGGACAAGATGAGGAAAAAAAAGGCAGTGGCCTCCACCTTTAAAACCATTCCTATTTTGGCGGTCGTCTCATCGTTTCCCATCTAGTGAATCTGTTGTTAATGAAATTAACACCAAAAGCAGCTAAAACTGATTAGCAACCCCCTCTGCTACTTAACAGACCAGATCGATATCCCAGGAGTTTAATTGACTTGATGTTACTCTAAAAAAAAGTGTTCCTTAAAACATTTTTTTAAAGGTGTTTATCAGATAAGTGCCATCCACAGATCCCACATGGTTCACCATATTATGAAACTGGAGAAAGACAACTCACATAGTATAAAACTTTAATAAAACCAGAGGCTTGATTCAGGCTTCCTTGATGATCAGGGCTGGTCGGCCATTTTGAATATCAAAAACAAGGCTTGGATTGCTGCAGGACCTCCCCTCTTTAATAAAAAAAAAATATTTGGGCGTGTTATTTGGCACTGCGTTCGTGTCCCCGATGATGTCAGATGTGAAGAAATGCATGGGGTGAAGCCAACACACAACACCACCACGCTTGTTTGTACCAGGAAATGTTTGTTTGTCCACTGGGAATGGCATCTCTGTAGTAAGCGCTTATTCATTTTAAAAACTTGATTAGTTCATCTGTTCTTGATTTACATTAAGGTTTTTCACAGTTTTACTCTAATTTCATGATATGGTGAACCATTTGTGAATTTGTGGATGTCACTTATCTCATATACTGTATATTGGAGCATGGGAGATACAGAATTTTCAATAAATGGCTTCTATATAGAGATACTCCAGGATGAAATTATGATCTAAATGCTGATTTGACTTTGTAATAGGGTCCAAAAGCTACGGTAGGTGCTCCTGGTGTTCACAAGCATTGGATTAACAAACTCATCATATCAGTACAGTGGTGGATTTCTGCACTATTGGGACTTATGGGCATTATTTATATTTTCACTTGATCATCATTTAAAGCAGTTATTTCACTTTCATGAAATAATGTGTCATGTATAGCGCGGCAACCTGTACCCCATTCGGAAATATTGCCATGTTTATTTTTTAATACATTTGTTAATATTGGGTCCCTTTTGGTGGCCCTTGGGATTGGAACAGCTTAATTTTATAAATGTGATACTATTAAGCTTACTATATATTCTACAATTGGTGTCCCATTTTATAGCTATCTATATGATATCTAGTGATATATTAACACCTGTAATGTACAAGGGTAGTAACATTTTAATCGTGAATACTGTATACTGACAAGGAATAAAATTACCAATCAGTTTAATACACATTTTAATGGTTTTATATGCAATATTTGCAACCAGTGATCAATAAGGTGTTAGTAGATTAGTTAGTTCTTTATTTTATTATATACTTCTATAGTGCTGATAATTTACACAGCGCTTCACAAAATAATTAGTTGTCTGTGATGCACCTTATTTAAAGTCCCAGGGCAAATGTAATTTTTTTATTTTTATGGATGTGAATATGGATATTTTTAATGTTCATGTAGGGACAACGAATATTGTCATAATAAAACATGGGGCTGCTATTGTTGGCCTTCTTTCTTCAATACTTTCACAGACCTGGAACATACAGTATATGCAAGAAAGAACTCGATCTTCATACTTGTCTTTGGTCAGTGACTGTAGCTAGCAAGTCAAACATCCAGATACAGCGGAACCTTGGATTACGAGCATAATACGTTCAAGGAGAATGCTTGTGATCGAAAGCACTAGCAAATCAAACCGAGTTTCCCCCATAGAAGTCAATGGAAACTAAAATAATTTGTTCCGCATTGACTTTAATGTCATGCAATACCGCATGTGGCCAGAGGTGGGGGGGGGAGGTCTACCGGCGAGCCTTGGAAATAGTCAAAGGCTCTGGGACAGCGCAGATGAATTCAGAAAACCTCAGAATGGCACAGGAACTAAGTATTTCCGAGTTTTTCTGCGTATTTAAGGCTACGAATGGCTCAGATCGGCTCCGGTGCCCCCGCACCTCTGGCCAAATGCAGTATTGCACACGCTTTGGCTTGAATCCTGCTCGTTTTGCGAGACAACACTTGCAAATCGAGTCAGATTTAAAAAAAAAGGTTGCATTGTGAAACACTCGTTAACCGCGTTGCTCGCAATCCAAGGTTTCACTGTAATAAGCATTTTCAGAATGAGGTCGATGGCATCCCCATATTTCTCTCATGTGGTAGGATTAACCAATGAGCAAAAACCACACAATGCTTCAACTGTACGTAAGGTCCATAAGTTCCGGTTCCCACAGGGGCAACCCGACTTACAGAGCGACTTTGCAAGGCAATTTGGAGACCACTTCAGTGCCACTTTGAGCAACTTACAATGCAACTTAAAGTTGCCTCCAGGACAGGCAACTTTGGCTGTGGCCAATCACAAAATAATTAGCTCTGTGGGAGGGAGGGGTTTGTCTGGGTTAACTATTTTCTTTTCCTGTTAAGTTGCTTCAGTTAAGACAGTGATCCGACATAGGAGGCAAATTCTATTGAAATCTATGGGTACAAGTTGCCTAGAAGTCGCCTTGAAGTAGTACAGGAACATTTTCTGAAGTCGTAGCGACTTCAGTAGTGTACATTAGACGGCTCTCATTAACTATAATTGAATTTCTTATGTCAAGTGACTTGGGGCGACTTGAGGTCTGACAAGTCGGATCCCAAGTCGCTGTAGTGTGAACCGGCACTAAGAGCCGGCTTCACACTGGGGCAACTCATCAGGCGACTCAGTCGTCTGACAAGTTGCGTCCCATTGTATTCAATAGAACCGTTCTAATAGGAGCAACGCAAGTCGCTCCGACTTAGAAAAAGGTTCTTGTACGACTTCGGGGGCAACTCGGGGCGACTTGCATTGACTTCTATACAGCAAGTCGCCTCTGAAGTCGTCTTCAGGACGCCTTGTCGAGTTGCCCCCGAGGTCGTGCCGCCCCAGTGTGAACCGGCTATAAGGCAATTCACACTGACTACTATAAAAAAAAAAACAAAAAAAAAAAAACAGTTATAGACCAGGAGCAGTTTCTGTTGCACGGATCTTGTCCAACTAGAAGTCAGCAGTGTAAAAAGCCATCAGAATTGTGAGTCTATGCAAGAAAAGAAAAATGTACACTTTATTTGTGAAGAGACAAAATAGCTTTATTAAATAAAAGGCAAAACAGAAACAGACAGAAATAAAAGACATTTTGGAAACACTTTTTTTTTTTTTTTTAGAGTATTTTTTTTTTTTTTTTTACTGTTGCATTACATACTCCAGATTCTATTCCAGCCACTAAGCCTCCTCCTGTGCATTTATTATACAAGGGGCAAACATCTGTTATACAGTGGTAAACAAGGTGGTAAACTGACTTGACATGCTAATTTCGTAAGAAAGCATTTTCCCCACTACAGGAACCCTAAAGATGTTGTGGAATGGAGGGCTGCAATAGAGGCAGAAAACTGTGTGCATGCATGGATCATATCCAATACGTTTACTACCTTGCTGAATCAAACATACATAATAAAGCACACAGTTGGGGAGGAGTTAAATGGGTTCACTTTCATTTGACACCACCGTCCCTCTCTGCAATCAGTCTGGTTACAGGTAAATAGATGACACCTAGCAGACTGTAGATAGATAGTTGAGCATGAACAATGTAATACAAAGTTGTGGTTATTTTTATTTTGGGACCACCCCAAACAGAAAGAATCAGCAAGAACATATTTCTAATATATTAAAGTGCCATCTGCTGATAAATCATGTGCAAAATATTATTAGTAATTACTAATGTGGAGTAGAGGAGTAGCTTCTCATATGCATCTCCACAATGACTCATAGCAGCATTAACCAGAGCTTCCAAAGTAGCTTTAGTCCAGGTTTTCGGTTACAAGTGCCAGTGAGTACTGAGTGTCTGGTGAATCAGACCCTGGAAATCCAGATAAGGACCACAAGATTGAGATATTATTGATTTTGGCTGGTAACATCTAAAACAAAGTTTTGAAAATGCAACTTTTGGTGCCACTGTGGCTGCAAGTCAGATAGTTTATTAACACTCATTAGATAGATACACAGCGTGACTGACTAAATGTCAGGAAAGTAATATAGCTGTGGAGGAAACCAACAAAAAGGAGATGCATATGACCGCATTCTGTCAAGTGCGGCAAGATGATCTTTAGTATGGAAAACTGCTGTAGTACTATATGATTTACACTTTATCCAGCAGATAACATGATCACTGAGAGAATCTACAAGCTAGCCCCATTGCTCGAAACAGGAGAGAGGCACTCAAAATTTGTCTCCTTATGTAAGGTACATCTCTATTTCTTAGTCAGTATCGCACACATTAACACATTTCTTCCCAAATGGTCCACACAAAAAGGGCCTAGAAAAAGGCCAGCTTCTATCTGAATGTACAAGTAAGGCACAATTATAAGAACACATCACACACACGACAGGCAAGGGAAATAAAACAGACAGTTGGGTCTGATAAGTGCACTGCCTGATCCATAGTAGGGTTTCAAACCTCTTCTCAACAAAGTGTAAGATCTTTAGCAGTAGAAGGAAAACTGATGAGTACTTCAAAGTAATACTGGAATATTAGATGTTAAGCAAAGTGAAATGAGAGACCACCATAATCTATGTGCTATATATGACCAGAAGTACCATTTGGTGGTGTTCTCTAAAGTGACTAGTTTTGACAATTTAGACAGCCCTTTTGTGAAGAAACTGTGCTGTCAAATGTGAATGAACCTTAAAAGCAGAACCGTGACCAGGCTTTGGACATTCAAATATTTACATAATCATATCATGCACTAAATGAGCTTAAAATCTGGTGGTACACATAGGCTGAATATCAGCTGGTTCAACAGAAACCGGCCTGTGTACATCAGCCTGTCTGACAAAAGCCGGCTGAACAGCTGACTCCGGTCAAACAGGCATACTGGAAAACCAGTAGCTGATCTGCAGCCAATCAGTGCTGGCAGCCAACAGCTGGTAGCAGTAACCAGTGTTTTTTGGTTGGGGGGGCAGTCTCCCTGTCAAAACACAATAGCTCAGTGGGGAGATTGCTGTACCAATAATCACATTACAATGAGCTCCTCCTGAGCGCCTCAGTTTTTTTTTTTTTTTTTCCCCTTTGGTTCAGCCCGCTGGGTTAAATGGAAAAAAATGTGAAGTGTGTACCAGGCTTAAGGTCAACCCCCTCTGTAGCTGCAGGCACTGTAAAATTCATCCTTACATTTTTTTTTTCTAGTACACCTGTTCGGTGTTTCAACAGAAGGTTGGCAACCTAAGTCAATGCTGAGAGAAGAAGCAGGATGACCTGAACTGCTTAAATGAAACTGAAAGAGCATACTTTCTGCTGTATATACAAAGACTGAGTGACACCACAATGCCTGCAGCTACAGAGGCCAGTGAGGGCTTCTTTTAATGTTTATGTAATGCTTAGATAACCCTTAAGACTATCTAAATAGTTACATGGACACAGATCTTCTTTAAAAAGCAACCACTAACCCTGCCAACTGGTTGTTAGAAGTAAAACTGTGACTAACACTCTCATTTACTCCTAGAAGATCGTCTTCATCATTCCTCATATACGGGAATGCTGGCAGGAGTACAAATGTACGCTTTCATCCAATTACTAACACAGGCAGTGTTGGAAGCAGTTAGAGGATGCAGGGTACTGAGAGGAAAGGAGACAAATCTCAGTTTACCTTGGAAAGGAGCCTCCTGGAAATGGGAACCTTACCTTTCCTCTTCGTAGCTACCATATGCTCATGTGATCTCAGGGCATAAAAACTATTAGATATAATCTTCCCAAGAAAACCTGCATGGCTATTCTAATTATTAATTATCCCAGCCTTGCGTGACGTGTGCATGCCTTGAAAACCGATAACAAAAATGAATTTTTCCAAGGGGGAGTACAACATACATAAAAATTTATGTCAGATGATCATATTCAACCTGCAAGAAACCCAAGTGCACAACTGGTTGTGTCCTGTGTAGCTAGAATCTGGCTGTTCTCAAACTGCATACAAATGCAAAATTAACATATATACATAATAAGGTTTTACAATGCAACTTGTTTTCTTCATAAGAGCAAGAACTATACACTAAAGATTTACATTATAATATATAAATGTATACTATTATATATATATATTATGACAATAGAGGAAGCAGAATATTACTGGCATCAAAGTACAACCATGTCTAGACTGTTTTAAAATACCACAGAGTCTCCTGGTTTAAGAGTAAAGCCGCACAGCTTTTTCTTCTAAACTGTGTCATTGTGTGGAGGGTGCATGGTCGCTCATGGTAGTCTGGGCCAAGCTCAGACAGTCACTAATTATAATCACATTGGTCCTTAGTTCAAACATTCTGCACACTTGGTTCCTTGCTGTAAACTAGCTAGGCCTCAGAAAAGCATTTAGGTGCTGTTTCATTGGGGCTTTCAGTCCAATTTACTTGATAGCTAGGAGAGCTTTGATACATATCAACTCATGCAAAACAGAAAACACTTAAGGGTCAACACCAGTTCAGGACCTGTAATAAAATATCTAAAATTTAGGAAGGTCTTACCATGTCCTCAATGACAAAGTCCAATAGTCAAACCATGCAAATCCAACCTGACCTGAGGCATAATTTTCCTCTGTATCATAACTGCGAGCTGTATTTAGTTTACATCAAGTATTGCTGCAGCATACAGAGCAGTCCAGAGTTAGCAGCAAATGGCTGAAAATGACACATTTACTGTATTTATTGGCGCATAACACTCACTTTTTTACCCTGAAAATAGAGGGTAAACTGTGCCTGCGTGTTATACGCAGGGGGCTGTGGAAAGTTTTTTTCCTGAAACTTCCCATTTAAAGTTAGGGTGCGTGTTATACGCTGATAAATACGGTAATATATATATATATATATATATATATATATATATATATATATATATATATATATATATATTATATATATTATTATATATATATAAAAAAATGTGTGTTTGTAAAACAAAACTATTTCCTCTTTTAACAAAGTGCTTTTTGTACATATACATAAATACTTATAAAAAAAGTGTCAGTTGAAAAAAACAAAAGTTAAAGTCTACAATCTCTCAACATCTGCTCACTATACAAACTAGCAATAACACTGTGTGGCCACCTAGAGACTGGAGTGACCATTTTAGATGTCACTGATAATAAGGGATGAGAAGGAATGACATGAAGTGGCAGGAAGAGGAAATCAGTGGGTGTACAATTATGGCAAAAGGATATAACTTTCTTGTGCCATACTGAGGCAAAATATATCCCTTATTTTACCAAGAGTAAAATAGTTGAGAGGTTGTACCCATGGGCACTTCATCAGTGCCCATGCTATGTTTGATTTCTGTAGCTTTCATAGCTTGGGCAATGGAATTCAAGAGCCACCACACCTTAGGTTCCATACAAATCTAAGCAGGATGTGCTTTACAGGTGAGTTTATACTGACCTCTGGATGGGCTCACTACATACAGGAAAAAGGGCACATCCTATAATCTTTTGCATGCCATTCAACCTGAACATTTATAGGTATAGTAAACATTATTTCACGCGATTCAGAGAACCATAGGTGAGGTAACATTTGAGTTCAGTTTAAAGGTTGAATGTAGCTAAAAAATAAAAAACACTGTGAAACATATATTGGGAAAAAATATGACTGTTTCAACATATCATATGCAAGCCTCTCTCTTTTACATTTTCTTGGAAAATGGCAAACTGCAATCAGATTGGCTGCTATGGACAACATTCCTCTTCTTTGCTTGAGTTGATCAATATATCACCCTCATTACTTTTTGCATGAGCACCAATAAACACAGAATTTTTATGTCAATGGAAAAAAAAAAAATATTTACAGAGTGCCTTGTACAAGTAGATAAAACTGGGAGGTACAATGGTAGATTGTCTGGAACATACTGTAGATCTGTATTACTTAACTTATGCCACAGTCAGAACTGAAACATGATCAAGAGTCTACCATAGAAAAGGCACCCCCCAACATAACAGTGCAAAAGGAGTAAATGCTATGTCTGTATGCTGTTTTTCTTCAATAGAACGACAATCATTCTCCATACAAAACTCATGAGAAAACTCCACAAGGCAACTGCAGAAAAATACTGCCATCTTGCTGCCTTAATATTTATTGTAATGCCACAACAGCCAATTAGAATAGATGGCCATCATATAGAAAATCAACGTAGTACTGCTGCCTAAAGTCGTCCTCCATCTGCGATACAATATATCCTACGTGTCTGAATAATGCTAGATTATACAGGCTTCCCTTAACACAAAAATGTATTATTTAAAGTCACATCTGGTCAGAAAAAAAGTTTGAATTGTTTTAGCAAGTTACCTGAGTCTTTTGTGCTTTACAGATACTGGGGCATGTTTGTATGGACTCAAGCATAGGTAGGCTAAGATTATCTGTCAGGTGTTTGGAGTGTTATATATAGCCCTGTGTTAAATATAAGCAAGTGTATTGCCAGAGGAAAAAGGATTTCCGGAAGTTGTGTGTCTACTGTAGAAATGGCTTGGGATGTTATTACAGCAATGAGGGATTGATACATACAGTACATTTGATTGCCCTCTAACAGTTGAAAGTGGTAAAGGACATTATAGCTGTGCATTGAAAAATATGTGGGACTCTTAACAAGGAACAAAGCGCATTAGCCTAGAGCTGGCAATCAGAACTTCTTTTGTGATTTGACTATAGTGAATCTGGTTGGCTGCTATAGATTTCTGCAATTTAACATCACTGCGCTTTGTACTCTTATTAGCCAAGCCCAACTCGCAGCTGGCAAATACCAGTGAGCAATACTTCTTTCTTTGACTAAGTTGTGGAAATACCTGCAGAATAGGACACTAGTGAATGAAAAAAAGCTTATCAACTGAGACGTAAAAGTCAGTATAAGTTCCTCAAAAAGGCAGGAAGGAAGCAGACTAGGAAGCAACAACGGTTATTAATAAGGCACTCCGAAATGTATGCCAACTACTAAATGTCATTACAGATTAGGTAAAACAGAAATGTTATCTGGAACTTCTATTGGACAACAAAGTGCAAAATATAGATGAATGAAGAGCACCTCAGAAAACGCACTTGGGCATGAACATAGCAGCTACTGAAGGATGACCCTTCAGTGTGTGGGCCAAAGGCGTAGACATAGAACACATCATATAATTGTGAGACTGTTGGGACTTTGGCTGGGATTGTCAGTGTTTGCCATGTACATTAATGTACATTAATGGTAAATAGAGGGCAGCATCTAGAAAAGGCAAAGCACTGGGTTTCCAGGTCTAGCCAGGTTTCTATTGAACAGCCAGCTTCACATTAGATGGTCCATGAAAAGTTATGTTTGTCTTCACTAAGCCACAAAAAAAAGGTGGTAGCTCATTATACATTTTCAAAATGTAGAATGTCTTACTGTTTGCTACAATTTGTACACTTCCCAAAAGAAACTTGGGGTAAAAAGGAAATGTTATTCTATAGTCACCTCAGCACCATTGACTATATACTTTTTTTTCTGCATCTAGCAAAACATGGCTCAGCCAGCTGACAAGGGGTACAGCTGTGTAATCCACATCAAATCTTCTGCTAAATGGGATACAGGGCCTTATGTAAAACAACAACAGGTCAGGATGAATCATGCAGTTGGCATATTAAGTAGACTATGCTGATACGCAGTCACTGTCCAGCTGTGCTCATACAGCCCTAATCAGTAAAACTGTGAAAATCAATGATGTATTAAAGAGTGCAAAAATCAATAGCAACCAATCAGATTAAAGCATTGCGATCACCACACCAGTTGCTTTGGCTTACTGCACTTTGAATAATACCTCTTGTTTTTTTAAATAAGGCAGAAAGTGTATCCAGACAAGTCAAATCTCAGTAATAAAAGGGCAATTTTTTTGTTTTGGATGCACCATTTAGGAGGTGCAAACAAATCTTTCATTAATTCTGGGCCTGCTGAAGACACCGAAGCACATAAAGCCAGTTATAAATGTAATGGATACAGACAAGCAATTACAAATAATAACTAGAGTGCTTCAATAGACCCTTCTGAATGAGTAAATAGACTGGCTGAAAAAACACACGCACCCGTAAGAAATAACTTCTCACAATAAAAATAAAACGTCCCTATAAACTCATGCTATATAGATTTAATGGAAAATCTTTTGTGGTCTAGAATTCTCTTTCATTCATCTCTGATCATTTAAAGCAGATCCTGAAGGTTAAAAATGGGTTTAGAAGACTGTTGGGAACTCTTTCTACCATTGCTCAACATCGCTAATGCCCCGTAACACACGGTCAAACTTTTGACCGGCCAAAATCAAATCGGAATTCCGCCGAAATACCATCGGAGTAAAAGAGAACATGTTCTCTATCTAAACTCCGACTAAATTCTTTGGAATTTTTCGATGAAAAAAGTCCAATGGGGCATACACACGGTCAGAATTTCCGATGGTAAACGTCCGTCTGACCTTTTCTATCGGACATTCCAATCGTGTGCATGGGGCATAAGAGATCTTTCTTAGAAACAATAGAAAATGCTGCCCAGCCCATGTTAAAGCACTGGTGCTATATGAATGTGTCCAAAAAACAATTATTCTCTGTGGAGCAGACAAATGTTAATGCTCATGGACACTTTGCTGGATACACACTGCATTCAAGATAATGCACATTTTCAGGGCCCGTGGTGCTAAGCAATACATATTACTGACACCCAGGTCCACTTACACACAGCACTTAAAGCTAAAACACAAAAGCAACAATCTCACCGCTAGAGATTTTCTAGTGTATTCAGAATCGCCAGTGTAATTTAGTCCGAAAAAGGTGCCTTCTCACTTTGTCACAAACTTGTAACACGCTGCTGTGTTTTTCCTGGGTGGTAAAAAGACATCTGGGCAGAATTAACGATACAAAGATTACCACGATGAATGCTCAAATTTTCTGAATTTCAGCAGGACTGAGGCATTTGGGGAAGTGCATATGTCTACATTCAGGTGACCTGCCCAATATTCGACAGAGTGGAGCAGGCAGCAGATGTACATTTGACAGGTTCATGTAGTAGATCTGCCTGTTCAAATAATCTTCAAATGATAGTTTATTATTTATAAAAAATGAAGGATTGCTTGTTAAACATGTATACATCTATTGGGCATACGTTCCACATTTTATACAAGTTGATAAATACCAAGGGCACTTGATAAACATCTACCAGTTCAGTTTTAAAGTTGAATAAAGTAGTTGCTAATATAGAACAACAAGCCGTGCAAAAATGGCAGTCTAAATTCTCAATATCTGCACAGGCATGGGTTTACACACACTATATTGTCAAAAGTATTGGGACGTCTGCCTTTACACGCACATGAACTTTAATGGCTTAGTCCGTAGGTTTCAAAATTGAGTTGGCCCACCCTTTTCAGCCATAACAGCTTCAACTAATCTAGGAAGGCTGTTCACAGGTCCTGACCTCAACTCCCAAAACTTTTGGGATGAATTGGAGTGAAGACTGTGAGCCAGGCCTCCTAGTCCAACATCAGTGTTTGACCTCACAAATGCGCTTCTGGAAGAATGGTCAAACATTACCATAGACACACTCCTAAACCTTGTGGGCAGCCTTCCCAGAAGAGTTAAAGCTGCAAAGGGTGGGCCGAATCAATGTTGATTAAACACTAAGATTAGTGTGAAATGCGTGGGCTGTCCCCTCTCTGGCTGTAGGTTATTGTACATGTTCTGTATTTTAACAATAAAGACAACTTCTGAAGTTATCTTGGAGTGCGGCTGCCCATATCCTCTGGAATCTTCGTGCTTGCCTAGTGCATTGCCAGCACCTTGGTCTTCTGGGAGGTTCCCTAATCGTTTATGAGACCCACCTGGAGCGGTGATTTCTTTTACTTTGTGGGCCAACTCAAAATTGAACCCTACGGACTAAGGCTGGGATACCTTTAAAGTTCATGTAAAGGCAGGTGTCCCAATACTTTTGACAATATAGTGTATGTGTGGAAAGAAAGAGCTACTCGTAAATACATAAATGTAACAAAGTTATAAATTGCTTCCACAGCCCAGGAAAAGCAGACCAACATGTTAGACTATTGTGAGTACGCACCAGATTACTATAAAACAAATCGTGATATAGTAGTACTGTATTTTTTTAGGGACAATTCTTTTACCATAACTGCATAAACTGCTGGTACCTAACAAAACTAAAATAAAGGATAATGGACATTTCTGAAGCACTTTGCAATTCTCTGATTCTGTATACTGTTTAAGACTTTGAGACCTAAAAACAGATTCAACCCCCGAAATATAAAAAAACATAAGGCACGTCTAAGGGAGCAATCTTTTTTTTTTTTTTTTTCGCGCTTTTTTTTTTCTTTTGGCATTACAACTACCAAAAGTGCTGCACATTTCTTTCTTTACAGCAAGAAAAAAAAAACTCTGTATATCAAAACTAACATTTTAAATCTATGTATATTTCAAGAATATATGGATGAAAGAAAATATAATCTAAGACCGAACCAGATTACAGAATAAACTCCAGCCATCAGTGAACACTTTTGCATTTGGCGAAGCATCATGCGTTATACATAGCAAGCATTCATTTACTTCTCCATGTCCTGACAAAAAATAGAGTGCTGCTCAAGGTCCCATGCTGCCTCTTAACCCACAATCCGTTTTGGGCAAAACAAGGGATGCCACCTTCACCCACCAGGGTCACCTTCTGAATAAACAGAGCAGTCAGAACAAATGTGTTCTGCATGAATCAGCATGTGCAGGCAATGGGGTAAGGAGGCTACTGGATCTTTAGCAGCAGTTGATCTCCTGTTAGAGCCCATAGAAATGAACGAAAACTTGCTATGTGTGCAACCTGATGAAACAGTTGAACCAAATACTGAATTTTCACCAGAGGTGGCTGGCATAACTCTTTAATGGTTCGATATTGAACACTTTTTTCCAGATTGTGGGAATTTCTACAAATAAACTAAACTAATTACAGACAGCTATAGAGCTGATCCATACAGATGGCTAAATTAAGTTGCTGGGTTAACTTGTTAAACATTTTGAACATTAGGTCTAATTCAATAGATTTAGGCAATAGGGAGGCAGCTTAGGGGAGTAAAGTCTTCAATCACATACCTGTTAGATGCACTCTTGTGGTATTTCAAATTGGGGTTATGCGTTCTGGAACCACAGTGGCCTGCACTGTAGCACAAACCTTAGCAGAGTCTTCAGTAAAAAATAAATAAAAAATCTGCTGAGGCTGAAACCCACAATACAGAGCTGCTTCAAGTCATGTCAACCAACATGCTGGCTTCAGGTCTGTGGCCAAAAGCCAAAGGGCTGCATAATCTGCTTTTACATCTCCCATGTATCTTCCGTCTCCTTTACCCCCCCCCCCCCAGCGAGCCTCCTTAAAGCTGGAAATCTTTTAAAGTGGACGTAACTTTAAAGTTTAGGTCTGTTTTTAGACTCGATCTTCTCTAATGTAAGAAAGAATAATCTCAACACTTTCTGTAGCCACAAAGTAACTACATGCAGGATAAAGCCTAATCCACCAAAAGACAAAAATGAAAACCAAGTCCCTAACAAACCAAATAAGCATATCTTGCAGAAAAAGGTACAAAAATATATATTTTTTCCTTTTTTTTTTTCTCTTTTAACATCTTACGTTTGTTTCTTTCATATCAGGTCATGCTCTGTATGATCATCAACATTAACAAAAATATTGGCAAAGTATTAGAATTTCTAAAGCTCTCCTTTTCTTCTCATGTTCAATATATTTGGGTGCATATAACAATAGCAAAAATAGATATATTTATATATATTTTCTTTTACAACATATAGGCCTACAACATGTCTCTGGCTAGGGAAAATATCAGATTCTGGAAGTTTATCTATATGAATGAAATGTAGCAGCACCACCTACCCTCCAAAAATCTGAAAAATAAAATCTAAAGCCAAATACAAAAAAAAAAAAAAAAACACAACTACATGTATAAAGTCTATATTTATCTACAAGGGAATCACTTGTGTTACTGTAGACAGCAGACTGTGAATAAACCCTCAGAGTTTACATACAGACTCAGAATATTGGACCACTACAAAAACAAAAAACAAAATTCACAGTTTATTAGAACCCCTACTAATTCAAAAAATTATGCTGACCTAAACTTTTAAATATATATATATATATGTTTCTTTTTAAATGTTTACATTCATTACAGTATCTTTTTAAGCTGTGCAAATCTTTACTTTGACTGGCAGTTCGCCACCTCAACGTGTTATGTCTTTGGTACAAAATAAAAATAAAAAAAGGAAAACAATCAAAAGTAATGTGCAATTTTTCGTCCTTTTTTAAACTAAAAGTACCAAAGAGAAAATAAAAAGAACACAAATCAAAAAAGTGCGGCTTTTAGTTCAAGAGCCACCGTTTAAGTTTTTTTTTTTCTCTTTTGTTGCCTTTTATGTTTTTTTTTTTTTTAACCTTTTTGTGGTTTTTTTTCAATGTCTATACAATTCACAGACTCTGTGGCACATATCTACATTTTCAACATATTCCTATGTACATTCGGAGAAAAAAGGAAGTCACAAGGATTTTTTATCTTAAACATGTAAGCTCAACCCAATAAATATGTATCAAACTATGCAATTAAGCCCACTACACTAAAAAAAAAAAAAAAAAAAAAAAAATTGTTATATATATTTTGTAACGGTTTAAAGCATACCAAAAAAAGCAACTTTAAGCAGTAGAAGTATCTTCTCACGTCGCAAATAACAAGGCACAAAGATAATTTTTTTATAATCGTAGTCCCACTTCTGACAAACGATTTGCGATCGCAATGTCCGTTTTCTATGCGTCAGACATATTGTGACTGTAGACACCTTTGGTGACCGCAAATTTGCTACTGTAACATGAGCGCGGCACACACAGGCAAAGACATATAAGCCTGGCATAAAGGATTCTGTATTAAAATCAGAATCCACAATTCTAACATCCCAAAAGAGTTCTTATCACTTGTTTTTGAAGCTTATTCTAAATTTTGGCATTAGCTCAAAACTATGGGAACGTAAAAGAAAAGACAATAGAAGTCTGACTAAGACAGACATTAAACTTACAATACATTTTGACTATTTCTTTTGCACGTTTAAGTTCAGTATTTAGAAATCTATGGCAATGATAGAGTTGTTGCTCTTGTATGCTAATAACAAATAATTACGAACAACCAGAAGTTGTGATAAAACAGAGCTCCATGCAAAGGGTACTTGCCACTTGTAGACAAGTTTGTTTGCTTCTCTAGCCCAACAAAATCTTGTTTAAAATGGAATCCTAGCAGATGAGGAAATTTACATGCAAAACCTAAATGGAATTTACAGTGCAGACTGTGGAGAAGACAAGGACGACATCAGCGCTCATTGTGTAGGGAGGCCATCACACCTTTGAAGTGGGTATACGTAACCCAAATAGGCCACCAGTGGGATCTCCCTCAGAGGTTTTCTCCAGAACTTGATTAACAAAGTCGGAGGTCTGGCCAGCCACTGAGGATCCTGGAAAACAAAATAAAAAGCTTCTTTACATCACTTCACCAACATAATCAGATTCGAATTCCGGGTAAGCGGTCCTTTGTGTTATGGTCTAAGGCAAGATCAAAAATGTATCACTAAGAATTTAAGTATTTGTCTTATATTTGTATAATATATGATATTTTGTGGATTGATGTGGAAAATCAATTTTATGACTACTGGTATCAAATAAATGGTGTTTTTAGATATATGTTGTGCCTCAAAAGTCCCTTTTCAGTGCATTTATTATTAAAACCCAGAGCAATTGGTGCCATAATTGGGGACAAAGGGGCCCCCTGGATTGTTAGAACCCTTCAATGCTTGAAAGTTGAAGGCAAATGTAGAATCATCTGTCTACAAAGATCTACTATACACCTAGTCATACACAAAGAATAGAGGACTAGTGGTCCCTTCATTATTTTAAAATAAAAGGTACATTGCTAAAAGAAAACTTCAATATATGAATTGATATAAAAACAGCAGGGATGAAAGAAATGGCCATACAATATTTAAAATATAGTTAGCCAGTAACCTGATGGTTGGGAAGGCTGTTCATTCAAGCAGCCATTAAAGTTTGCCTACTCTGCCTTATCCTTCACACAGCTCCATACCCAAAGTCTCTTTGATAAGAGTATCCAGTTTCTGCTCCATGCTTGATGACCATTCCTCCCATGGGATTTGTATTCGTGTCATTATCTCTTGTTTTATTGAATTGATCACAAACAGCAAATTATCTGCAGACAAATGTAGAGTAAAAAAAATAAATACAAAAATTACATTTAAATGTTTTATTTATGCAATAAAAAAAATACGAGTAGAATATTCTGTCACTGTTTTGCAGCTTGGCTGGACATACACACAAAATGTTAAATATTTTTTAAACAAACATAAAACAAACACACACACACACACACACACACATTATATATATATATATATATATATATATATTTTGTATGTGTGTGTGTGTGTTTGTTTTATGTTTGTTTAAAAAATATTTAATATATATATATATTGTATCTCAAGTGAATACACCCCTCACATGTTTGTAAATATTTTATTATATCTTTTCATGTGACAACACTGAAGAAATGACACTTTGCTACAATGTAATGTGGTGAGTGTACAGTCGTGGCAAAAAGTTTTGAGAATGACACAAATCGTAATTTTCACAAAGTCCGCTGCTTCAGTGTTTATGATGGCAATTCACATATACTCCAGAATATTATGAAGAGTAATCAGATGAATTGCAATTACCGTATTTATAAAATAAGGGGAAAATCGTGGGTGCGCGATATACGCCGATACCCGCTTCCCACGCTCAGTTTGAAGCCTCCGCCGACATATACCGAGCGCAGTACACTCGGGTACATTCGGCCAGGCTCGGCTTTGCTCGTAGTCAAGTCGGTATTCGACTCGGACAGCGCGGGAGAAGCCGGGAGGACACCACCGAAGGCCACAGACGGACGCCGGACCGGACGATGGACGCCGGGCAAGACACCAAAACTGCAAGTAATAAAATGTTATAAAATGTTTTTTTTACAGGAATTTCGGGGCTATTTTAGGGGTGCGCACTATACGCCGGAGCGCGCAATACAGAATCTCCATAATTTTTCTCCACCATATAGAAACATTCAATTTCTTACCATATTCAGTATTCAGGCCCCACAGCTTCACTTTATTGGCTTCATACTGGGCTTTCTTTTTTAGACGGCAAGCTCTGTGAAAGAAAGGTAAATGAGATTATGCAGAACACATGCTAATGGAAAGACTCAACAAAGAGTAGTTTAAAAGTGAGAGATTAAAAAAAAAAAGAAGGAAGGAGTAGAAATGCATATAGGAAACCCTGCCGACTATTGTAACATCTATGTTTTATTGTGACCTTTGCAGTGCCGCTCCAAGCAGGTGTATGTCCTCTTTCCCTTTGGTCCTCAGTTGTAGGGGTGCTGGTGATCAAGTAGTATCATCCAGCAACAACAATGGCTACCCGGAATGCTGGTTTCCCATCTGACCTGTGTAGGGTGCTTTCTAAAGCCTCATCAAGTGCTTCTCTACTGACCATGCCTGCTGGTGCATTTCGCCCTGACCACCAGGGCTTAGTCTTGGAGGCTTATGACTAAGCCCTAGTGAGTGGGGTTAAATGTGTCAGTGGGTGTGATCAGCAGAGAATTACTGGCTAAAGCCATAAAACACACTCTACAAAGGTCGGGTGTAAAAGCAGCATTTCGGATGTGTTCTATAATTTATTACTGGTGTGGAAAAGGCAAGTATCATACTTGCCATTGGCCATTTTACTGCATCAGAAATTACCAGTGTAAAGCTGACCGATAGATGGTTCATTTTTTTTTTCCCAGCCAGCTGGCTGATAAAAAAAATTAAAACTAAGGAACAGATTCCACCATTCACACAAACGAGGTAGATGGAGTAAAGCTGTCAGAATACACCGAATAATGGCTGTAGGTGCTGAACCAGTCACTACTGATCTGGCTGGATTTTTATTTGTCTACGGCCAGCTTTACACGTGACATGTCCAGGTGTGTGGGGTTTCTGTGTCTCTGCTTCCCATCACTACCCACAAGCCCTGCAAGCTACTCTGCCACTGGCTTGTCCTTGCAGCTTCCCTGGCACAATGTCTCTGCAGAGTCAGGCTGTGCTGGCAGCTCAGAGGCACACTAGTGATGTAGTAGTCAAAGGTTTGGAACAACCTCAAACACATCTAGAAGTTTTGGACTGGGAAGATTCCAGTGGCATATGGAACTCTGTTAAAATCAGGAAGAGCATGATGTTTGCCTTTTACACAGAAAAAAATATAGAAGTAACAAGGTTATGGTGTGGATGCCAAGTATAGGCAGCTATGTAGCTTCTTGTAGATTTGGTAACACAGCTGTTTCTACACAACTGCTCTGCATCGTAGATTTACATTCAACTTTTCTTGGTGCCTGGACTGTAATTTCTTCAAATCGATTGTCTGTAACTAAGCTCTGTGACTGTTGATAAGGCACCAGATCCAGGAGCCATAAAAAACAGACGCAATGGCAAAAACATAAAGGAAACATTAGCAGATACTTTTGTCGTCTCCATTACACATGGCTAGTGTTTTTATTTTTCCCATTGAGCACACTCACAGCATTTACTTGCCTCAGAGCTCCTCATCTCTAAGTGCAATAAACAAATAGCAGGCACAGAAATGTGACTGTTGAATTGTATCTTGACTAAGGCTGCTTATACAGTAGTAGAATTTAGAACTAAACCCATTGGATTTAAGTGCTAGTTCACACCAGATACAGTTCCGTTCAGTTCGTGTGCTTTTTTTCTGCACTAAAAATGCATGCACAGTGTTTTCCATGTATTTCAATGGCTCTAGTTCACACCAGTGCAGTCAGTTTCCAGTGCAGAAACTGACCACAACTGGCTATTATTCTGCAGAAAAAAAAAGTGAGCTGCATCCAATGTTATCTAGCCCCCTGTCACATTGGTTGTGCTATCAGCTAACATGTCCAACCATTAAATTGCCGATGTCATAAATGTTCACATGTGCAGCATCATGGCAGTTGAAGATCAAACAGGGTCCAAGATGGACTTCCTTGGCTGAACATACTAGAAGGGTTTAGTTCCACTTTAAAGAACATTTGTTCAATATTCTATCAAACAGTTTTTTGTTTTTGACCGAGTGACACGAAAATTTAAAGTAGCAAGATGGAAAATGTTTCTTCATCTAATTTCATTTGGTAAAGTTTATTTATGCCCAAATAAAATGATAAAAGCAAATTCAATTTTGAACTGCTTTCAAACCATATTCATAAGGCCTGGTTGACAACTTTGCCTAATTTTGGTACTTTTTGAAGAAATGTACTACAGTCCATTTAACATGGTTTCCTATAGGACATGTTCACATGTATGCATTTTTCAGCCACTGCGTTTTTGGAAAGGGTCTGGGACTTTTTAAATGCAAAACAGTGCTTTTTTTGGTTCCACGGACTTCACAGGAAAAGCTGCAAAAAAGCATGTAGTGCGTTTTTGCCACAATCTGTTTTTTTTTTTAACGATTAGTTTTTTGGCCAATTTGAGGTTGGGCAGATTAACCCTTTCATGCCTAAGCCTATTTCTGATATTTGTTGCTTACAAGTTAAAATCTGTATTTTTTGCTAGAAAATTACTTAGAACCCCCAAACATATATATTTTTTTAGCAGAGAAATGGCGATTGTTGCAATATTTTATGTCATTTTAGGAAAAAATACACTTTCATGAATAAAAATAAAAAAAACGAAAAAACAGTAAAGTTAGCCAAATTTTTTTGTATGTTAAAGATGATGTTACGCCGAGTAAATAGATACCTAACATGCCACGCTTTGAATTAAAAAAAAATAAAACTAACGGTTACCAGGTTGGAGTTAGAGAGGAGGTCTAGTGCTAGAATTATTGCTCTCGCATTGAGGATCACGACGATACCTCACATGTGTGATTTGAAAACCATTTACATATGCGGCACGACTTGCATGAGAATTTTCTTTGCTGGACAAGCTAGCGGGGACAGGGTTGCTTTACATTTTTTTTTCTTTTTTTCCTTATTTATTTTTACATTGTCACTTTTGATTTTTTTTTTTTTTAAATGTGATCACTTTTATTGCCGTCACACGGAATGTAAACATCCCTTGTGACAGTAATAGGTGGTGACAGATACACGTTATGGGTGGAATCGGAGGTCTAAAAGACCCCAAATCCCTCCTTTGCACTTCAAAGTATTTAGATTGTCAAAAACGGTGATTCTGAATACTGTCTTTTTTTCAAACTGCGCCATTGGCAGCTGAGTAAACCAGAAGTGATGTTGTGATGTCGCGTCCGTGTTTCCAGTCTCACTCTAGTCAGCGGAAGTGCTAGATCGTACATCGGTTCTCTCAGTGGGACAGGAGGCCTGGGAACAGTGGTGGAAGGCAGCGGGGGAGGGTTGGGGGGTTGGTTCTGGAGTCCTGGCTGTTATCCCGGAGGAGTGAGAGGGCTTTTTTGACAGCTGTGACAGCTGTGGAGCCACAAAAACCACAGTGGCTGAAAAAAGCATAGATATCAATATGTCCCATAAGAAATCACGTTAAATGAACTGTAGTGCGTTTGTGCAAAAGGCACCAAAACGCATAGGCGTGAACCAGCCCTAAGGGAGGGTTGTAACCCCTGTCATCTGTGTCCCATTTCAGAGACTTCCCTTTACTTCCTGTCCTATAGCAAAACAGGAAGTAAGAGGAAATCCCTGCAAATTAAGGGAATTCCTTGGGGACCCCCAGGTCACCAGAACTAGTGTCCCCATTGAAAGATTTCCCCTCCATTATTTTTTTTAGGGGACAACCCAAAATTTGGGATTTTCTTTTCATTTTAATGTGAATAGTAAATAGGACAAATAGAGCGGGGGACAGGGGCACAGACAGCAATAAGAACTGGCAAGTGTTCCAATCCCTTTGAACTAAAATAAAAAAGTTTTGCCTTAAGTTATACTTTTTGTGGATGAGACCCCTTATCTTCTCAGATGGTAAAAATGCCCATTCCTCTTGGCAAAAAGCCACCAGTACAGTTCCTGTAAATTCTTGGCCTGACTTGCATAAACTGCACGTTTGAGATCTCCCCACAGTGGCTCAATGATATTGAGGTGAGTAGACTGAGATGACCCCTCCAGAACCTTCACTTTATTCTGCTGTAGCCAATGACAGGTTGGAATGTCCAAGTACGTCTCATGTGCAGCTTCCTGGCTGATAACATACTGCATTCATCTTACCATCAATTTTGACCAAATTTCCTGTGCCTTTGTAGCTCACACATTCCCAAAACATCAGCAATCCACCGCCATGTTTTACAGTAGGAATGGTGTACCTTTCATCATAGGGCTTGTTGACTCCTCTCCAAATGTAGTGTTTATGGTTGTGACGGATCTCAGACACCCCAGGTGGGCACATCCGCCAGACCTGTGTCTCCTGTCCTCCAAACGCACCCGCAGCCTGGCGATTCGCCATAACCAGCCCTTAACCCCTCAATTACGAGACAATCCACACATGTTGAGGGTTATACAACCAGAGCTTAACTGTTTATTAAAATCCAAACTATACAGTTTTACACACAGTTAGGGACACTCCCCTTTGCCTTGTCTGAGGGGAGGGGGACAAGGAACAATAAATGGCAACAGAACATTTGGACATTGAAACAGTGTAGAGATACTTAATGAGATTATGGTAAGCAGGCAGCCTGGCTTCTCAATACACACCCCCTGCGGAGAGACGTCTGCAGTCCACTCTCCATTGTCTATGTGTCCAGCAACAAGAGGGGGGGTGGGGTGGGGGGTGTAGGGCTGTAACATTACATTACATCACAATAATGCCAGCTTCAGGTCTCCAGTATCTTTCCGGGCCATAGTCTGTCGGTAGGAGGCACGCCCACAATTCTTTTCCAAGACATACAGTGACAGTGGGTTCTGTCACATTTCTCCCCTTTTAAAAACAGACTAACCAGGTTCCTGACCCTCAACTGGTCTGGACCTGCGTTAGTCACAATCTTCCACCCCAGGCAAACAGGAAAAGTAAAAGTACGACTTTGGCGCTGGGGAGCAAAACCACACATACGGTCTCCCGAGAATAAAAACAGCCGCTGCAGAGTGGGAACAGCTGTCTGCACTCCTCTGATCCGGGGCGGGGTTGCAGATATTGGGGGAAGCTGAATAATCCTCTGCCCTGCTTCCAGCGCTTCAGCTGGTAGGGAACGTAGGCTGGTAGGGCTATGCATTTGGGGAGGCAACGGTACTTGCTTTTCTCCTGGTGTAGTTACCAGCCGCTGAGAAGGTATCTTGCAGGGACTATCTCCTGGGTTCTTCATCTCTTGTTCTGATGCTGGGCAGAGACCATCAGCGCTCTGTCCTGTAGCCAGCGCTTCTGCCGGGGGGACATATGAAAAAGTTGGGTACAGCTGCTGGAGAGGGGGAAGGGTTTTCTCCCTTGCCGGTTCTGTGACCAGCCACTGGGGTGACTTCTGACAGGGGCTGTCTCCCAAACCCTCCAAAAACATACTGAGGGCTGGGCAGGGACCATCAGAACTCTGCTCCATAGCCAACGCTTTTGCTGGGGGGAGAACCACTGGGGTAGTGTCCAATTGCTGGGGAGGGAGAATTGCTTCCTCTACTCCCGGTGGGAATATCTGCAGTTGGGGAAACAGCGCACGCAGGTCATCTCTCAGACTCTCCGGATCCAACTCTTTTTCTGATGCTAGGCAGATTATAGTGGCACTCTGCTCCATAGCCAACGCTTCTGCTGGGGGGATGAACATTGGGGTAGTGTCCAATTGCTGGGGAGGGAGAATTGCTTCCTCTACTCCAGGTGGAGATATCGGCTGTTGGGGAAACAGCTCACGCAGATCATCTCTCAGACTCCCCGGAGCCAACTCTTTTTCTGATGCTGGACAGATGCCAGGGGCACTCTGCCCTGTAGCCAGCGCTTCTGTTGGGGCCCCAGATGAGATACTCTGGACTTGCTGCTGATCACCATCAAACAGCCGCTTGTATGCAATTTCGAGCTCAAATTCCTGCTCAACCAGGAACTCCAATTCCTCCAGGTCACATGCCTCTTCAGGGAGGTCCAGCACCTCATCTCGGAAGTCCAAGATGTTTTCCCGCCGCCACTCCTCATCGCTCCCAAAGTCTGGGTCTCCGTACATTTTTTGATGGAGCAGCCCCACGCCGCCATAGCCAACGCCTTCTGTTGGGCTGCCATCTGCTGTACTTGGCCAAAGTTGAGCCGCGAACCACCGGAGGGCTCTGTAGCTGGCGTCTAGCTTCATCTCCTCCTGGACCAATCTTCTGAGCTCCGTCTTCCAATCATCTCGCGGTCGTTCCCTCAGGAACACCTCTTGCGCACAGTACTGCGTCCAGTACATCTCTGAGGAGGAGGGAAGGATCTTCCCCTGCTGGCGCCGCTCGTAGCTTAGCGCCTCATGCCAGAGTTGCCGGCGGATCACATCCTCCCAGCCGAGCATGGTGCGCTCTGTCACTGGTCCCCGATGTTTCTTCCGCATGCCTTGCAGCCTCCTCCCGAACTCCGCTCTCATGCTGGCTGGTCCCCGTATCGCTCCTCGGCAGCTGCCCAGATCTTGAATCCTGGTGGTGGTTTGGATGTCCTGGACTGCAGGAGACATCCCACCGCTGCCACCACTGTGAAGGATCTTAGACACCCCAGGTGGGCACATCCACCAGACCTGTGTCTCCTGTCCTCCAAACGCACCCGCAGCCTGGCGATTCGCCATAACCAGCCCTTAACCCCTCAATCACGAGACAATCCACACATGTTGAGGGTTACACAACCAGAGCTTAACTGTTTATTAAAATCCAAACTATACAGTTTTACACACAGTTAGGGACACTCCCCTTTGCCTTGTCTATGAGGGGAGGGGGACAAGGAACAATAAACGGCAACAGAACATTTGGACATTGAAACAGTGAAGAGATACCTAATGAGATTATGGTAAGCAGGCAGCCTGGCTTCTCAATACACACCCCCTGCGGAAAGACGTCTGCAGTCCACTCTCCATTGTCTATGTGTCCAGCAACAAGAGGGGGGGGGGGGGTGGGGTGTAGGGCTGTAACATTACATTACATCACAATAATGCCAGCTTCAGGTCTCCAGTATCTTTCCGGGCCATAGTCTGTCGGTAGGAGGCACGCCCACAATCCTTTCCAAGACATACAGTGACAGTGGGTTCTGTCACAATGGTTGTGGCCAAAAAGCAACATTTTGGTCTCATCACTCCAAATGATTTTGTGCCAGAAGGTTTGAGACTTGTCTCTGTGCTGTTTGGCGTATTGTACGCTGGATACTTTGCTTTCCCAGATTACAGCCACCCATTCACAAAGTGCTGCGTGACTCACGCATGCGCAGTAGGAAACAGGCAGTGAAGCCACAAGGCTTCACTGCCCGTTTCCCTTAGTGAGGATGGCGGTGCCGGCACACGATACAGAGGATGGATCGGCCTTGGGCGCCGACATTGCCGGCACACTGGACAGGGGAGTGTGCTTATTAAAAGTCAGCAGCTACAGTGTTTGTAGCTGCTGACTTCAAATGTATTTTTTCCCACTGGACCTCCGCTTTAATTATGATAATTCTCATTTATTACTAATAGCCAACGTACCTGGAAGCCAGCTTGTTTTTCTCCTTACGAGATCGCGGCCTTGCAGTGACAGGAAGCTCCGATACGGGTGTTAGGTCACTGATTACTTTATTCAGTTTACGCAGTTCACCACCAATCTGCAGAAGTTTTCTTGGATTTGGAGTCAGGTCTTCCACATCTGTCCTGCGAGATTTCTTCACAGTGTACTTGCCTGCATAAACACACAATAATGCACTTGTCAGTAATGTATAGTATGCTGCTAAATAAAACACCTCAATTACTGCAGTGGAAATGTACAAAACTCTAGTTACAACAACACTGCGGTCACACTCAGTCCCATTAACAAATCCAGAAATGTCTGCTGGATTATACTGGGGGCTTGGGAAAATGGAGCACAGTCATCCTTTGACCGCGTACACACGATCAAATCTGTCTGCTGGAAACGGTCGGCCCGACTGTCCCAGCAGACAGATTCGATGCATGCTTTTAAATCTGTCGGCTGGGAACCCGTCCACCCGACATGTCTGCTGGTTAGTACGCTAACCAGCAGACTTGTCTTCTCGCACACGCGTCGAATGGCTTCGACGCATGCGCGGAAGTGTTTTACTTCCTGGTGCGGTGACGTGGCGGCGTCAACGTCACCGACACATCAGCGCGCTGTCTGCTGGCGGGGATTTTGGTTTGATCGTGTGTACACGCGATCAAACCAAAACGGCAGCAGACAGATTTGTTCAAATCGGTCGGCCCGACCGATTTGAACAAATCTATTTGGTCGTGTGTACGCGGCCTTAAGGTTTCACTTTTAGGCCTCATGCATACAGGCATACAAATTTATGCTCCAAATATGCTGGATTTTTCCTGGCAGAAAAAAAAATAGCTTTCCCCTGC
This sequence comes from Rana kukunoris, assembly GCA_029574335.1. NCBI lineage: Eukaryota > Metazoa > Chordata > Amphibia > Anura > Ranidae > Rana > Rana kukunoris. Next base: position 274,314,794 of record CM056051.1, on the reverse strand, counting down.
TGCGAATATTTATTCTGACCAATGTAATTAATTGTAAGTGCCTTTCTTAATTCAGCTTTAGTGCAGTTTTTTTTTTGCCACCCGAGACTCTCCCTCCCGATTCACTAAGACACAGCAGCGGCGCCATTGGTACCCGCTGCTATCAAAGTCAGCCAGCCAGCCAGCCAATCAGGACAGAGAGAGGGCGGGCCAGGCTGCGGCCTCGTGTCTGAATGGATACACAGAGCTGTGACTCGGCTCGGGTGCCCCCATAGAAAGCTGCTTGCTGTGGGGGAACCAGACAGGAGGGAGGGGACAGGAGCACAGAAGAGGCACTCGAGAACAGGAGGATCCGGGCTGCTCTGTGCAAATCAGATGCACAGGGCAGGCATGTATAACATGTTTGTTATTTTTATAGAAAAAAAATGTAATAAAAAACTTTTACAATCACTTTAATGACAGAAAGAAAAAAAACAAAAAAAACTGTCTTCAAAGCAAAAACGGTTTATATAATATTATATATATATATATATATATATATATATATATATATATATATATATATATATATATATATATATGTCTACGTAGGTCCTGTATGTCAACCTAGCAGCCAATAAAATACCATGTTTTTTTAAACTGGCTCTCTGAAAAAAGAAAACCAAATAAATATAATTTTTTTATTTTGAAGCAGATGTGAAGATTAAGTATTCAGTATCTAACCTGTACCTGAAATAGCTGGATTTTCACTGGATCACCCCCTTCAATGTCCTATTCTGTACAGTTATTATAAAGTAATATAGAATATTTAGTGAAAGGGGAAATTGGCAAAGGTAGCAGAAAGGTAGCAACATTTTAAGTACCGTGATGCAGGCCATTCTTCTGGTACATATTACTGGGAAGCGTGTCTCTGTCCCATTCAGACGGTCTCAGCATCCCTTCCTGTTGAGAAGGCATTAATTGCTCGCTATATTCCCAGAAATACCTTCTCTTTCCTCTTTTCCTTGATGACACGGCAGTTATTCCTTTCAAATCATCAACAGAATCATTTTCATAACCTAAAATGTTAATTTCATGTTCATAAAAGAATGTCAAACCAACATGAGGCAGAATAATATAGATTAGATAATTAGATTAGATAGAGAATGCAAAAGTGTCGTTCATGGAAGCCACTCTGATTTCCTAGTGCATGATGTAAAAAGAACAACCATAGGTTACAGTGATCAACACTCTCCTTATAACTGTGTAGGTTATAGCACAAAATGCTTTAGTAATCAGCATGCGCAACTGCAAACTAACCTTTCCCCAAGGTCACGGACTCTCAATGAGAGTTAAAGAGACCGTCACCTTAAAAATAAAAAGGTGCTAGCAGGTGTAAAGTATAGGCACTCAAAAGTGCCTGCAATTACCTAAATGCAACTTTTATTAACTTATGCCAAGATGTTGGGTACTTTTTAACAGGCAAAGATCTGAAACTTCACAGAAGTGTTGTAGTTGAGCACCCACAATACCTTTTGGGTCACTAACTGAATATATTTTAAGGTGTAAGCTTTCATAGATGGTGTAAGCACCAGCCATAGTCCCGGTCCCTGCTAAACTGGCTGAGGTTCGATCCATCTATAATTACTTTAGCACCCAGAGAAAAATCCCTTGCCTAGCTGAGCGGTGTAACAGAAGTACATTAATTACAAAACTAAATTGCAAATATATGTTATAGAAAATAAACATGTTATTTTTCGCACATATAGTATTGATTTTTTTAAGAAGTCTACACTAAAGCATTATTAAACCCAAAACCAAAAATGTTATATATTCCAGCTTACCACTCACTAGATGTGGTGGTTGCATTTGTTTTCTGTTTTTTTTTAGGCTTTTCCCCCCTTGGTTTTTGCCTTATGATCTGGCCAGTAACACACCTCCTGTGTTAGAGTGCCCCCACTTTGGATAATAGAGCACAGGGGGACCAGATTTAAATACACTATCAAATTGAAGCCAACTCCAGCTCACACTTTATAATCAATTACTGCAAACAGTTTTTTCCTTTTGGGATACAGGTTTTAGATAATTAAATAAGTGTCAGATAGACTAGCAGATTTAAAATACAAACCAAAGAACTGAAGACAAAAACTCCAGTGCAGTAAACATATTTTTTCCTTTTGGGATAAAGGTTTTGCATAAATAAAAGTGTATTATTGTAAAGCACCCTTGCCAGTGGTAAATGGTTGGTCTCAAGACTGTTAACTGACAGAATCTTCCATCCCCACATGCAGCAATAGTGATGATCCACCTAGCCCAGGGGTCTCAAACTGGCGGCCCTCCAGCTGTTGCCAAACTACAAGTCCCATCATTCCTCTGCCCGTGGGAGTCATGCTTGTAACTGTCAGCCTTGCAATGCCTCATGGGACTTGTAGTTTCGCAATAGCTGGAGGGCCACCAGTTTGAGACCCCTGATGTCCTAGCCCTTCTCTCCCTATCCCATCCACCCACCTCCATTTCTACCCTCCAGTGGCTCGAGCACCCAGGGATCACTGTACAGGAGATCAAGCCATATACCATTCTTTAATTATACCCACCATACAGCGATGTGCCGTGGAATGGCCACCTGAGCATAGACCATCTGGCATCCGGACAATTGTTTATAGGTTATATGTTTTATTGTCCTGTTTTTGTTTATTGTTGGTGTTCAATTTTTGTTTGCTTATGTTGCCATATCCACTGGCCATTTTGCCTAGTGGCCTTCGGCTATACATCTTGTCTGTTATTACATGATCTTCCTCCATCTCTGGAGCATGCCACTCCGGAATTAACATTCCAGAGACATGTCCCCAGTCACAGCAGTGTATGGTGACCACTGCAACAACATCATTCTAAGGTAAGTATTTCATAATGAGGTTGAGGGTGTTTTTTTTTGGCAGAGTTTACAACTACTTTAATAAAATTATATATCATTTAACCCAAAAACTGTATGCTGTTTCACTCATATGGCCAGTTCTTTTCCGCCTCTACTCTAGTCGGGAATTTGATAAAATGCAGTATAGTGACACTAGCTCAATTTGTTAAGTGGTGTTAATGTGGGGTATTAGTATGCATTTTGACTGATGTCTATTGCCCTCAACCTGTCGTTTTTTTTGTATATCAATCTTGTACTTGCATATAACAGCCTATAATAAGGCTTACCTATAGATACTGCAAATTTCACCGTTTAGGAGATATTTACTGTATATGCATCTGATGACATCATTGGCGAATGCGCTCTGATGGAATGGGCGGTTGCCCAAGCCGTTTCTTCAGAATACTGTGCCGTAAATCATGTCTCATCTGCAAATGTGCAGAAGTGACATTGTTTCGGCTCTGGCCATTCACACAGCCAGAGTCAATGCCAAAATGCTTTGTTTTCAGGCAAGTTCCACATAATGTGCTCGTATGCAATGCATACTAGTACATTATGGCTTTACCTTGCAGATCTAAAAATATTTATAACCGCTCTAAGGATCAGGAAGGTAAGTGCAACATAATAAATCTTTGCTTTAGGGTTTAATACTACTTTAAATTTTACATGATACAGAAGACAACTTACAAATCAAGGTCATACTTTGCGTAAAAAACACCATATAACAAGACAAAACAAGTAGGAGTGGTCAAATACGAGGATGGGAAACAATGCAAGGATTTGTACTATATTATATCGATTTAAATTGTACATTTGCAATTTTCCTGGCGTTGTTACCAGTATTTTAAGAACAGCCTTTTAAGTAAATCCAAGAAAGAGCTGTAAATGTTACTTCACGATGTATATCAGTCTCTTTTATACATCTTCATCTAAAACAACATAAAACGAATACTGCAAAATATTACTCAGCATAGATAGAAGCCCTTCTGTGTTTTCCAGTGCTGGGAAAAATAGAGGTTGCTACTACTGGCCGTCTGACTGTCACACTCCTTAAAGTGGAGGTCCACACAATTTTTTTTCGGAACCCTCCCCCCTCCGGTGTCACATTTGGCACCTTTCAGGGGGGAGGGGGTGCAGATACCTGTATAATACAGGTATTTGCACCCCCTTCCGGGCATAGACTCCCGTGGAAGTCACGCCCCCCCCTTGCTGTCTTCTGGGAAATACACTGGTCCCAGAAGACAGAGAGCGGGACCAGTGAGGTCACGCAGCGTGACTTGCGCATGCGCAGTAGGAAACCGGGAAGTGAAGCTGCAACGCTTCACTTCATGATTCCCTCACGAGGATGGCGGAGGGGGCAGCTGAGAGTCAAGCGATTGCTTGGCTTCGGCTCCCAACATCGCGGGCACCCTGGACAGGTAAGTACCCATTTATTAAAAGTCAGCTGCTGCAGTATTTGTAGCTGCTGGCTTTTAATTTTTAGGCGGATCTCCGCTTTAACATACACACTGCCAGTCCCAGGGGCTTGGTGCAAGCATTTAAGCAGTAAAACTGGAACTTCTTATTTGCAAACTTATTTTGATTGAGAAATTTAGAAACGTACTGAAGCATTTTATAAGTATGGCAGCTAGGAAACAAATGATTTCAGAAAGAGAGGTTGCAAGGATACAGTGGTAGCTTCTTTATTTCTCTCAGCACAGATTCCCTTTAACCATGTGTGATGTGTGGCAATATTTTCCTGACAGTTGATAGAGAGAACATACCTGGCTCTGAGAAGGTATCACTGATATCATCTTTGTCATCTTCATTGTCTTCTTCCTCTTCCTCCTCTTCTTCTTCCTCCTCTTCCTCCTCCTCCTCTTCCTCTTCTTCCTCCTCCTCTTCCTCCTCTTCATTCTCAGAAAGTTCGTGTTCACTACCAAATCCTTCATCATGTTCTTCTTCATCTAAATCAATGTCCTCATCCTCATTGTCCTGCTGGCTATCTGTCTTGATGGCTGATTCGGTAAGCCCCTCTGAGATGAAAAGTGAATAGTTGTGCTCCTCTTTCTTTTGTGAGGGATCAGACACAGAAGCTGAAACAATAACACTAGCTTCCACCACCCCAATTGTGGCCACATTCTGCGGAGGACAGAAAAGCTTTTGAGTCTCTATGAAAGGCAAAATGGCACAGCTTCTTCGGCCTATGGAGGGCTCTTCAATTGTCCTTTCCTGCTTTTTGGCTACAGCACCACAAAAACAAGTATTTTCCTTGGCTGCATCTATGGCAACCACAGTGCTTGTTGGTCGGCTTGGAAGTGCTGAGCTGATCTTAACCTTAGCCTTTTTTACATAGTCCTTGCACTCTCCATGGATATTAATTTTCTCATCACAAGAAATATTAGTCTTTGCTACCATTTGGGTACTTGCTGCTGTCTTGGCAGCTTTTTGGGAGCAGTCAGGGGATGGCACTTCGATGACAGGGGCAGTCTTAGATGAACAAACCGGAGCAGCCACCCTTCCCGATGCCACCTTCTTTCCGGGAAAAAACGTGGCTTTACCTCCAAAAAAACCTTCTGTGTAGCTAAAAGAGTCTGCAACTGACTGAGAGTCCTCACTGTTTAGCTGAGCAAGAGTGGGGGTTTTACTGATAACTTCTTCATCCTGATAGGGACTTGAAAAGTCATCAAGACCAAGATAATCCACCTCTTTTGTTCCCCATATATCACAACTAGTTAGCTTTGTGTACTTGGTCAGATCCTCACAATATGTGTCCCACTGCTCCCAGTGAGATGTTAAGGGTGGACTGTTTCCAAGGATACCAGTAAATGAGTCAAATATTTCAAAGTCTTTGCACTCCTCCAACAACAGGAAATTCTCTGCTGGGCTTTGTTGGTATCCCAATTCTCTGTCCTGTTCAGAAAAAAAAATAAAAAATACATTATAGATTGAAGTGCATCAATATGGCTTTTTATACATTTATAATTTTATTAAGAAAAGTGCCTATTGACAATCAAAAATAGATAGTACAAAAACGTTAAAGGTTTTGCACTTTAATAAAGTAATTCCTGTCAGTTTCTCTGCTTTCCTATCAAAAACTGACCACACTAAGCAGGAGAACACATGGTTGTCAGCTCTCTAGATGTACTGGAAACTCAGTGTGCTCTCCTACAATAATTAGACTTGTCCCAAGATGTCCCAGCATTTCACTCGGAAGACCAGATGTAACGGAATGAACCGTGACAATCAGAGACTTTGGAAGGATGAGAGATACTCCTGTGCCAGGGACCCTAATAACTCCTGGGTCGATGTCCATCCTGTGCCCTTGTAGGCGTAGGGTGGCTAATAAAAATCAAAATTCATATATTACATGAGATGGGACATTAATAATAATTCATATTGCAGGACTGGAATATTACAAAGTGGTTCATGTTGACTTGAGACCAGGTTAACAAGACAGTGACTCATCCCTCTCTAGAATAGGCTTTTGAAATGCTAAGTGAAGCCGGGCTTGTGAAATACCTTTCATTCTGTTGAAAAGGTGCTAATTACATCGGCTCCTGGAAGACCTTTCCATTTAGATGTATTGAATTAGCATGTCAATTATGTTTAGGAATGTATTGATACTCAGAGGTAAGAACCTTCCCTTCAGAGACAGCCTTCTGTCTAAAGATATGGTTTGAAGGGAAAATCATTGTGTGACAGTATTTTGTTTTGATGTCATTATCTACAGGAATGTCATTCTCTCTGAGTTAAGTCTATTGATGATGCAGTGCCCACATGTCTAGCTACTGATTAGATAATTAGTCTCAGTGTATGAATAGGGGGGTGGAGATTGCATTGTCCTGTGATTACCTGTAACATCTTGTACTGTATAAAAAGCTGAGAAGAAACCAATAAAGTGTTCATTCATTTTGAAACCAGAGAGTACCAGAGCTTGTGTCTCGGTTATTATGGGAAATGGAATGGATCATGTATGCAGGATTGTCGCAGTGTGTCAGATAAGCTTGTCGTGGTCGGATGGAACGTCGTAAATGGTGGTGACCGTTACACTAATGTACTGCTGCTTTTCCTCCCCCAGCTCTTATGCAGCGGAGAATAAATGTGATCACTTAAAAAAAAGGGGGGGGTATGTTCTTTTTTTTTATAGCTATATACAAAATGTTTTGCCTTTCATTTCTAATTTAAACTTCAACCTCTGCAGCACTGCTGGCAGTACTCATACGTAGGGTTGTCCCGATACCACTTTTTTAGGACCGAGTACAAGTACCGATACTTTTTTTCAAGTAGTCGCCGATACTAAATATCGATACTTTTTTTAAATGCGTCCTCAAATGCAGCCATGTCCCACACAAATGCAGCCATGTCTCCCACATATGCAGCCATATCCCTCCAGCCATGTCCCCCACATATGCAGCCATGTCCCACTAGCCATGTCCCTCCAGCCATGTCCCTCCAGCCATGTCCCTCCAGCCATGTCCCTCTAGCCATGTCCCTCTAGCCGCCGCCGCCGCATGGAGATCTTTATAGCATTCATTTGAATAGAAGTATTCTATTTAGGCATCGGGGGTATTTGCGGGAGTACAAGTACTCCCGCAAATACTCGGTATCGGTACTGGTATCGGTATCGGGACAACTCTACTCATACGTCTATTTCCCAAAGACAACCTCTGGATATAACGCCAAGCATGTGCACTCAACTTCCTTGGATGACCATGTAGAGGCCTGTTCTGAGTGAAACCTGTCCTGTTAAACTGCTGTATGGTCTTGTGCAATGTGCTGCAGCTCAGTTTCAGGGTCTTAGAAAACTTTTTATAGCCTAGGCCATCTTCATGTAGAGCAACAAGTCTTTTTTTTCGGATCCTCAGAGAGTTCTTTGCCATGAGGTGCCATGTTGAATCTCCAGTGACCAGTATGAGAGAGTGAGAGCGATAACACCAAAATTTAACACACATTTTCACTTAGGGGTGTACTCACTTTTATTGCCAGCGGTTTAGACATTAATGGTTGTGTGTTGAGTTATTTTGAGGGGACAGCAAATTTACACTGTTTATACAAGCTGTACACTCACTACTTTACATTGCAGCAAAGGGTAATTTCTTCAGTGTTGTCACATGAAAAAAATATAATAAAATATTTACAAAAATTTGAGGGGTGTACTCACTTTAAGATACTCTAATATACACTAACAATAAAGATAGCGTTTGGGAAGAAAAAGTCAGGCAGATGACAAGGTAACAATCACTAATATAGATAATGTACCCAGTACAAAACTTAATTTTGTTTGTAATATTTTTTATTATAAAAGTAAAAGAGGGCAACATAAGACTAGTGTGACATTGGAGACTGTTTTTGATAAACTAAACGCATCAATACGTTCGATGGATGTAGTAGCCATTCTCAATTAATTCTCAAGGTGCTCAACAAATATTTAGGTTCTAATTTTGCCATTCATGTGCTTCATCCTCGACAATAGTTCACAAATATAGGTAAAACTGATGACATGAATAAGGCCCGATTGTGAAGAGTGGAAGATTTTTCCTTGGGACAACATGTGGCACAACACAAAAATCGTAAAAAACATTCTTACAAATGTTGATTTTTTTTGGGTGTTTTTTTTTTTGGTAAAAATGCAGCATAAAAGTCTGGTAAATGCAAGCACATGCAGCATAAAAGTCTGGTAAAGGGAGACCGTCAATTGCAAATTTGTTCGCATGCGCTCACTAAGCACAAATGCAATTTTACAAAAAAAAAAAAAACATTTTTTTTTTTTTTTTTAGGTAACTTTAATATTGTGTTGGACCGCATTCATGGCCCGTGAGCTGTGGGTTGGACAACCCTGATGTAGACAACAGGGGCGGACTGACCATTGAGACTTTCGGGCACTGCCCGAGGGCCCCATGCCACTAGGGCGCCCCATCAGGCTCAATAAAACCAGGGACAGTATGTAAAAATCAGTGTTTTTTTGTTTTTGTTTTTTACATCTGTCCCTGATATGTCTGAAACTGACATGCTTTTGATGTGAAAATCCTGAGATTTTAGCTGCCCTGCCTCTGAACTTCCTCCTAGCGTGGTGGCCATCTGTAAGCCCAGGGGCCCCATAATCTTCAATTGCCCGGGGGCCCCATGGGTTGTCAGTCCACCCCTGGTAGACAAAGAGAATGGGGTACAGCTACCCTGGATTTCACCTAGTTTCCCTGACAAATAGGGATGAGCTCGATGTTTTGGTCCAACATAAGTTTAACTGGAACATCGGGTGTTTGCCTGTTCGCCGAAGAACGAACATTATGGGGTGTTCACAGCAAATTTGAGTGCCGAACACCACATAATGCACTGCGAGTTCACAGTGCATTGCTGTATGATGATTGGCCAAAAGATGCACCTGACTTGCATGCTTTGGCCAATTCCAGCGCCCTCTGCCACTATATATATATATATATATATATATATATATATATATATATATATATATATATATATATATATATATATATATATATATATATACATATATACATATATACACACACACACACACACACACACACACATACATACATACATACATACACACACACACACACACTCTGCATCCAGTGTAGCCTATATCTACAGTGCATTCCGTGGTGTTTCTACTACACTTCTGGTGCTGTACACAATACAGTGCAGCCGTAGTACAGTTGCTACTACGTTTCTGGTGGTGTACATAATACAGTGCAGCCATAGTGCCATTGCTATTACTTTTCTGGTGGTGTACACAATACAGTTGCTACTACTTTTCTGGTGGTGTACACAATACAGTGCAGCCGTAGTACAGTTGCTACTACACTTCTGGTGGTGTACACAATACAGTGCAGCCGTAGTACATTTGCTACTACTTTTCAGGTGGAGTACACAATACAGTGCAGCCGTAGTATAGTTGCTACTACTTTTCAGGTGGTGTACACAATACAGTGCAGCTGTAGTGCAGTTGCTACTACTTTTTTGGTGGTGTACACAGTACACAATACAGTGTAGCCGTAGTGCAAATTTGAGAAGATAGTAGCCAACTATTGGCCTATCTTAAAGGGCGATGCGATTTTAGTCCCTGCCCTTCCTGACCGCCCTCAGTTTATCTATAGAAAGGCACCATCTCTGAGGGATAGTATAGCCCCTGGGGTGATAGATCCACCTACTATAACACAAACTGTTTAGTTTTTTGTCAGGTTTCTATGCCTGTGGTCGCTGTGCGATCTGCAGGCATGCTCCAAATAACATAAAAAAACATAAAACTTTTAGTTCCTCGGTTACACATGTTGATTATCCAATCAAACAAACTTATCACATGCACCACCGTTGGAGTGGTGTATATGCTTGAATGTGAATGTGGCCTGCAGTACGTGGGGTGCACCTCTTGTGCGCTCCACGTACGTGTGAGTGAACACATTAGCAACATCAAGAGAGGGGTGAAGACGCATATCGTCTCTAGGCACTTTAGGAAATATCACCAACGGCATACGGAGTGTCAATACATGTGAGTGATAAATTTACTATTTCATCTGAATAAATGTTTGATACAGAGAGCACTAGATTCCCTCTTTTATTCTATATGGTGGAGTTGCTGCTGTTTTTGAGCTGCTTGCAAATTATTGAGTTGCCTATGGACATCATAATAGGATTTCTTGGTGGATTGTCGTTATGCCCAGTGACCTTTTAGGTCGAATTTTGAAGGTGAGAGGTCATCTTTTGCACGGTGGAGGATACTGTTCTGGTCACCCATTTTCACCTGCACTTTTCAAACTGAAAAATCGTTTGGATTATATCACTTTATTTATGGACTCCTCATCAGAGCTGGAGCCGTTATGGATTTCTTCTCTTGTTTGCTAATTCATTATATTTATCATTATATGTATAATGATTGGTAATTGAATTATATTTATTATATATAGTATTTTCTTTTTTATATTTAGTTTAATATATTTTGTTTTGCGCTGCACTGTTTTTTGTTTTATACCTGCTTTGGGAATTTTTATGATTTTTTTTTCCGTAGTGCTGGCTTGCATATATTTTTAGTGTATTATTTTTTACTTCTAGCGCTGAATACTTTTTTATTATGGTGTACACAATACAGTGCAACCGTAGTGCAGTTGGTACTTGTGATGTTTGTGCGGGATCACTGTGACCCTTGACCCTTTTCCCCTGATGCATGCTGGGGGAGGCGCTGTACCAGGAAGTCAGTCACAGTGTGTGTGGAACTGGAAGCAACAGCATGATACATAGAAGGGAGTACATCTGGTAATGACAGAATCCTGTTGTATTAAGACTCCTCCATGTAAGAAAGTCATCATGTTTGAGAGTAATAAACTTTACCCTGGTTAAGACGTGCATACGGCCTGTGTGTAACTTGCTGAGCGGATACTGGCAGCATTGCTAGCAACACCCTGAGAGACCCCGCGTCTAAAGGGACATAACAGTGGCAACGAGTATTGTGGATTTTAGCACACATGGCCTTCATAGGGTTTATTCAACCATTTGATCCTGCTGCTGAATCATGGAGCTCCTGGGTGGAGAGGCTGGATCAGTATATGGAAGCAAATAGTGTGGCTGTAGAAAAGAAAGTTGCAGTTTTCCCTCACAGCATTGGGTCAAGCTGCATATGGCACTTAGAGACCTAATTTCTCCAAACAAGCCAGCCTCTAAGCCCCTGCCTGAGTTAATTCAGAAGCTACATGAGCACTACAACCCAAAGCCGTTAGAAATTGCAGAGCGGTTTAAATCCTACAGTATATCATTGCTTTACTTAAACTTGCTGCCACTTGTCAGTTTGGAGACTACCTGCAGATGGCTCTCCGCGACATGTTTGTCATGGGACTCTGCGTCCCAGCCATACAGAAACGTTTACTCACAGAACCCGACTTGACTCTGACGAAAGCCACCGACCTTGCTATGGTCATGGAGTTGGCTAAAATGGACGTCATCCTGCTGAAGGCACCACCTGAAACTCCTGCAAGCCAGGGAGAGGAAATATTCCACACTGCTATCACCCGACACCTAAACCTTGCCACCCTAATTCTTCTGTCTCTAGGATACCGAATTTCTACCGTCGTGGTAACACTACTTACAGTGCAACTGCTTGCAAGTTCAAGGGTGTTGTTTGTTTTCTTTGTGGAAAGACTGCTCATATAAATGTCATACGTAAACAGACATTTCACGTGGAAACTGACAATAACGGCTCCAGCTCTGATGAGGAGTCCTGTGTCCAGCATGTTGGGCTGTTTTGGGTAGCTGGGAGTACTGAGATAAAAGTGGATGTCACACTCAATGGTTGCCTTGTCTCCATGGATGTTGATACAGAGGGGCTGTGTCTGTCATTTCATGGACTGATTTAAAGACATTGGGTCTGTCCCTACTGCTCCAATCTACAAATCTCACACTACAAACCTACAGCAAGAAACTACTACAGACCTTAGGTTAGGTGAAACCCCTTGTTACATTAGGCAACCGCAGTCAAACTCTACGCCCTTATGTTGTCAGCAAAGGAGGTCCTCCGCTGTACAGTAGGGACTGGATCAAAGCCCTGGGCATGCCTTTTGACATTGCCCAATGTGCATTGCTTTCTGAGGTAGACCATTGGGTGGAATCCCTGAAGTCATGCTTTAAGGAGGTTTTTGTAGTCTCTTTGGGCACAGCAAAAGGAAAAATGGCCCACCTCCTCTTGAAGCCTGGTGCTACACCTCGTTTTTGTAAGGCAAGATCAATACCTTTTGCCTTGCGGAAGAAAGTGGAAGCAGAGCTGGACCACCTATTGGCTGAAAAGATCACAACTAAAGTTGATAGAAGTGAATGGGCATTGCCAATTATGCCTGTCAAAGAAAAAGAATGGAGACATTTGAATTTGTGGAGATTTCAGGGTTGCCCTAAACAACCAACTTCTTGTGGATCAATACCCATTGTCTCGAAATGAAGATCTATTTGGCTCAATGGCAGAGGGGCAAAAGTTTAAAAAATAGACTTGAATCAAGCTTACCTGCAACTGCAAGTACACCCAGATTTACGCCATCTGTTGACCATTAATACCCATTAAGGATTATTCCAATATAACTGCATGGTTTTTGGCATAGCTCCAGCTCCAGCCACCTGGCAGCGAATCATGGATGAGGTCCTGGCAGGCATACCTTTCACCCAATGTCTACTAGATGACATGCTCCTCACCGGTCCCACTGATGAAGAACACAGAAAGAATGTTGAAGCAGTGCTAGACAGACTCCAAAAAGGTATGGTTTACTTGTCAATCTTTCAAAATGCGACTTTCTAAAGTCTTGACTGGAATTTTGTGCCCACACTGTGGATCGACATGGGTTACACACTACTGAAGAAAAGGTTAAAGCCCTTACCCATGCCCCTACTCCCCAAAATGTCACACAGCTCCAGGTCCTACCTTGGTCTCCTAATTTACTACCACCATTAAAAGAAACATGTCACCTTGGCGTGTGATATCTCGCCTTATGGACTGGGTGCAGTGCTTTCCCATGTCATGCCAGATGGCACAGAGTGTCCCATTTCTTTTGGCTCCAGGTCTTTAAATTCAGCAGAGCAAATCTACTACCAGATAAAAACAAAGGAAGCTTTGACCATTGTATGGGCCACAAACAAAATTTAACACGTACATCTATGGTCGGGAGTTCACACTTATCACTGACCACAGACCTCTGTTGTCAATACTGAACCCTCAGAAAGGAATTTCTACAACAACCGCATCTCGCTTACAAAAAGGTACACTTTATTCTTGGGAGCTTATACTTATTCTATCAGATAATGCTCCCATGATGCCCACAGAAATGCATTTTCCAAATCATCAACTGGAGACCACCCACCAAGAGAAGTACGCATAGTGGAAATACACAGGCCACAATCCTGCATGTCCACCTCCCTAATTGCCAGACATACAGCCACAGATCCCTTCCTGTCTCCGATATTCTCGTAGGTTCAGGCTGAATGGCCAGAGAAAGTCCCAGGTGAATTTTGTTCGTACTTTGCCAGAAAACGTGAGCTTGTGACTAATGCTGGTTGCCTACAGTGGGGTAATGGAGTGATTATACTTCATTATTTGCAACCAACCATGCTAAGGATACTGCATGAGGGCCATCCCGGCAAGGTGCACATGAAGCAGCGAGCCCAGAGCTATGTTTGGTGGCCACAAATGGATACTGGAATTGAAGATTATGTGGCTCAATGTCCTGGGTGCTGTCAAGCTCAGCAACCCCAAAAGAAGGGAACCCTGCAACCTTGGCCATGGTCAACAGACCCGTTGTCAAGACTCCATCTTGATTTTGCTGGCCCAATCCAGGGTAAAATGTATTTGATCGTGGTAGATGCACATTCAAAATTGCCGGAGGTTTTCAAATGTCTTCGATTCTACCATTCTAGTCTTAAAGGAAGCTCTTTGCTCAATATGGTTTGCCAACAGCCATAGTCTCAGACAATGGGACTCAATTTACATCACAAGTTTCAATCCTTCCTCAGTGGCTTGGGCATCCAACACTAAAAAACAGCTCTTTATCATCCAGCCTCGAATGGGCTGGCAGAACGGTTAACCACTTCTCGCCCGGTCTATAGCAAAATGACGGCCGGGTGATAGTTCAGTTATCCTGACTGAACGTCATATGACGTCCAGCAGGATAACAGCCACCGCGGACGCCCGCGCATCGCGGAGATCGGTGGTGTCCAATCACGGCTGATCACGATGTAAACAGAAAGAGCCGTTGATCAGAGCCGCGGACAGACGTGAGTAGAGGAGAGCCGATCGGCTGCTCTCCTGACAGGGGAGGTCTGTGCTGATTGTTTATCAGCGCAGCACCCCCTCGGATGCCCACCCAGGACCACCAGCATGGCGCCAGGACCACCAGGGATGGCCATCCACACTGGACCACCAGGTATGCTTACGTAGACCAACAGGTAAATGCCAATCTGTGCCCAGGCAGCTGCCAATCAGTGCCCACCCACAATGCCTGCCAGTGCCACCAGGGATGCATATCAGGGCCCAGTGCCATGCATCAATGCCGCCCATAAGTACCCATCATTGCAGCCTTTCAGTGCCCAGTGTCGCCCATCAGTGCCACCCATGAGTGCCCAACAGTGCTGCATATGAGTGCCACCCATCAGTGCCACCTACCAGTGCCCATAGACAGTGCCCAACAGTGCCACCTCATTAGCGCCGCCTCATCGGTGCCCGTCAGTGCCGCCTTTTCAGTAAAGGAGAAAACTTACTTATTTACAAAATTTTATAGCAGAAACAAAAAAAAAAAAAACTTAAAATAGGATTTTTGTACTCACCGTAAAATCCATTTCTCTGAGTTCATGGACGCACACAGCAGCATTGACCATAGGGTTATATATCCTTCCTTTCAGGAGAGACTAGGCAGAAAAAACAGCACTTTAAGTGTTAAAACACTTTCCTCAGTACAGCACCTCCCAGGGGGCGGGTCCCCCGGGTACATCCCACTCTCTGGCTTATGCAGCTCCAGTTCGTAACAAGCAGTACAGTACAAACAAAAAGGAGGGGTTGGTGCTGTGTCCGTCCATGAACTCAGAGAAATGGATTTTACGGTGAGTACAAAAATCCTATTTTCTCTTCCGTTCATGGACGGACACAGCAGCATTGACCTTAGGGACGTCCCCAAGGAGTGTCAACATTTTTTCGAGGGGTGGGAAAACAACACAGCAAACCAAGCTTCACCACAAACAAAACCGGAGTTTCTCAACAGGGGAACTCCAACCTTAAACTGCCGCCTGTAAAACATTGCGGCCGAAGGAGGCATCCGAAGATGCACCCACATCCACCTTGCAACATTTTAAGAAGGTGTGGATTGACGACCAGGTCGGTGGCTTACACACCTGTAAGACGCTTGATGGCAGAAAGCCCAAGAGGCACCACCAATTGCCCTGGTCGAATGCGCCGTAACCTGAAAGGAGGCGCCCGCCCCTTTAGGGCATAGGCCTGAAGCACGACCTGTCCGATCCACCTAGAAATGGTGGCCGACTAGACCGCCAGACCCTTTTTAGGACCAGTCACCGACACGAACAGCGAGTCCGACTTTCGAAACGGAGCCGTAGCAGACAAGTACACCCGTAGGGCCCGAACCATGTCCAAGGAATGCAAAGTGGCCTCCTTTGGGTTTTTCGGCCGAGGACATAAAGATGGTAAAACAATGTCCTCATTAATGTGAAAAGCCGAAAAAACCTTTGGAAGGAATGACGGCTGCGGCCGCAGCACCACCTTATCCTTATGGATGACCAAGTAGGGAGCCTTGCAAGACAAGGCCGCCAGTTCAGATACCCGTCTCACCAAGGTAATTGCCACCAGGAAAACCACCTTCTGGGACAGTCAACAAGGGGATCGTCTGAATGTCCTCAAACGGAGCCTCTTGAAGCACTGAGAGGACTAAATTCAAGTCCCATGGAGTCAGTGGAGGACGTACAGGAGGGGCCACATGCCGAACCCCCTGCACAAATGTACGCACCAGGGAGTGCGCCGCCAAGGGTCACTGACAGTACACAGCTAGTGCAGAAATCTGACTCTTAACCGTACTTAAGGCGAGAGCCTGATCCACTCCTCTTTTACCCTGTAAAAACAGCAGAATCCGGGACATCACGTATGTACGGGGCTGCCATTTCATCTCTTCACACATAGAGATGTAGGCCTTCCATGTACGATGGTAAATCTTTCGTGAAGTAGACTTCCGTGCTCATAGCATGGTAGAGATCACTGAGCCTGACAGGCCTCGGTCCTTCAGTACCTGGCTCTCAACAGCCACGCCGTTAAAGCCAGCAACTGTAAAGCAGGGTGAAAGATCAGACCCTGCGACAGAAGATCTTCTTTCAGGGGTAGACGCCAAGGGACGTCTGCCACCAGACACACCAGGTCCGCGTACCAGGGACGACGCGGCCAATCTGGGGCGATAAGGATCGTTGGTATCCCCTCGGCTTCCACTCAGCGCAGCAGGCGCGGAAGAAGCTTCAGAGAAGGGAAGGCATAGGCGATAGTGACACCATGGCGCCAACCAACGCGCCTGATGCGTCCGCTCACGGGTCCTTTGACCTGGCCACGAACCGTGACACCTTCTGGTTGAGACGGGACTCCAGGAGGTCCACGTCTGGAGTGCCCCATTTACGGCACAGACTCTGAAACACCTCCGGGTGTAGTGACCATTCTCCTTGGTCTAGCGTTTGGCGACTTAGGTAGTCGGCTTGCCAGTTCAGCACCCCCAGAAAGTACACGGCCGACAGAGCCGGAACGTACCTTTCGGCCCACCGGAGGATGTGCGCGACTTCTATCGCTGCAGCCGAGCTCCGTGTGCCTCCCTGATGATTGACGTACGCCACGGCCGTGGCGTTTCGGACTGGATCCGGACCGGTTGGTCCTGCAGACCCAGGGACCACTTGGAGAGACACAACTTGATCGCTCGGAGCTCCAGTACATTGATTGGAAGACAGGACTCCTCCTGAGTCCAGCACCCCTGGGCTACTGGGCACCCCAGACACCCCCCCAGCTGGAGAGGCTGGCATCCGTCGTGACCACTGTCCAATGGCAGAAAAGAATTTCCGGTCCGAAGTACCGGAGACGTCAGAAACCACACTAGGGAGGACTTGACCAGTCGACTCACCCGAATCTGGTAATCCAGAGATGAAGGGAGCTTGTCCCAACGTGACAGAATCTCTTTCTGCAACATTAAGGTGTGGAATTGGGCATACGGAACAGCCTCGAAAGAGGCCACCATCAGACCCAGAACCCTCATGCAAAAGCGAAGCGACAACCACTTCTGGGTCGCCAAACGCTGCACTGCAGCGTCTGAAGTTTTTCCGTTGGGAGAAAAAATCTCGCCTCCGAGGAATCCAGGACTAACCCCAGGTATTCCAGCCGCTGAGACGGTACCAACACTAACTTCTGGACATTCAGTAGCCAACCAAATTTTCGGAGGGTCTGGCAGGTGATAGACACGTCCTCTTCTAATTCTGAGCTTGAGGAAGCTCTCAGAAGAAGGTCGTCCAGGTATCCTACGATAGCGATCCCGCACAGCCTAAGCAAGGCTAGAATCGGAGCGAGCACCTTGGTGAAGACCCGTGGTGCCAAAGCCAGGCCAAACGGGAGGGCCACAAATTAAAATTGGTCCTCTCCGATCGCAAAGCGCAGAAAACTCTGGTGCTTTGCGCAAATGGGGATATGCAGGTATGCGTCCATGATGTCCAAGAACGACATAAAATCCCCCTGATGGAGCGCTGCCACTACAGAGCGAATCGACTCCATTCTGAATTTTTGCACTTTGACAAAACAATTGAGGGCCTTGAGGTCCAGGATTGGACGGACCCCTTCCTTCTTGGGAACGACAAACAGATTGGAGTAAAACCCCTGAAACCGTTCCATTGAGGGAACTTGCACAATCACTCCCCTGACCAGTAGATCCTGGACAGCCCCTGACAGATCCTTCCGGCGATCCGGAGGAAGCTGGAGGTTGGAAGGAAAAAAAAAATCCGTTTGTTGGACAAGAGAGAAACTATCTTGTACCCCGAGGAAACTACTTTGCAAACCCAACGGTTGGACAGAAGAGACCTCCACCGAGCCGCGAATTTGCGAAGCCGGCCCCCCACCCAAGACGCGGGCGGGGGCAGACCTTCATGCGGAAGCAGGTTTGTCCGCAGGCTTGTTGGGCTTGCGGAACCAGGTGCGCTTCTGCCCTGCAGCGGGCGCCTTAGCACCTTGAAAACCTTTTCCTGCCGCATTTTGCGGACGAAAAAAACGCTTGGGGGTAGTAAAGGAGGGCCCTTGCTTACGGCGAGGCTCCTTACCCTTCCCAGATTGTGGGAGCAGCGTGCGCTTACCGCCTGTGGCATCCTTTATGATGTCATCCAGGTACGCCCCAAAAAGCCGTTCACCCTTAAAAAGGGTAAATCCACCAAGGACTTTTTTGAAGACTGGTCCTCAGACCATCACTTCAGCCACACAAGGCGGCGTAGTACCACCGCGTAGGCGGAGGCCCTGGAAAGCAAGGGGAGCGTATCCATGGCCGACTCGCAGACAAACTTCAGGCCTTGCACTAACTGGTCAGCCAGGTCCACACAGGTCTCAGAAGCATTCTGCGCCTCCAGCTCCTGCAGCAAGGCCTTTGGTAAGTGTCTGACACCAGAGCCCCGGCCAAAACCGGTCTCACTGCCGACCCCACCACTGTGAACACAGCCTCAGCTCTCCTATCTGCGGGGTCCTTAAAAGCGGGAGCCCCTTCCACAGGTAACATGGTGGCTTTGTTCAGTCTGGACACAGGGGGGTGGCTTTGTTCAGTCTGGACACAGGGGGGTCCACTGACGGAGGAGAAACCCACTTTTTTAAAAAGTCCTCCTCAACAGGGTAATGAACCGCAAAGTACTTTTGGAACAGCAAAAACTTTCTGCGGCCGATCCCATTCCTTGTATAACAGTTTGTCCAGATATGGAACACAAGGAAACACTTTTGCGGTGCGGGGTGGCTTGCGGAACCCAAAAGGGACCGGCATATCCGATGGCTCTGCCAAATCCTCAAGTTTTTGAGTATCATGCACCGCAGTGATAAGAGCTCCAACAAACGCCTTATCATGCACTGACCCTGAAGCAGAGTCATCCTCACTGTCCGTGTGGGCTAAGCCTGCATCATCTGACATGACGGAACCAGGGCCAGATGCAGTAGCAGGGCTTGATTCCGTGTCCGAGACATCCCCAGGCGCAGGGAGGGGGCGCTTTTTACCCCCCTTCTGGCCACTTGCCGCTCCTGGCAACAAACGCCTCAAGGACTGCCGTCACAGCATCCATGGAGGCTGCAGGAACAGGGGCACCAAGGATTAACTCAGGCATGGTTGGGGTAGAAGCCTCTGGTTCAGACTCCATGCTGACCCACCGATATGCCGCCCTAACAGTGCAAGGCAGGGACCCACAGGCCACCCTCCCGGCCGCAAAACAGAGAGCAGGGGACCCCCAGGGGACTTACCACCTGACCAGGCTGTAGTGCTGCTGAAGCGCTGAGAGTGCTGTCCATGCTGCGCTGTCCCTCAGGAAGTATTTTGCGGGCTTTGGCGCCGTTATTTCAGGCACTAGAGGCCAAAAGCTTTTCCAAGATGGTCGCTGTCGTGCAGAAAAACAGCATGCGGGCTACACAAAAATACAATAATAAAACAATACAATAAAAAACAGCCCCTCACAGCAGCACATTTCAGACAGACCCAACGTCCACAGCAGATACGGCATGGTTGTCGGCCCGGCACAGCCAAAGAGACCGGTCATATGTGTGCCCTGTAGCATATAGCTTACCGGCCACCCCTGGAGCAACGGGGTATGTCGTGGATGGCCCAGCGCGTAGCTAAAGGCCGGCACACGCTCAAAGGTCAAACATGGGGGGACTACAAGGATCGAGGATCCAGCCTGTCACCCAGTCGGCAGTTGATTGTAGATCCCAGGATCCAAAAATGCAGGGGAAAAAAAAAGCGAATAAAAGCGAAAAAAATAAAATCGCTAAAAAACTCCAGAGCACATGGGCTCCAGAAGGGCCATGTCTTTTCCTAACGCTAGGCATGAAAAAACTGGAGCTGCATAAGCCAGAGAGTGGGATGTACCCAGTGGACCCACCCCCTGGGAGGTGCTGTACTGAGGAAAGTGTTTTAACACTTGAAGTGCTGTTTTTTCTGCCTAGTCTCTCCTGAAAGGAAGGATATATAACCCTAAGGTCAATGCTGCTGTGTCCGTCCAGAGAAATTATATATATATATTTATTTGTTTAGCAAAAATATAAAAACCGCAGAAGTGATCAAATACCACCAAAAGAAAGCTCTATTTGTGGGAACAAAATGATAACAATTCTGTTTGGGTACAGTGTAGCATGATCGCGCAGTTTAAACAGCGATAGTGCAGAAAGCTGAAAATCTGCTTGGGCAGGAAGGGGGGTAAGTGCCTGGTATTGAAGTGGTTAAGAAGCACTTACTGTCCACTCTGGACCAGGTCGGAATGTCAGGAGAAGCTGCTGGAGTTCTTGACCATGTACCGAAACACAAAACACGCTACTACTGGGCTTTCCCCAGCTTTTCTATAGTGTGGCAGGCATCTCCGCACCTAACTTGATTTAGTTCGTCCACAGGAAGAGTCACCATCACCTCCTCCACCAGGCCGCCCTGGATTCCGTGCCGGTGATCTTGTATGGTTTCGGAATCACAGAGCTTTGCCTCATCGGCTTCCTGGCATTATTGATGGACTTCTTGGACGAAGAATGTACCTTGTTCGCCTAGAGAATGGCGTTTATGTTGGACAACACCTTTCGCAATTGAGAAAGCGCATTTGCCTGCCAGTAGAAACAAACCCGACCTCTCTTTCTAACCAACCACCAGAGTCTACTCAGGGCCCACACGTTTATAACCAACCCCTGAAGCGGTTGGTAACCATATTCCCAGAGATGCAGACACTGATTTGTCTGTTAGATACCCACTGACATCTCCAGAACCTTTGACAGACTCTAGCCCTCCCAGTGCTGTGCCACTTCGTAAGTCTGCCCGCCAAAGACATCAAACAGGGCTCATAATGTGCTACAGGAGCCACAGAACTGAATTGGAGGTACTACTTGCTGAATTGATCCTGCTTGCCTTGTTATTTTGTGTTTTTTTTTTTTTTTATTATATACGGGAAAAATAGGTGTGATGTTTGTGTGGGATCACTGTGACTCTTGACCCCTTTCTCCCGATGCATGCTGGGTGAGGGGCTGTACCAGGAAGTCAATCACAGTGTGTGTGGGACTGGAAGCAGCAGCATAATACATAGAAGGGATTACACATCTGGTAATGACAGAAGCTTGTTGTATGAAGACTCCTCCATGTAAGAAAGTCATCATGTTTGAGTGAGTAATAAACCTTTCCCTTTTACCTTCTACCCGCGTTTAAGGAACATAACACTACTACACTTCTGGTGGTGTACACAGTACACAATACAGTGCAGTGGCTACTACTTTTATGGTGGTGTACACAATACAGTGCACCATAGTGCAGTTGCTACTACACTTTTGGTGGTGTACATAGTATCTAATACTGTGTAGTGTGGTGTTGTTGCAAAACAAAATATACATCATGTCCGGAAGGCCACCAAGGAGAGGCAGATGCTCACAGGCCACTAAAAGAGGGCAAGCTTGTCCTTTTTTCTGCTGCTGGCCGTGTTATTGAGCCAGAACATTCAGATGAGTTGGTGTAGTGGATAACACAGCTGTCCTCATTCTCCTCATTCTCTGTCATCTAGGCTCAGAGTATGCATGCATGGAGGAGTCCCCTAAACTATTCAACCACAGTGTCGAGTATATGCTGCTGAAGCATGTGCAACGATTTGAAGTCGCCGAGAAGGGGAGTAACGTGAGTTGAGAGAGAGGGGGTGCCCAAGAAGGGCAAGAAACTGGCAGTCATGTTCTCCCAGCATACTGCCACAGCTCTCTCCTCCACCCCCTCCTCTATGGTCTCTTCTGCAGATTTGTCCTCTGAACCAGCGGTACTCCGTAAGAGTTCAAGGGGCTACGCAAGCAAAAAGATGCCATATGATGCTTGAGTTGGTCTGCTTAGGGGACAGGAGCCACACTGGGGCAGAGATTATGTCAGCTCTGCAGTGGCAGGCTCAGAGGTGGTTGACGCAATGTCAGCTTCAGCCAGGAATTGTTGTATGCGACAATGGCACCAACCTTCTCTCCACCCTCCGACAGGGACACTTGACCCATGTTCAGCACACGTCCTGAATTTGGTGGTGCAGCGGTTTTGAGCAGGTACCCAGACTTGAAGGATCTTCTGAGGCAGGCCAGAAAAGTCGGTAGTCACTTCTGCCGGTCATACAATGCCAGTGCTCGGCTGGCTGACATTCAAAGGGAATGCAACCTGCCCACCAACTGCCTCATTTGTGACATGCCCATCAGGTAGAACTCAACGTTGGCGATGCTGCAGCGGCTGCACACGCAGCAGAGGGCCATCAATGAGTACCTGTGCGAGTATGGGACCAGGACAGGGTAAGGGGAGCTTGGCATCTTTTTGCCAGGCCAGTGGCTACTGATCAAGGATGCATGCATGGTCCTATCACCATTTGAGGAGGCCACAAAGATGGTGAGCAGCGACAATGCATGCATTAGTGATACTGTCCCTCTTGTGGAATAATGGACAGGGCACTTGAGGCAGAACAGCGGGAGGAAAAGGAGGACTTCCTTACCTCTCAAGGCCCCCTTTATCCAGATAGTATTCCTGCGGGCCCGCCAAACACACAGGAAGGAGGAGAAGGATTGTGTCAGCATGGATGTGGAGGATAACACTCAGCAGCAGTCTTCAAGGGATGGTTTTCAGTCCCCAGAAACCCAAGGAGTTGTATGTGGCTGGGAGGAGGTTGTTACGGGTTAAGTGTGATCCTTAGTGACCCAGAGGACTCAGAATCGAATGCCTCTGCAAACTTATGCTGCATGACCTCCCTGATTTTGCAAAGCCTGCAAAAGGACCCTAGGATTTGTGGTATCAAGGAGAGGGATCATTACTGGCTGGTAACCCTTCTTGATCCACGTTACAAGGGTAAGGTTGCAGAACTCATCCTGCCTTCGCAGAAGATGAAACATCTTCAGGAGGCCTTGAAGAAAGGTTTGTGCAATGCATTTCCAGACCCTGGGAGGCTACAACTTCCAGGTGCTGGACAACGTGTTGCTGAGGCTTAGTTCAGTCAGAGGAAGAGCAGTGGAGAAGGTGGCCGGCTGACCAATGTCTTTAGACAATTTTTCAGTTCTCAGCGCCAATGTCTGACCGGTTTAAGCAACTATCGCCAGTGTCTGCATTACTTGGTGCAGGAAAATCTAGGGGCAACAGCAAACTTGGAGACCTATCCTACAGAGCATCAACTGGGTTACTGGGTCTTGAGAATTTGCTCAATATGCAATTGAGCTACTGGCATGTCTTGCATACAACGTTCTTTCTGAAAGCACATTCAGTGCTGCTGGAGGGTTTGTAACGGATTATAGAGTGCGCCTGTCCACAGACTCCCGTCGATCGGCTCACATTCATAAAAATAAATCAGTCTTGAATCAGCAGCTATCAAGCACCTGATACTGATGTAACTGATTGAATTTTCTATGAATGTGGGATCCCTTGAAGGCTGCCTATTAGGGGTGCTGAATATAATCGTTGCAACGATGCATCGCGATTCAGGGGTCCCCGATGTGGCATCGATGCATGTGACCCCAATAATCGATGACGGGTGACGTCATCCCGACTTACTCCGCCCCTCCCGGGAGACCGCTCAGAGCTAGAGTCTATTATATACTCGCTTGTAATACATGCCGTTATAATCCATTTAGTGGCCACCGCTGAATGTGCTTTTTAAAATACACAGTGTTTTATACCTATATTTCTGTCTGTATACTCTGTATATTCCACTCATGTGACTGTTCGCTCTGGCCCGCCTCCCACGTCTCTCCCGACGTGGGCTGAGAACTCCCACTGACGTGAGGAAAGAGCAGAACCAGAGACGAGAGGTAAGAGGAGGGCCGGAACAGGACAGAGTCACATGTGCAAAATATACAGAGTATACACAGACCGAAATGCAGGTATGAGACACTGCATAGATTTTAAAAAGCACATACAGCGGTGGCCACTTAATGGATTATAACGGCATGTATTACAAAAGGGGTATTCTTACAGCAGTACAATTTCTCCTCCTACACGTGCTGTGTGTTGACAGTTCCCTGGGCTCCCAAGTTTGCACATTCCATTGTGTTAACTCCTAGTGTGCTGGAATGTGCAAATTTGCGAGCCCAAAGAAAATTTAACACAGAGACAGTACAGGGAACTTGCTGTGGATTCTAATCCCTTCTGACCTCCCACCAGCCACATGCGTATATTCTGGTACTCTGTAGTGCACTTCTTCAAGCGGAGTTCCACCGTTTTTTAGTTTAGTAAAAGTCAGCAGCTACAAAAAGTGTAGCTGCTGACTTTTATTAAACCGACACTTACCTGTCCCACAGTCCAGCGATGCGGCCGCACAGAGCCCCATACCTTTCCCCGCTCCTCTCCTTGACACCGTCATATCGACCCGAATTGAATCGTTGCCCAGATAATGGTAACCGAATCGTGAGACCAGTGAAGATGCGCACCCCTACTGCCTATGCTGAGTGACTATCCAATTCCTCTTCAATCTTGATGATGCTAGCTTCCAACAATATTTTTAGTTTAGGGCACCACCAACAAAGGCCCTATATATACTGCTGTTCAGAGTATTAAGTGCCTGGGGCACCCCCCACGCCATTTTTTAAAAAATTTGGGTGTGGGGCTCCCCTTAATATCCTTACCAGACCCAAAGAGCCTGGTAATGGACTGGGGGGGGGGGCAATGATTTTCATCTATATTGCCAAGACCCGACAATAAATTACAGACGCAAGCAGTTTTAAATTACTTTTTCTCCTTTAGAAATGTAATTTTGCTGTGGTATGGTTCTAAACATGGGAAAACTGCGCCACTTAACAGGCATAATATAGACTCCCCCCAGGCACGATATTTAAATAAATATTTATTTTTTATTGTTTCACTTTAAGCATTATTAAAATCACTGCTCCCAAGTTTTTAAAACTTTTTTTTGCATTGATACATGTCCCCTGGGGCAGGAACCGGGCCAGCAAACACTTTTTATGGCAATAACTTGCATATAAGCATTCAAATTTTTCACATTCGTGCCCCATAGACTTTAACGGTGTCCTTACAAACTTTTTGCCTGTTCGCATGTTCCGCTACGAACCAAACCGGGGGGCGTTTGGCTCATTCCTACTGGCAAATAAACGAGGCTCTATAAAATGATTTAATCCTGTTAAAAGTAATATATACAAAATCATCAGTGGAAAGTCTGCGAAGATTTAAAGCGGTCTCAAGTTCTCACTACTGTGGTGACATACCATTTCATACATGAAGTCTGGATCTGAGCTACTTGCTAGGAGATCTGTGCTCATTAATGTTTGCTCAGCAAAGGCTGGGCTGCGAAAAGCTTCTCCAAATGGAGGCTCCATTCCGCTGACATTTGGCTGTGTGAAAAGTCAGAAAAAAAATCAATTAGACAATATAAACTAATGGTGTCATGTATCATAATGTATAAAGGTTATATGAAATAAAACACCCAGTTGTTAGCTATAAAACCAACATTGTTGAACACTCAGTCTGTGTACCTTGCTATGCAAATGTTAAAACATAAGCTGACCTATATTTGTTGGCACCACACTTTTTACATTGTTCTCCAAGTTTGTGCAGGAAAGCCCTTATTTTTTCAACCAGTTTCAGCACAGCCTGCTATAGTTTTATGTACAATATAAAAGGTATCCATACCCCTTGAAGTTTCCACATTTTATCATGTTACAACCAAAAAGTAAATGTAATTTATTGAGCTTTTATATGGGATAGACCAACACATAGTGGCACATAATTGTGAAGTGGAAGGAAAATGATAAATGCTTTTCAAAATGTTTTACAAAAAAAATATCTAAAAAAGTGTGGCATGCATTTGTTTTCAACCCCCTTTACTCCGATACCCCTAACTAAAATCTAGTGGAATCAACTGCCTTCAGAAGTCACCTAATTAGTAAAGAGTCCACCTGTGTGCAATTTAATCTTAGTATAAATACAGCAGTTCTGTGAAGCCCTCAGAGGTTTGATAGAGAACTTTGGCAAACAAACAGCATCATAAAGACAGGGGGTTCATTTACAAAAAGGCAAATCCACTTTGCACTACAAGTGTACTTGGAAGTGCAGTCGCTGTAGATCTGAGGGGAACATGCAAGGGAAAAAAAAAAAAAAAAAAAAACAGTATTTTTGCTTGTTCATGATTGGATCATAAAATCAGCAGAGGTTCCCCTCATTTCAGATCTTCCCCTTAGATCTAAAGTGACTTCACTTCCAAGTGCACTCCTAAGTGCACTTACAGTGTACTTGTAGTGCAAAGTGGATTTGCCTATAGTAAATACCCCCCCTCAAGAAACACATCAGACAGGTCAGGGATAAAGTTATGGAGAAGTTTAAAGCAGGGTTATAAAAAAAAATTAAAAAAATATCCCAAGCTTTGATCCTCTCAGAGCACTGTTCAATCCATCATCTGAAAATGGAAAGAGTGTGGCACAACTGCAAACCTACCAATACATGGCTGTCCACCTAAACTGAAAGGCCGGGCAAGGAGATCATTAATCGGAGAAGCAGCCGGGCCCATGGTAAATCTGGAGGAGCTGCAGAGATCCACAGTTCAGGTGGGAAAATCTGTCCACAGGACAACTATTAGTCGTGCACGTTACAAATTTGGTCTTTATGGAAGAGTGGCAAGAAGAAAGCCGTTAGAAGTTACGTTTGCAAGAAGCTATATGGAGGACACAGCAAACATGTGGAAGAAGGTGCTCTGGTCAGATGAGAGCACAATTTAACATTTTTCCTAAAAGCAAAACACTATGTGTGGTGGAAAATAAACACTGCACATCACCCTAAACACACCATTCCCACCGTAAAATATGATGGTGGCAGCATCATGTGGTGGGGATGCTTTTCTTCAGCAGGGAGAGGGAAGCTGGTCAGAGTTAATGGGAAGATGGATGGAGTCAAATACAGGGCAATCTTAAAAGAAAACCTGTTAGTGTCTGCAAAAGACTTGAGACTGGGGTGGAAGTTCACCTTCCAGCAGGACAAGAACTCTAAACAAACAGCTACAATGCAAGGTTTTAGGTCAAAGCACATTCATGTGTTAGAACGGCCCAGTCAAAGTCCAGACCTAAATCCAATTGAGAATCAGTGGCAAGACTTGAAAATTACTGTTAACAGATGCTCTCCATTCAATCCGACAGAGCTTGAGCCATTTTGCAAAAAGGAATGGGCAAACATTTCACTCTAGAGTCTAGCTGTTGGAAAACCATTTATCATTTTCCCTTCAACTTCACAATTATGTGTCAATTTGTGTTGGTCTATCACATAAAATCCCAATAAAATACATTTAGGTTTTTAGTTGAAAAATGTGGAACATTTTAATGGGTATGAATACTTTTTTTAAGGCACTGTATTTAGAATACAGTGCCTTAAAAAAAAGTCACCAACTTTTTTATTTAGCAAAGAACATAAATTCAATTATTTCAACTAAATGGACTCAAATAAGGCTGTTTATGACCAGGTTAAAGAGGGGAGTAATGGACATGACACCCCTTCAAGTGAGATCACAGTAGGGTCCTTAAACCATACCTACCTCACAAGCAACAGAAAAACCCTCAACCTAATACTGTGCACAGTGAATGAGCAGCTGAGAAAGGGTCTACTGGCCTGGAAATGAACAAGTCAATGTTTATTGGAAATACAATATTCAGTGTATGTCAGATGATCTCCGCATTACTGTCTATCAAGCGGTTTCATGCAGTTCAAGTTTATCAGCATGATAGTGCCCCATGGTCTTGTCTCCAGCTGGTCAGCAGAGGGGGATGGAAAATTAAACTATTTCCAGCCTCATTGGTCAGAAAACAAACATCAGCACATTGGTTAGTGCAATGTGAGTCAAGATATCCATCTATCTACACATATAGTTCAGTAAATTGTTCCCTGGTACATACATTAAAATTGTTTACTAATAAAAGAAGAATTTTGAAGATACTAAAATTATCTTCGAAAGCAGGCATTACTAAAGGCAGACCGGTACTACCATTTAAAAGTTGGTTCTTTTCTTCAGCCACAGCCACCACTGTCATTATCAAAGCAGAGTGACGAGCAACAGGCATGACAGTTCTGTGCAGAGAGCGGAAGGCACAGCAGCTTTGGATGGAGGGTGGGAGCAGGAGCTCCCGAAATTAACTTTTCAACTTAACCAGCTGGTGATTAGTTGCTTGGATGAAGGGCAGTCCTAGCAACCAATCATCAGCTTGGTAATGAAAAGTTAACTCTGGCAGCTCCCGCTCACCATACAAGGAACGGTCATGTCTCCCACTCTCCACACTATGTACCGGAGTAAGGTAGGAAAGTTGAGAGGCAGAGCTGCAGGGGTCTGTAATATGAAGGGGCCCAGTGTTGTGAAAAGGGGGCAGAGCTGCAGGGGTCTGTAATATGAAGGGGCCCAGTGTTGTGAAAAGGGGGCAGAGCTGCAGGGGTCTGTAATGTGAATAAAGAAGCAGAGCTGCAAGAAGCTGTGATGTGAAGGGGGGCACAAGATACCGATGTGGGGAAGGGGGCGGGTGCTGTGAAGGAGGAGCAGAGGACATCACTGTGGAAGGGTAATGTGCAGGAGTGCAGCAGACACTGCTGTGAAGTGCAAAATGTGATGTGAAGAGGGACAGATGACACACATGTAAGAACGTGATTGGGATAGAAGAAGAAAATGAAGAGGGGAGATGTGATGTGACCAGAATCATCATACAAACATGCGATTGAGACCTCAAATGAAATTAAGGGGGGGGGGGATAAGAAAATAAAAAAATTCAGGTAATTCACCATGCAAAATTCAAAGTGTATGGCCAGCTTCAATGCAGTTTAGTTACAATGTCATTGCGACTATTACCGTAAATAAAAGTAATACATGGGTAGGAATTTGGTGCACCCAAAGTACCAAATTTAGTTCAGATCATTTTTTACACAAGAACGTAATATGCCATTAAAAAAATAAAAAAAAAATAAGCGTTCACAGTCTCTAAAGTAAAAAAATTACAGCTTCAACGAAATGTTCTTTAGAAATTTCAAAGAGCGACTTCCCTTCACGGAGACAACACATCCATTGTGCAGTAGTAAATAACTTCCTCAATGTTATGGTCATGGTGTAAACAATTCAACCACAAGTAGGACGAGTAGCCATTAAACAATACCGTTTCAAGGTAGTGACATCAAAGCAGAGTTTCCAATGCTCCATCACTTCAGTTACAGTAGACCAGGGTATCCCAGTCTGACTCCCCAAGACAGTCTCCAGCTTTCTTCACAGAATTACAGGTAAAACTATTAATGCCTGACTGTTAACCAAGATTACCAATACATCCTCTTTTTCTGCAAGGCTTGACGCTGGAAAAAAAATGTCAGAAATATACTACAGTGTAAAAAGTCAATTACTATGCACCAGGACTTTCACACTGGAAAAATACACATACAAAGGGCTTGTTCACACCATCTCTGAGCTGCATTCTTCTGCACACCATCATACTTGTGTGGTGCGAATACGGCACATAGAAAACCGTTGTTTTCTATTTTTCCCCGTCATCGCAATACATGTGCAGTGGTATGCAGAGACATGCAGCTCAACGTACATTGTGTGAACAAACCCTAAAGGAAAATAAATGGTAAATACAAAAAAATGCCTAATTTAACATAGAATTACAGCTAAAAAACTAACCCTATAGTATCATTTCTAAAATAAGAGACTTACCATGTTAGGTTAGTGAAAGCATTTCCTTTATTATATAAATACCTTGTGACCTTACCAGTCCACAGCACCCCCTCCCACAATGTGACAACACTAGTTAACCTGCTATCAAATCCCTGCAGTGCTTTAATTTGTGCAGCTGTGTTCTTGCTTACTCTATGAAATCAGCACAGGACGGGTATCAAACAATGTGCCGTGCATCAGGAGGAAGTTCTGCAGGGTGCCCTCTTGAATATTTGGCAGGCTGAAGACTTTTGGACCCCTGGTGATGACACTATCACAGAAGAGAGTTGTATATTCCCAGATGCACTGTGCTGTGAGAGAGTGGTGCTTATGTGTCTCCCTTAGCTTATTTCCCCATTGGCCAGTGCAGTAACAAAGCCACTGGTGACACCACAAAGAACTAGTCATCTCTGCATACGTTTAAAACTTAACTACACTTTAAAGTGGAAGTGAAACTCACCTGAGGCATCTCAAAGCCCAGCTCTTCCAAAATCACTCCCAATTGTGTATTCCCCAGGGGCCTTCTTTCTGAATTTTCCTTCTGGTCAGCAGCAAGAAAATTATACATACAATACGAGTAACGGTTTTCCGAGTAGAAGATCAGGGAATCACAGGCACACCATTCAGAGCCTATTTCACAGAAAAGATATAACAAATACCATGATAAGACTATTTTTGTTATATGCACTGTAGCAATTGTAAACAGCTTTCTACAGTTTCTAACAAATATGAATGTGAATTGGTTTATACTTTGAAGTTAGGACTCCCAATATGCAAAATTAGACAATCCCTCCCTCTACACAGCAACAGAGCCAAGGCTATCAATAGGCTGGAGATCTCATCCCCGTCACCATTTTTCTCTTGGTGTCAGGAAAACTGGTCAGAAGTGATTCATGCTGATAGCAGAGGAACAAAGCAGCAGACAGAAATTAAACGAAGTGCTCTTAGTTGAGAGAGGTACACACTATAGAGCAGTGATGGCGAACCTTTTTGAGACCGAGATTACCTAAACCGCGATGCAAAACCAACGTATTTCTTTCAAAGTGCCAACACAGAATTAAACCCACCAGCGCCACTGTACAGAGGATAGGATTGATCATCCTTCTCTGAATGAGCCCTAAGAGGTCAAAAAGGTACGATTCTGCCAGATTCGCTCAGAATGCACTGTGCAACATGCACTAACCTACCTTACACATGCACTGACCTACCTAATGAGGCACAATGTTTCCCAATGACACCAATAATGAGGCACAATGACACCAATGAGGGGGGTGAAATGTTTCCCAATGACACCAAGAATGAGGCTAAATAACAGCAATGATGGGGCACAAGGTTTCCAAATGAGGCACAATGACACCAATGAGGGGGGTAAAATGACACTAAGAATGAGGCCAAATAACAGCAATGATGGGGCATAAAGTTTCCAAATAAGGCACGACACCAGTGAGGGGGGTAAAATGTTTCCCAATGACACCAAGAATGAGGCCAAATAACAGCAATGATGGGGCATAAAGTTTCCAAATGAGGCACAATGACACCAGTGAGGGGGGTAAAATGTTTCCAAATTACACCAATGATGGCCAAATAACAGCAATGATGGGGCATAAAGTTTACCAATGATGCAAATAATGAGGCCCAATAACACCAATAATGAGGTACAAGGTTTCCCAATGATACCAATAATAACGGGGCACAATTCAAGGGCTACTGTTTAAAAATGTATATATATTTTTTTCCAATGAAGAAAAAACAATAATTTTTGTATGACAAGCAAGTGTATTGGCAAAGAGAAAATCTGCAAAGGCATTTTCTGGAGAGACTCCCAGGAAATCTTTTATTTTGGGGGTTAATCTGGATCCTAGACACAGAGCCAGGAGGTGAAACCAGACAGGAAGGAGTTGAAGGGAAAGGTACCTCCAGCAGTTGGTACAGGTACGGCATGGCTCCGGTCAGAAGTATGTACAGTAGCAGCTTAAACCTAGGCCTCTAAGAAGCAGGGCTCCACAAACAGAACTGATCTACACATGATGTCCACATTTCACCTGTCTCCAGTGTCTGTGTCTCCAAATCCAACAGCGCGTTCCCGCCCGCACGTCACCCCTGATTCCAGCCGCATGGGAGCCATATTCTCTGTCACGCCCACCCCAGGCACATCACCGCTGGCCCCAGAGACTTGTGGGAGCCGCGTCTTATCATTCACGCCCACCTCAGACACGTCACCGCTTGCCCTAGAGACCTGTGGGATGTGTAGTTTGATGGGGGCCGAATCAGTTTCTATTAATGGATGGCCGGTCGGTGTTTGCTTTTCCCCTGGTGTGCCCACCGAAACTGCCTGCCCACCGAAACGGCCTGCCCGGCCAAATGGTCTCCTGGCAGTTTTTTGTGTGTACGAGGCTTAAGAAGCTGCTCCTACTGACTTTTGAGCTTTATATAAAACTGCTTGCCGACCGGCCGCCACAGTTATACGGCGGCAGGTCGACTCTGCTGGGCAAGATCACGTAGGTATACGTCATCTCGTCGTTCAGCCAATAGGGGCAAGCGCCCCCCACTCGCCGCTGACTCCGACGCGCGTGCCCGGCGGGTGCGATCCCTGCCGGGCACCCGCGATCGCTCGTTAAAGAGAGAGGACCAGAAGCTGTGTGTGTAGACATACAGCTTCCGGTCCTGTCAGGGGGAGGAATTACGGATCATCTGTTCATACAATGTATGAACAGCGATCAGTCATTTCCCCTAGTCAGTCCCACCCTCCCTTCAGTTAGAACACACCCAGGGAACATACTTAACCACTTCCCTGCCAGTGGCATTTTTGTAGTAATCAATGCATTTTTATAGCACTGATCGCTATAAAAATGCCAATGGTCCCAAAAATGTGTCAAAAGTGTCCGAAGTGTCCGCCATAAATGTCGCAGTACCGATTAAAAAAAAAAAAAAAAAAAACTGATCGCCGCTATTACTAGTAAAAAATAAAATATATGAATAAAAATGCCATAAAACAATCCCCTATTTTGTAAACGCTATAAATTTTGCGCAAACCAATCGATAAACGCTTATTGCGATTTTTCTTTCAGAAAAATATGTAGAACAATACGTATCGACCTAAACTGAGGAAAAAAAATGTTTTTTTATATATTTTTGGCAGATATTTATTATAGCAAAAAGTAAAAAATATTTTTTTTTTTTTTTAAAACTTGTCGCTCTATTTTTGTTTAAAGCGCAAAAACTAAAAACTGTAGAGGTGATCAAGTACCACCAAAAGAAAGCTATTTATGGGAAAAAAAAGGACGCCAATTTTGTTTGGGAGCCACATCGCATGACCACGCAATTGTCAGTTAAAGCTACACAGTGCCGAATCGCAAAAAGTGTCCCGGTCGTTGACCAGCAATATGGTCCGGGGCTTAGGTGGTTAACCTCCCTGGCGGTGTTCCCGAGCGTGACTCGGGGTGGTTTTTTCCTGCCAAGATCGGTATCCCCAAGTCACGCTCGGGGTAGACATGCAGAGCGCGCTGTCTTACCTTCTTCCTGGATCCAGCGATGCATCCACGCTGTGTGAGCGAGCGGGTGCTCGCTCGATTCACACAGCGTGCCCGTGTGCCGCCGAGCTCCGTTCCCTGCGACGTTACGACGCACGGGAGCGGAGAACGGCGCCAAATTCAAAAAAGTAAACAAACACTTTACATACAGTATACTGTAATCTTATAGATTACAGTACTGTATGTAAAAAATACACACCCCCCATGTCCCTAGTGGTCTGCCGAGTGCACTACATGATCTTTTATATAATAAAAAGTGTTCTTTCTGCCTGCAAACTGTAGATTGCCCATAGCAACCAAAAGTGTCCCTTTATGTCAAAAATGGTTTTAGATCAGCTAGAAAACAGCGATAATAAATTATAATCACTTGCAGAATTTAGCGATAGCGATTTGTGGGGAAATTCATCATAAAAAAAAAAAAATAATGACAGCAAAAATTCTGCAACTGAGCAAATTTCAGTGATTTTGATTTGATTACATTATTGAATAATTTTTACTATAATTATATTATTTGTTATCATTTTTTATAATTATTTATTATATTATAATTTTTTATTTAAAAAAAAAAAAAAAAAAAAAAATCATACCCGGGATGCCTAATAGACTCTTGTTTGGATAGATTTAAGTGAGTTATTCCTAAGAATTACAAGCCTACAGTATAAAACGCCAAATTCCCTTGCAAATAATGGTACCGCTTTCAGCACCTAAAATCTTAAAGAATCATACCGCCAGGGAGGTTAAACACTCCTTTTTTTTCTGCCTGAAAACTCCCCTTCATGTTAGTCAATGTGTACACACACACACACAATGGCTTTTTCAGGAGTTTACAGGCATAAGCTCTTACAGGCAGAAATAAACCCCACCAAAATCATGTTTTTTGAGAGGAGCTTTCAAGGAGAAAAGACGTGGCCAACAGCACAAAAAAAGCGTGACAAAGTGTGAAAAAGCTCAAAAGCATAAAAAAATAAAAAAAAGCGAGATAAATGAAATGGTGATGGTCGTTTTTGAAAAGAAAAAAACGCTTATGCTCAAAAAAGCTCAATAAAAAATATGCAAAAAGGCACAAGCTAGACAGAGAAATAAAAGCTCAAATGCCTGTAAAAGCACCTTCTTTTTTTTTTTGGAGGTGCAGGTTGCATGAGCCCTTAGGAACAGACTGCAGCTTCTTAAACCAGCTGCTGATGGACTCTGTATGTCGCCTAGTTTAGCCACCATATACTTTAAATTTAGTCCAGTATTTATGTTCGCATGTCAAGCCCTAATGAAGGGGATATTTTCTGACCACCAAAACACTTTTGCTCAGTGATAAAGTCTTTAATAACAAAAAATAAATAAAATGTATGCCTGGATCATCGACTCTTCAAAACTTAGATTTACCTGGTTAAAAACCTAGGAAAAACAGTGGCAATCTTCTGGCATGGATAGGCATATTCCAGATACCTCATCCAATCACTACTAGAAATCCTAGTGTAACAATAATCCTAGGGTTCCAGTGCTAATTTTTCATTTCCCAAGACTTGTAACTTTATGTCCAATGCCATACAAGACTTTGCATTAGGGTGACCGCGTGTTCCGGATTGCCCGGGATAGTCCCACATTTTGCGGGTCTGTCCCGGGTACCTTTATTCCAGGACAATACACTGTCCCTGAATCCTGAATTAAACTGACACAGCCACCCCCCCCCCCCCGGGCCGATCTGATGCCCCCAAAAAAGGCCGTCACATCACCACTTTACTCACAGACAGTACTTCTACTGGCTGGGAATGTCTGGAGGAGCACAATCCCCGCCCCCTGCTTGTGATTGGGGAAATCATAAATCCCGCCTCTTGTGTCCAATCACTGTGCTGTGATTCGTTGGAGCACAAGCTGATTTTTGGGAAGGAGGGTGTCCCTGAATGTTAGTTTGGAAATGTGGTCACCCTACTTTGCATTGAAATCTTAAAATTCTGTAAACATCTCAGAGAGAAACTGCCCTTGTTCAATAGTCATCTGTTGCCCACACAAAGGGCAGTGATGGGTATGGCCTCTTCCTCTTTCCATACACTGCAGGAAAAGTGTTGTTTTTGTAAATGAAGAAGGTTACTGCCAGCTAGATCATACCCACACATACAGTCAACCTCTGACTTCTAAGTCGGTAAGTGTCACACCTTTAGACGTGGAAACATACTCTGTCAGTTCACCAAACCTGGCAAGGACCCGTTGTTTATATTTGCTCAGTGCGGAAAGGTCACTCACGGTTATTTAGTCTTTTCCTATGCATTTTAAGAAACATATGCAAGAGAACACGAGATGAAAGCAGACAGGTCTCGGGCCCCAGAATTAGTAGAATAAAACAAAATGAGTTTTCAAGGCAGCTGCTGTTTTTTTTTCACTGCTGAAGAAAAACCAATTAACTGAGCACTTCGGGGCAGCAAGTGCCATCCGTATGATCAGCCATGGTGGAAGCTGGACATTACTACTCAGGGAGCACTTTCTACACCCACAACCAACAAACTTCTTTGATAGTAATATTTTTCTGCATTTCTTGTTTTTTAGATAATAATATTTGTGAGTAAAAATTCTTCTACAGAAAAAAAGTGCCATCATTTTATTCCACTAAACAGTAGCAATGCCATTTTAACCACTTCCTTACCAGGCCTATTCAGGCACTCCTCTCCTACATGCAAAAAAAATCATATTTTTTTGCTAGAAAATTACTCAGAACCC
Organism: Rana kukunoris; assembly: GCA_029574335.1. Taxonomy (NCBI): domain Eukaryota; kingdom Metazoa; phylum Chordata; class Amphibia; order Anura; family Ranidae; genus Rana; species Rana kukunoris. The sequence continues at coordinate 274,278,320 of CM056051.1, read as the reverse complement.
CCAAACACTGTATATGTTTTTTTAGCAAACACCCCGGGGATTCATTGCAACTTTTTATCTCGCATGGTATTTGTGCAATCATTTTTCCAACGTCTTTTTGGGGGGGGGGGGGGGGGGAACGGTTTCATGAATTAAAAAATAACAAAACAGTAAAGTTAGCCCAGATTTTTTGTATAATGTGAAAGTTCATGTTACGCCGATACCCAACATGTCATGCTTTAAAATTGCACACACTCATGGAATGGAGCCAAACTTCAGTAAATCTCCATAGGCGACGCTTAATTGTCACATGTGTGGTTTGAATGGCATTTACATATGTGGGTGGGACTTGTGTGTGTGGTCGCTTCTGAGCGCGAGCTACTGGGGATAGGGGTGTTCTAAAAAAATAAAAAAACTGGCTGAAAGACAGGATTCAGAGAGTTGTGGTTAATGATTCTTACTCTGAATGGTCCAAGGTTATCAGCGGTGTACCCCAAGGTTCAGTGTTGGGTCCCTTACTTTTCAATATATTTATAAATGATATTGGGTCTGAGATCAAAAGTAACATTTCTGTCTTTGCAGATGACACCAAGCTATGCAGTGGAATAACGTCCTTGCAGGAGGTCTCCAATTTACAAGCCGACCTCAATGCTCTGTCTAATTGGGCGAATATGTGGCAGATGAGGTTTAATGTTGATAAATGTAAAGTTATGCACTTAGGGGCTAAGAATATGCATGCACCATACATGCTAGGGGGAGTTCAACTGGGGGGATCTGTAGTGGAGAAGGATCTGGGGGTTTTAGTTGATCATAAGCTCAATAATGGCATGCAATGCCAAGCTGCGGTTTCCAAAGCGAGCAAAGTCCTTTCTTGTATTAAGAGAGGTATGGACTCCAGAGATAGAGATATCATTTAGCCCCTGTACAAATCATTAGTAAGACCTCATCTGGAATATGCAGTCCAGTTTTGGGCACCAGTTCTCAAAAAGGATATCGGAGAACTGGAGAAAGTGCAGAGAAGGGCAACCAAACTGATAAGAGGCATGGAGGAGCTCAGCTATGAGGAAAGATTAGAGGAACTGAATTTATTCACTCTTGAGAAGAGGAAAATAAGGGGGGATATGATCAACATGTACAAATATATAAGAGGTCCATATAGTGAACTTGGTGTTGAGTTATTCACTTTAAGGTCAACGCTGAGGACAAGGGGGCACTCTTTACGTCTGGAGGAAAAGAGATTTCACCTCCAAATACGGAAAGGTTTCTTCACAGTAAGAGCTGTGAAAATGTGGAACAGACTCCCTCCAGAGGTGGTTCTGGCCAGCTCAGTAGATTGCTTTAAGAAGGGCCTGGATTCTTTCCTAAATGCACATAATATAACTGAGTACTAAGTTCTGTAGGTAAAGTTGATCCGGGGTAAATCCGATTGCCTCTCGGGGGATCAGGAAGAAATTTTTTCCCCTCCGGTAGCAAATTGGATCATCGCTCTGCTGGGGTTTTTTGCCTTCCTCTGGATCAACTGTGGGTATGGAGTTGGGTGTATGGGATGTACTGTGTTTTATTCTGTTTATTTTTTTATGGTTGAACTGGATGGACTTGATGTCTTTTTTCAACCTGACTAACTATGTAACTATGTAACTATGTAAGTGCGTACCGTACGTCCGCTTTTTCATCCATCCGTTTGCAGATGAAAAAGGGACATACAGTGCAGAAAATAAGTATTTGAACACCCTGCTATTTTGCAAGTTCTCCCACTTGGAAATCATGGAGGGGTCTGAAATTGTCATCGTAGGTGCATGAGAGATATAATCAAAAAAAAAAAATTCCAGAAATCACAATGTATGATTTTTTTAACTATTTATTTGTATGATACAGCTGCAAATAAGTATTTGAACACCTGAGAAAATCAATGTTAATATTTGGTACAGTAGCCTTTGTTTGCAATTACAGAGGTCAAACGTTTCTTGTAGTTTTTCACCAGGTTTGCACACACTGGAGGAGGGATTTTGGCCCACTCCTCCACACAGATCTTCTCTAGATCAGTCAGGTTTCTGGGCTGTCGCTGAGAAACACGGAGTTTGAGCTCCCTCCAAAGATTCTCTATTGGGTTTAGGTCTGGAGACTGGCTAGGCCACGCCAGAACCTTGATATGCTTCTTACAGAGCCACTCCTTGGTTATCCTGGCTGTGTGCTTCGGGTCATTGTCATGTTGGAAGACCCAGCCTCGACCCATCTTCAAAGCTCTAACTGAGGGAAGGAGGTTGTTGCCCAAAATCTCGCAATACATGGCCCCGGTCATCTTCTCCTTAATACAGTGCAGTCGCCCTGTCCCATGTGCAGAAAAACACCCCCAAAGCATGATGCTACCACCCCCATGCTTCACAGTAGGGATGGTGTTCTTGGGATGGTACTCATCATTCTTCTTCCTCCAAACACGGTTAGTGGAATTATGACCAATAAGTTATATTTTGGTCTCATCTGACCACATGACTTTCTCCCATGACTCCTCTGGATCATCCAAATGGTCATTGGCAAACTTAAGACGGGCCTTGACATGTGCTGGTTTAAGCAGGGGAACCTTCCGTGCCATGCATGATTTCAAACCATGACGTCTTAGTGTATTACCAACAGTAACCTTGGAAACGGTGGTCCCAGCTCTTTTCAGGTCATTGACCAGCTCCTCCCGTGTAGTCCTGGGCTGATTTCTCACCTTTCTTAGGATCATTGAGACCCCACGAGGTGAGATTTTGCATGGAGCCCCAGTCCGAGGGAGATTGACAGTCATGTTTAGCTTCCTCCATTTTCTAATGATTGCTCCAACAGTGGACCTTTTTTCACCAAGCTGCTTGGCAATTTCCCGGTAGCCCTTTCCAGCCTTGTGGAGGTGTACAATTTTGTCTCTAGTGTCTTTGGACAGCTCTTTGGTCTTGGCCATGTTAGTAGTTGGATTCTTACTGATTGTATGGGGTGGACAGGTGTCTTTATGCAGCTAATGACCTTAAACAGGTGCATCTAATTTAGGATAATAAATGGAGTGGAGGTGGACATTTTAAAGGCAGACTAACAGGTCTTTGAGGGTCAGAATTCTAGCTGATAGACAGGTGTTCAAATACTTCTTTGCAGCTGTATCATACAAATAAATAGTTAAAAAAATCATAAATTGTGATTTCTGGAATTTTTTTTTTGGATTATGTCTCTCACAGTAGACATGCACCTACAATGACAATTTCAGACCCCTCCATGATTTCCAAGTGGGAGAACTTGCAAAATAGCAGGGTGTTCAAATACTTATTTTCCGCACTGTACATTGGTCTCTATGTGATTGCGGGTGTCAGCGGATAAACATCCACTGACACCAGTAATTGTCCGCCTCCGCAAAGATCCGATTTTGCAGATGGAAGAATGTCCTATTTTTTTCTTCCGTCTGCGGATCGGTTGAACGCGGACACACGGTCCATGTTCATCAGCTCCCCCATAGGGAAAAAAACAGGGCGGTCCCTGCACAGTGTGCAGAGACCGCCCTGTCTAATCCGACAGCTCAGCGGGGATTTACGGAGCGATCCCCACTGAGCTTACGGACACACAGAGGTGGATCATTACTGATCCGCCACCTGTGAAAGGGCCCTAAGTCAGTGATAGCGAACCTTGGCACCCCAGATGTTTTGGAACTACATTTCCCATATTGCTCATGTACTCTGCAGTGTAGGGGAGCATCATGGGAAATGTAGTTCCAAAACATCTGGGGTTCCAAGGTTCGCCATCACTGTCCTAAGACCTCTGTAATTCTCAGCTCCAGTTTGCATGTGTTCACTCCTTTGGATCCTCCCACACACAATCCAGCAAGGCAACAGAGCAGTGATCCCCAAACTTTGCTTGCCTTTATCCGGCTTTTGGGGTACTGTTCATCCCACTGACACCAATAAGGCGACACCATTCCTTCCACTCACACCAACAGTGGGGAACCATTCCTCTCACTGACACCAACAATGGGGCATAATTTATCCAACCGATTTAAAACAATTAGGCACTATTCCTTTCATGAATACCAATTATGGGGCACTACTCCTCCTCATATTGACTATGGGCACCATGCAATTTTTTTACTCCCACTGGCCACTTCGGCCCCCTTAAAGTTTAAAGGACAGTAAACCGGCCCTTGTTTGGAGACCCCTGTTCTAAAACACAACATTTCTGAAGGGTAAAATCATCAACTTTTCCTTGAAAGAGGCAAAATCATCACTGCAAGAGGTATTCAGTGAATGTGCTCTACTGTACATCCATTTCTGTACCAAATCCAAGACTATTTTTCTCAGAATAGATCCCTTCTGAATTACTCCTGGTCTCTGATCCCTTGGTTCCACCCCTACCCACCTCCCAGTAACACCCCTTTTAAAGAGTACAAAACCATGTATCAGTTTGTGGTGTTAAGGAAATTGTATGGAATTTGTTAATAGGAAAATACAATTATTTGATGTAGATTCCCTGTAGCCAGCAACAATATACCCCTCAAAGGCAGAAGAATACCACCCAGCATTAACTGATCCACCCCGGCAACAATATACCCCACTCAACAGTAGATCCCTTCTAGCAACAATTGACACACCACCAGAAACAATAGACCTTCCACAATATACCCCCCACAGCAACAATAGATCCCCTAGCAGCTATCAATAGATTGTCCAGCGCACCTCAGCACACCTTGCAGTTGATTGCATTCAGTACCAGAGGTGTTGGAACCGTTTTCCTCCTTGTTCCTGCTAAAAAGAAGCCCTGACCAAATCTATAGTCACTCTATGTAGAGAATTGGTTTTATGCCACCAGTTGTTTAGCATTGACACTGGTCACACCTCATGGTATACAATATAACTAGATAATAAGACATAATCTAGAATTATGTACAAATAATGAAAATATGGAATAGATGCGTCAAAAAGACTTTCCCATCAATACCTACGGGTGCTCACATCGCTCCTGAGCCCATTTGCCCCTGACTCAGTTTGAAACATGCAAAAATACATTTATATACGGCTTGTAGAATTCACCTTAAGTGAATTAAGTAGCCTACTTAACCACTTGCTGACTGGCTCACGGCGATATACGTTGGAAAAGTAGCATGTTCCCACAAATCGCATATGAATGGCGGCTCCTTTAAGAGCCATACCAGGTGCATGCACGCTGTACGGTGGGTGCGATCGCGGCCATGTGAGCTAGAACGGGGATTTGTGCATTTACCAAATTCAGGTACCAACACTGCTTGTGCTGAGAAAAAAAATAAAAAAATTGGGAGCTTTCTAGTACCCAGCAGTTGCCGTGCTGGGAGTGTGCTCTCAGCACAGTAATTTGTTTACACACGGCCACATTATATGCAGCCACCCACCGGTAAAGCAAACCTGCTGAGAGGCCACATATCTGCATAGGACTGACTGGAAGTGGTCTAAACTAAAGTTTGTTCTGCTTTAATACTATCCCCTTTCGCAGGGAAAATGCCAGGAAATGTTCGTTACCCCTTTCCCCATTCTGCCCTAAGCCACAATGACATGTATAGGCTCCTGCAGCCTCCTTGGATACTCACATCACATCTTATCAGCACAGAGCAGCTGGGGAAGAGGCAGCAAAGATGTGCTGTGAAGAACACCACAGATAAGTGGCGGGAAAACACAGGTAAAGTGGGGGGAGTGGAGTATTGCTTTAAGCTAGGTGCCATACCTGCCTGAACATTTCAGCCGCTTCATATTTTTAAACAATATCCTGCTTTTCAGTCTGGAGTTCCACTTTAAAGATCTAATTGGTGCTTCTGGGTCTCTGTAGTCACGCTAGACACTGTAGAAATGACCTATATTTTCCATTGCCAGCTCTGACAGCACACAAATAAAATGTCAGTATAAATGTTTCCTCCAACATACATGTAAACAAAGCGCAAACAGATGGAGATGGCATAGCTCTCCTGGTTTACCACAAATTGTGAAATTCTCCTCACAGAGCCTACATTCACGAAATCTTCAATGGGCAATTTCATACATTACTATACTATCCAGTACAACCAGTAAGACACAAAAGTTGTGGAAAGAAATAGTGCTAACTCAAATTCTTACAGCCATTTGACTTTGCATGGGGAAATGTAAAGAGGACAGGCAGTTGAATTACAAGGAAGACATACTGCTTTTATGTACTTGAAATGAGACTGTCGCTAAATGCAAGCCTGGAGCTGGGCACTTTTATGAATGAACTGTGCCCACTTTCTCCATCATGCTGATATGATAAAAGCTGGCACTGCTTTTGGTTCTCTGGGTCATCCTACATTGTAGAATCCCCAATACAAGTTCTATTACTAGATAAATGGACACACACACACACACACACACTAATATCGCAGACATGAAAGGAAAAGCAAGAACTTCCATACAACTTGGCATTAGATAAGTTAGGTAAACTGAGGAAGCGGTTGTGTACCATGTTTGCACAATGCTACTTCCTGTAGTGAAGCCTAAGGGAGTCTCACAGCCTGCTCCCTCTATATTCACAGTGTTATAATCAAACTACTACTATCATTATTATCTGATTTCTGAACATTGTTAGTACTCACATATCAGTATGGTGGCATATTAGGCTCCTACCCTCCCTTACTGCAAGGAACGTATATAAAAGTGCTTACCAGTTAAGTTGAATGATGTCAGGAATGTGTAACTTTAAGGGCTCATTGATATTATTATTATACAGTATTTATATAGCGCCAAACAAGTTTTCACAGCGCTTTACGACATGACGGCAGACAGTATCGTTACAATACAATTCAATACAGGAGGAATCAGAGGGCCCTGTTTGTTAGAGCCAATCTAGGAGGGAGGGTCAAGTGATACAAAAAGGTAATCACTGTGGGGCATGATCAGATGGAGAAAGTAAAAGTACAGTTGTTAGGTGTGGGTAGGATAGGCTTCTCCATTCCATTTTTCCATCTGGATACATTTGTGACCGTGCGAATTGGACTGTTGTATATATATTGTTTGCTGATGTGTTATATCTTGATACTGTCAATGTCCCATTGATGTTTGCAGTGATATCCATTGCTATCCTTTTAGTTTATTTTATTTACCTAGCAAGTCCACACCCTTATCACCTTGTTGCCCTTCCTGGGTGTTTGCTGCAGTGTGCTCCCCTTCCCCCTCTCACCCTATTCACAGACAGCGCGGGAGTTTCACCTATATCCAGCAGCTCATAATAGTATAAAAAAAATAAAAAAAATCACTGTTCTGGAAAGCAGTCTCATTACCAAAGCGGTACTAAGAGTTTTAAAGTAGGCTCACACTGCTGACCTATTCTTCTGAAGATACTAGTAGCTGATCCTCTAGCTTTAGTGTGTAGATCAGTTCTGGCATTCTAATCGTCATGCTTTGAGGTTGTGACTCATTGGGGTGGACTCTATGCCTTGTAGGACGCTGAGCACAGGCAGTAGATTTCAAAAAGCAAAGTAAATGTACATGCTCACTTTGCAAAGCAAATGGCATGTGTTCACTTTATAACCCAATTATGTGTAAAAATAGCACGACTGGTTGACAGTTTATCGTAGATACTAAGCTCAGAGAACATTCACTTTTTAAAAGTGAATCCCTTTAGTAAATCAACCTTGGTAAATATGGAATCCAGAGACACCTCAGGCAACTAGTATTTGTAAGGATGACCGAAAAAAAAAATTCTGTACAAAATTCCCTTAAAAACAGCACCCAAAACTCATGAATGGTACAAACACAAACTAAATGTGAACTAGAATTCTATTGAATGCCTCAGGGTATCAGAAGATAGAGATGGTACAGCAGCTACCAAATCATCCAACACCTTTACTTTACGTTACAAAAGCTTTACTTCAAACCTATCACCAAAAGAAAGCTCAATTTGCAATTAAAGCGACGCAGTGCTGTAATCGCAAAAATTGGCCTGGTCAGGTAGGGGGTAAATCCTTCCGGGGCTGAAGTGGTTAAATAATGCATTACAATTAAACACATTCCATTTTAGTTGAATTGCAACAGAGATTTTAGTAGACTACAATACAAGTAAAACTAATCAGGTGACTAAAACTAAAATGCTATTTTAGTCAAAAGACTATGACTAAACCTAAATCGAACTTTGACATCAAAATTAGCGCTTTTAGCCGGTAAAGGTGTACACACACACACACACACACATATACATACACACAGTATTTATTGGCGTATAACATTTACTTTTTTTCCCTGAAAATAGAGGGTAAACTGTGCCTGCGTGTTATACGCAGGGGGCCGTGGAAAGTTTTTTTCCTGAAATTTCCCTCTTAAAGTTGGGGTGCGTGTTATACGCCGATAAATACGGTATATATCTCTCATCTAAGGCCCCATACACACGATCGGACATATCCGATGAAAACGGTCCGCGGACCATTTCCATCGGATATGTCCGATCGGGAGTTTGATCCGATGGCGTGTACACACCATCGGATCAAAATTCCCCGCCGCCGGACGGCGCGGTGGCGCGGCGGTGACGTTGACGCCGCCGCGTCACCGCCACGTCACCCCACCAGGAAGTAAAACACTTCCGCGCATGCGCCGAATCCTTTCGGCGGCGGTGGGGGACGACATGTCTGCTGGTAAGTGTACTAACCAGCAGACATGTCGGGCGGACAGATTCCACCGGATGGATTTCAAAGCATGCTTTGAAATCTGTCGGGTGGAGAAATCTGTCCGCTAGCCCATACACACGAGCGGAGATGTCTGCTGAAACGGTCCATCGGACCGTTTTCAGCGGACATATCCCCTCGTGTGTACGAGGCCTTAGAGTTATGGTCAAATATTTATTTCTGTGTTATATGCTGGAATTTGTCCATTTCCAGGAGGCCAAAAATTACTAGCCGTTTTTCTCAGTTGTTTCATCTTTTACTTTGCAGAGTCATCCTGACCTGTAGCTTTTAAAGCAAGCACATATTAAGCACATCTTCTGGCCTCTTCCCATTACACATACTTGACATTCTGAACATTTCCATATAAAACTGTAGCAAGCTTTTTTTCTTTTTTTACATCCCATAAGTGTTTACAGACAACATAATACAGAATTCTTGTAACTTAAAAGGGGGTTCCAACCACAATTAGCATTTTTTAAATGCATGTCCTTCCATCATGCGTTTTTATAATATAAATCCGGTCACTTACTATTTTACAATCCGCCACCGATCCGCATAGTTATTCAAAAAATAGGATTATTGTACTCACTGTAAAATCCATTTCTCTGAGTTCATGGACGGACACAGCAGCATTGACCTTAGACTTATATATCCTTCCTTTCAGGAGAGACTAGGCAGAAGACAGCACTTCAAGTGTTAATACACTTCTCAGTACAGCACCTCCCAGGGGGCGGGTTCCCCGGGTACATCCCACTCTCTGCCTCATGCAGCTCCAGTTCGTAACAAGCAGTACAAACAAAAGAGAGGGGTGGGTGCCGTGTCCGTCCATGAACTCAGAGAAACGGATTTTACGGTGAGTACAAAAATCCTATTTTTTCTTCCGTTCATGGACAGACACAGCAGCATTGACCTTAGGGACGTCCCCAAGCAGTGTCAAACCAGAGTTCCTCAACCTTAAACGGCCGCCTGTAAAACCTTGTGGCCAAAAGAGGCATCTGAAGATGCACTCACATCCACCTTGTAAAACTTTGAGAAGGTGTGGATTGACGACCAGGTCGCATGTTACACACCTGTGAAACAGACGCTTGATGGCGGAAAGCCCAAGAGGCACCAATCGCTCTTGTTGAATGCGCCGTAACCAGAAAGGGAGGCGCCTGCCCCTTTAGGGCATAGGCCTGGAGAACGACCTGTCTGATCCACCTAGAAATGGTGGCCGACGAGACCGCCAGACCCTTCTTAGGACCAGTCACCGACACGAACAGTGAATCCGACTTTCGAAACGGAGCCGTAGCAGACAAGTACACCCGTAGGGCTCGCACCACATCCAAGGAATGTAACGTGGCCTCCTTCGGGTTCTTTAGCCGAAGGAATAGGGATGGCAAAACAATGTCCTCATTAATGTGAAAGGCCGAAACAACCTTCGGAAGGAACGACGGCTGCGGCCGCAGCACCACCTTATCCTTATGGATGACCAAGTAGGGAGCCTTGCAAAACAAGGCTGCCAGTTCCGAGTCTCGTCTTACCGAAGTAATTGCCACCAGAAACACCACCTTCTGGGACAGAGTCAACAAAGGAATCTTTCGATTGTGCTCAAACGCCACTAACGAGCGAATCGACTCCATCCTGAACTTTTGTACTTTGACAAAGCAGTTGAGGGCCTTGAGGTCCAGGATTGGACGGACCCCTTCCTTCTTGGGGACTACAAACAGATTGGAGTAAAACCCCTGAAACCATTCCGTCGAGGGAACCGGTACAATCCCTCCCCTGACCAGCAGATACTGAACAGCCCCTGACAGGGCCTCCCGGGGGAAGCTGGAGGTTTGTAAAGGAAAAAAATCTGTTTGGTGGACAAGAGAGAAACTATTGTACAACGAGGAAACTACTTCGCAAACCCATCGGTCGGAAAGAAGAGACCTCCACCGAGCCGTGAATTTGCAAAGCTGGCCCCCCATCTGAGATGGGGGCGGCGGCAGACCTTCATGCAGACGCAGGCTTGTCCGCAGGCTAGTTCGGCTTGCGGTACCAGGTGCGCTTTTGTCCTTCAGTGGGCGCCTTAGCACCCTGGAAACATTTTCCTGCCGCACCTGGCGGCGAAAAAAACACTTGGGGGCAGTAAAGGAGGGCCCTTGCTTACGGTGAGGCTCCTTACCCTTTCCAGATTGCGGAAACAGAGTGCTCTTACCCCCTGTGGCATCTTTTATGATGTCATCCAGAGATGCCCCAAAAAGCCATTCACCCTTAAAGGGTAAATCCACCAAGGCCTTTTTTGAAGACAGGTCCGCAGACCAACACTTCAGCCACACAATTCGTAGCACCACCGCGGAGGCCCTGGAGAGCAATGGGAGCGTATCCAGGGCCGACTCACAGACAAAATTTTAGGCCCTGCGCCAGCTGGTCGGCCAGGTCCACACAGACCTCAGGAACATTACGCGCCTCCAGCTCCTGCAGCAAAGACTTTGCCCGTTCGGTAAGTTTCTGCGACACTAGAGCCCCGGCCAAGACCGGTCTCACCACCGACCCCACCACTGTGAACATGGAGCGGGCCACAGCCTTAGCTCTCCTATCTGCGGGGTCCTTAAAGGCAGGAGCCCCTTTCACAGGTAACGTGGTAGCCTTGTTCAGTCTGGACACAGGGGGGTCCACAGACGGACGAGAAACACACTTTTAAAAGTCCTCCTCAAAAGGATAACGGACCACAAAGTATTTTGGAGCAGCAAAAACTTTCTGCGGCCGATCCCATTCCTTGTACAACAATTTTTCCAGATATGGAACACAAGGAAACACTTTGCGGTGCGGGCGGCTTGCGGAACCCAAAAGGGACCGGCATCTCTGATGCCTCCGCCGAATCCTCAAGTTTCTGAGTATCCCGCACCGCAGTGATAAGAGCTCCAACAAACGCCTTATCATGCGCTGACCCTGAAGCAGAGTCATCCTCACTGTCCGCTTGGGCTAAGCCTGCATCATCTGACATGACAGAACCCTGCAGTAGCAGAGCCCGATTCCGTGTCAGAGAAATCCCCAAAAGAAGGCGTAGGGGGCGCTTTTTACCCCCCTTCTGGCCACTCGCCGCTTCAAGCCTGGCAACAAACGCCTCAAGGACTGCCGTCATAGCATCCACCGAGGCCGCAGGAACAGGGGCACTAAGGGTTAACTCTGGCATGCCTGGGGAAGAAGCCTCCGGTTCGGACGCCATGCTCACCCACTGTAAATGCCACCCTAGTACTGCAAGGCAAGACCCACAGGTCACCCTCCCGGCCACAACAGAGAGCAGAGGACCCCCCCAGAGGACTCACCACCCGACCAGGCTGTAGTGCTGCTGAGAAGCTGAAAACGCTGCCTGTGCTGTGCCGTCATTCAGGAAGTGTGCTAAGAGGATTTGCAACGTTATTCTGGTCACTAGAGGCCAAAATCCTTTCCAAGATGGCCCCTGACATGCAAAAACCAGCATGCAGGCTAAAGGAAATGGCCGCCGATCGTGGATTAAAGCGGCCTCTGCAAAATGGCGGCCAAACACGTGTATAAAAACATACAGTGACAAAAAAAAAAAAAAAAAACAGAAAACACAGCCAGAACACCAGACCCTGCATGTCTCCCCCCGCACACGCGGCATCATAAAAGACAAAAAAACAGCACCCCACAGCAGCCGCAGCCCCTGGTAGAAAGCAGAGCCCCCCAGCCGACCCCCCATCTCACGGCTGCCACCCAGAAAGTGGGGAGAGAGGGAGAGTAAGGAAGAGAGGAAAGCAGAGCGGACCCTCGATCGACCGCCCCAGGAATGCACCAGCCGAACCACCATGCCAAGGCAAGGGGATACTACTTAGCCGTCCTGCGACCACCGGCTGGAGGCATTCCAGACAGACCCAACATCCGCAGCAGTCACGGCATGGCTGTCGGCCCGGCACACTGTGATTCAGCCATAGAGACCGGTCATATGTATGCCCTGGAGCGTATAGCTCACCGACCACCCCTGGAGCAACAGGGCATGTCGTTGACAGCCCAGCGCATAGCCAAAGGCTGGCACACGCTCGATGGCCGAACATGGGGGGACTACAAGGATCGAGGATCCAGCCTGTCACCCAGTCGGCAGTTGATTGTAGATCCCAGGATCCAAAAACGCAGGAAAAAAAAATAAAAAAATAAAAGAAAATCTCCAGAGCACATGGGCTCCAGAAAGGCCATGTCTTCTCCTAACGCAAGGCAGAAAAAACTGGAGCTGCATGAGGCAGAGAGTGGGATGTACCCGGGGGACCCGCCCCCTGGGATGTGCTGTAGAGTGTTTTAACACTTGAAGTGCTGTTTTCTGCCTAGTCTCTCCTGAAAGGAAGGATATATAACCCGAAGGTCAATGCTGCTGTGTCCGTCCATGAACGAAAGAGAAAGATAGTTTATAATGTCCACACCGTTGTCATTTTGCTTGTGGGTATTGTAAAGCCCACAAGCACTTACTTCCTGGAAGTCTTGTATGGGGAGTGATAATTGGGTAGCGCACTGCATCCTGGGAAATGACGACACACATTTCCCAGGAGCATTAGAGGGAGACAACGTCAGAATCCTAGGTGGTTCCAAAGGCAGATTTTGTGGGACCGCATAACAACAGGCATTTCCAGATGACTAAAAACATTTTTTTTTTCTTTAGGTCTAATGAGCACAAAAATGAAAAACAAATTTTGGGATGGAAACTCCACTTTAATTTAAAAAAATAGCCCTGTCAGTGTCACACTCAAAGGGGTTTTAATTTTTTTTAGTATTAGGGCAGGAAGAATCACTTGAAGGCAAGAACTGTACAAAAGGCCCCTCTACAGGTTTAGGCTATAAATGTTGCATAATAGTACTCTACAAACTTTCACACAGAGCCCTCCAGCACTGCTCCAGGCACTTCCATCTTTCCCCCAGTTTTCCTTCTGGGTGTGCACTCTCCAGCGGTTTGAATGTTGGACCATGAGATGGTCACTGTCATGGCACAGCACTCTCGGCACTCAGTGTGAAGTAAAGGCAGAGTATACTGCACAAGTGATGTAAACAGCTCCTCTATTGGACCAAGTTTAGGAGATAGTAAAAGCTTACCTGTGGGTACAAGTTTAAAATGGGTCTTGTTCTTCTCTTTGTGAATGGTGAAAATGAGCAAGGTAAACAGACCAGTAGGGGATATACTACTGGTCTATTCTGTCATAAACCCTTCTCCCTGCCTGTCAGCATTCATGTAAACTGAGCCATGTATGTGGAGCTTAGTGTGCATTTATAGTACTGATGTTTGCTGTGATAATGTGAATCCCATGCACACTCATAGAAATTATGTCATCTTGACCTGGCCAACCAAGTGGTCAAAGAGTTGGAACTCAGAAAAAAGACCGGAAGAAGATGGCAGTGCAGTGTTGGAAAGGGTTGTTTGCCAGATAAGTCTGCCATAACGTGCTACTAAAAAAAAACATAGAAACATTAAGAAGTAAATGAGAAGCCACAAGTGATGCGATGACTTCAGAGGTAAGCGAAGGGCGGAAGGGTCCGTGAGCTTGTCTGACGGGTGATACTCCGTGTCTAGTCTGATGTGGATTAAAAAAAAAAAAAAAGAGAAGAAGCCAACAGCTTCTGAAGCCCAAAAGCAAAAATAAAAATAAAAAATCATTATGGAATATAAAGACTAAGTTAAAAATAATTGAAATATAATGTGAAAAAGTATAACATTTTAAATTTTCACCAAAGATATGCCTTAAATGTCCATGTAGAGGGGGGGGGGGAGTGGCTAGCCTGCAAGGCAGATGAATGCTTAGACCCGGAGCTCCATTCTGCAGTGGGGGTTATCGGCACGCAGCACCTAACTTAGTCCTCATTTTTGTCTCCCCCTAACGGTGGATCGCTTCCCACACAAGCGGGTGACATGCCCTGCCAAAGGAAAGATTTCCCGGCCCAAAAAACTCACTGCCTTCTTCCATCAGGTGGCCCAGGAGCCCAGGCAAGATGGAGCCGGAACGCATAACTCTCCACGAGGCGGACAACAGACACCAACAGCAGCCCGTTCTGGTGGCTCTGGGCACGGAGGCTCTCCTGCTGCCTCCGCATCTCCTGCAGCATCTACTCCACTCCAAAGGCCTGCCAAATCGAGGATCTGGCTGGATGACCACAGGAACACAGTGGGAGAGTTCTCTCCAGGTCTCTGACTCTGTCAATCACACTAGAGAACTTCCCGACTCCATTCTATCAAACCAACCAACCAGTCTCAGAGACTATTAAAAGATATGCTTGTTTCATTAAAAGATAACTACACTTTCATGGGGAAAGAAAATAGCAAATAAAGAAAAAAATAATATAGCACATATAATTGCGACACTAATATTTTAATTGAATATTAAAAAATACCTTTCCTTTTTAATCTGCAACCACTGCAATTTTCTGAGAATGCATTGCAATATGGCTACCTGGAGTTGTTTTGTACACAGTGTGTACTGACCACTCCCCAGAAACATAATTTCCTACTTTTCTGTAACTGGCTTACCAATTTTCTCCAGAAGACTACCCAAGATACAAGCCAGATTTCAGACAACCCCTGCAACAAAAAAAAATCATTTTTGGAGAGATACTGTCAATAGGCATGCAAGGTCAAGCAGACTTTCTCATAAGTGCCCTGCAGCTGCCCACCTGACAGTTTATTATGAAACCACTCCCATTAGACCTGCTCAGCAGACAAACACACATGGATTTCTTCATAACAACAAAAAAGTAGGAATCCGCATCAAAGGTTGGTATAATCCTTGCAAAGTACATTGATCACCCAGAAGGGAATGTTTTTCTCAACAAAAGTGGAGTTACGCTTTTTTAAGAGGGACTATCCATGCTAAAATCGTGCCACTCACAAAACACTTTACTGGAGAAATTCATGCCATTAACTCCAGAACTGATCATATAGAGCATGGGTCTTCAAACTACGGCCCTCCAGATGTTCAGGAACTACAATTCCCATCATGCCTCGTAATGTCTGTGAATGTCAGAGTTTTGCAATGCCTCATGGGATGTGTAGTTCCCCAACAACTGGAGGGCCGTAGTTTGAGGATCCCTGATATAGAGCATAAAAAAACTGATGAATTTGCCCACACTATAAATGACCTGGTGGGTGACCATGACGACAACATAAATGAGCACACTTGAATTAAAGCCAAACTTTCAGATCAGGAGAATCGCTCAAGAACAAAAACAATCTAAATATCAGGGGGGGATCCCTGAATCTGTGCAGCAACAGGAGCTCCGCCAATACGTTAGTGATCTCTTTAAATCATTGATCCATATGCACCGATTGCGACATTATTCCTGACAGACAAAATACACTGCATACCTAAACCGTCTTTTATACTGAAACATGTGCCCAGGGATATGCTAATGCGCATAACATTTTTACCACCAAAGACCAGCTTTTAAAATCACCTTTCACAACTTGGGTACCCTACCACCTTCATATAAGCATCTGCAAGTTTTTGCTGACTTATCCCAATTCACAATGCAACTCAGAAAGAAGCTAAACACCATAAACCAAAACCTTAAGAAATCATAAAATAAATTACAATAGGGGAAACCTGATAAAAGCTTCTTCTCTTCAGAAATAGAGACGAGTGAAGGGCAGCCCATTTTTTCATGTGCAAAAGTCCCTGACCCACAGCACACCATGCGTTTTAACACACATCAAAAAAACCTGCGTGTTAGAAATTGCGTGAGGGTACTATCAGGCATTAATGGCAATACTGCATATCTGCAAAAGGGCAGCACATTTTTTGCACATAACAGGAAAGCACATGATTTTGTGACCCTTCCTACAATGCACAAGTGTGAACGTAGCCTGAAGGTCCACTTTAACTTCGAGAAATGTATAAAAGGTTATTTCATCTTTACCAAAAAACTGCATGTGCATAAAAGGGGCATCTGTAGATTAAAAAAAAAAAAAAATACAAAACTGTGCATCCTTTACATACCTCATAGAGCCTGACTGGAAAACTCCCAGGATGCTTCAAGGGATGTTGCCAACAGAGGCCCAGCTGTTACTGTTCACATCCACCATCACAGCAGTAAGCTCTCATACTCAGTAAGGGCCCTTTCACAGGGGCATTCCAAACAGGTCTGGACCTTCACTTCCTGGGATGGCCCACCCTTATCTACAATTTTTTGGTAAAGGCGGACTATGCTTTTAAAATGTTTACATTGTACCGTACTTTGGATTAATGAAAGTAAAAACTACACCTAAGAGTCGGTTCACACTGGGGCGACTTGTGATCCGACTTGAAGTCGCCTCAAGTCGTCCCAAGTCGCGCTGTCCAGAAAAGCAATGTAAGTGAATGGGAGCCGTCTTAATACACACTACTGAAGTCGCTCCGACTTCAGAAGAGGTTCCTGTACTACTTCAATCAGACTTCTAGGCGATTTGTACCCATTGATTTCAATGGAAGTCGCCTCCAAGTCTGATCACTGTCTTAACTGAAGCAACTTTCCAGGAAGATAACATACATTTCTCAGGCAAACCTCTCCCTCTCCCAGAGCTGATTGTTGTTTGATTGGCCACTGAAAAGTCTCCTGTCCTGGAGACGACTTCAAGTCATGTTGTAAATCGCCCCAGATCGCCCTGTGGTTCATGCTCAAGTCGTGTTGGAGTTGCCTCTGAAAGTCGTGCTGGAAGTCGTGTGGCCCCAGTGTGAACCGACTCTAAAGCAAGATAATAAAACCAACATCTCTGACTTCGATATGCAAATAAAAAGTCGCTACTTAGCTAAGAATAGGCATACTACATACCGCTCTCCCACTAGGAGAGAATGTCCAGGCCTGCTAATAGGTGGCTCTGATACCATACATTGGGATTGATTTACTAAGGCCTATGCAGGTTATAGTTTGCATATTCCAGGTGCATTTTGCATTCTAAATCCAATTGAAGTCCTTGGAACCAAAAACCAGAACAAAGTCCCTGGTTCTTTCCATAAAATGCACAGATGTGAACATGACCCATAGGAAACCATGTTAAATGGACTGTACAGTAGTGCGTTTCTGCAGAACTGAAAAGGCACTAAAAAAAAAAAAAACATGCCTAGGTGTGAACCAGGCCTAAAACTGTAAAGTGCAAAATCTGGCGCAGCTGTGAATGACAACCAATCAGCTTTTTTTTTTTGTTAGATGCCGATTGGCTATCATGCACAGCTGCACCTGATTTTGCACTCTCCAGTTTCAGTAAATAAACTGCATTGTATCGTAGAATGAGAGAACAGTGTGTGATCACTACAAGGAAAGAAACTGCTTGAGGCACCAGACAGCACTAGGGTGAAAGTTTCTATAGTAACCAGGGTTTTCTTTTACACACAGGTTTGTTTTTAAAAAGATAGCTACAGACATGTATTTCTTGTCTTATTACTAGAGTCTGTGACATATAAGGTCTATGCTGATTGCATACAGCACAATGTACAAATAGCGGGTGGTGGTACTGCAGTGAGCAGACTAGGACAAGCCGGAACACTAGGAATTTAGTGCTCAAGGACATTTACTGAAGAGAAAACAGTGGACAAAAATACATCGAGACCAACATTTCAGGAAAACACCAGTACAATTTCGCTTGCCGATTTTGCCTAGAAAAGAGGACCTGCTCGAAGCATCAGCCTCGATGTATTTGGTCTACGATTTTCTTTTTACTAAAAAGTCATATTCTGGAGTGCTGCCATCTAATCTCATTAGTAAGGTTTCCCCAGCAGGGGGAGTTAGAATACTTTCAGGTTTGTATTGCTTTGTGTGTCCTTCCTGGGGAGATATCCCTCACTTCCTATCCCCAGTGGTGACAAAGACCACAATAGGTGCAAGTACAGGTTTCCTGGTTACCAGGCTGGCAGCTTCTACACTAAAAACCCCTTTAACATCAATGACAGCTTAAAGTCTTTTGTGGTATTTGTGGATGAGGCTCTTTATCTTTTCAGGTGGTAAAGCCGCCCATTCCTCTTGGCAAAAAGCCTTCAGTTCCAGTAAATTCTTGGGCAGTCTTCCATAAACTGCACGTTTTGAGATCTCCCCGGAGCGGCTCAATGATATTGAGGTCAGGAGACTGAGATGGTCACTCCAGAACCTTCACTTTGTGGCTAAAAAGCTAAATTTTGGTCTCATCATTCCAAATAACTTTGTGCCAGAAGGTTTGAGGCTTGTCTCTGTAAGCCGGATACGTTGTGGCATTTTTGTAGTATTTGCTTTCTTCGGGTGACTCGACCATGCAGTCCATCATTCTTCAAGTG
Source organism: Rana kukunoris (assembly GCA_029574335.1). NCBI lineage: Eukaryota > Metazoa > Chordata > Amphibia > Anura > Ranidae > Rana > Rana kukunoris. Next base: position 274,259,459 of record CM056051.1, on the reverse strand, counting down.
CCTCCTTATTGGGCATCTTAAACAGCCACACCACATGTTTTCAGAAAGCCCTGTATTTCACCTGAAGTTATCTGTGGGGGTTTTTTGCATTCCGAACAATTGTTCTGGCAGTTGTGGCTGAAATTTTAGTTGGTCTACCTCACCGTGGTTTGGTTGCAACAGAACCCCTCATTTTCCACTTCTTGATTAGAGTTTGAACACTGCTGATTGTCACTCAATTCCTTAGATATCTTGGTATATTCCTTTCCTGTTTTATACAGTTCAACTACCTTTTCCTGCAGATCCTTTGACATTTATTTTGCTTTCCCCATGACTCAGAATCCAGAAACTTCAGTGCAGCACTGGATGAAAGATGCAAGGGTCTGTCAGGAGTCCAGAAACTCATTGACCTTTTATATACACACACTAATTACAAGCAAACAGATCACAGGTGAAAATGGTTACCTTTAATAGCCATTCAAACCCCTTTGTGTCAACTTGTTTGCATGTTATCAGGCCAAAATCACCAGGGTATGTAAACTTTTGATCGGGGGGGGGGGGGGAGTGGCTGTGCATGCACTGCATAGGTTAACCACTCGTTTTGTCCAGGGACACATAGAAGAGCTATATTTACCCTGGAAAACAGCGCTCCCCCCCATTGAGTGGTGGATTGCCAATTTTGTCCTCACATCCAGAGCCGATCTATGGCGTGATGACATCAGGAACAGTTCACCGCACGAGACCACGAGCGTCTGGGGGAGGGGGAGCGGGATGGGTGGACAGGAACGGCGGGGACCAGTCTTGCACTTGGAGGATCGGCAGATTAGGCAAGTATATATCCACTCTCCTCACCCAAAGACAAAAATGAGCAGTTATGAAATCCATGAGAGGACTGTCAGAAACTGCAGACCTAATAGAGGAAATGAGGGTCAGAGAGTGTAGGCATGCTGGGAACATGTTACATGAGGCATGTAGTGCTCAATGCTATTCTAACCCCATTGCAAAAATCTCCTAAACACTTTTCCTCCTGGCAGCATCGTTTTGGCAGAAAGAACACTTGATGTGCGTAAATGCATTTAGGCGCTTTAAGTGCTCGAGTGGAAATGAATTTCATTGGACAGAATAGTAATTTTGGCCATCGAAATCAATTAACGCGAGTTTACTCTCAAGTGTTTTTGTTGGCAAAAACACTGCTGCTTAAGTGCTGGCAAAGAGGGCCTTTTTCAACCAGGATGCCCAGGTACCCCTGGGGTGCCTTAAGGCTTCTTCAGGGGTGCCTAGGCAAAAATGCCTAAAAATTGTTAAAACAAATTGTATAAAAGCCAGCAGGTGGATGAAGCCTGCCTTTTAGTTACACAAAGCCACAGGGTTTCAATATGCACAATTACAACCTTCTAGACAACAAATAATATCATCACTTGATAAGGGGGGCCGCCATCAGGAATTTTGGGGCCCCTTACACAGCTTCAGGCATGAACCCCCTGGAGCAAAGAATTGTAAAACGTAAAAAATAAAACAAAAAAAATGTTTGTTTTTTTTCGTTTTATTTGTCTGAATTTCTGACTTCCTGTTTCTCCTCAGTAAGCCGTTTTGGCTGACTAACCGCCGCTCGGATGATGGTGGCAAGTTTACTGAGGAGAAAAAGGGGGTGAGAAATTCAGACAAAAAAAAAAAACATTTAGAAGGGAAATCGAAGGAAAAAGTAAGTGAACCAACAATGCACTAGCTGAAGAGGCGGTTCACACTGGGGCGACTCGTCAGGGGACTCAGCCGCCTGACAAGTCGCGTCCCATTCTATTCAATAGAACCGCTCTAACAGGAGCAATGCAAGTCGCTCCGACTTAGAAAAAGGTTCTTGTACGACTTTGGGGGCGACTTTGACTTTTTTACAGAAGTCATTTTGCAAGTCGCCTCTGAAGTCGTCTTCAGAACGCCTTGCAGTGTGAACCGGCTCTAAAGGAACCTATTTAGAAAATAAAAAACAAACCTTTACAACCCCCATTTAAAGGTGGGGGGGGGGGGGCTTTGGGTGCCGACAAAAAAAAAAAAAAAGAATAAAAAAAAGGGGGATGCCATCCAGGCCCCTTACAGGTGTACTGCCTGTACCCCCTGATGGCGGCCCTGCCTCCACAGCATCCTTGTTTGACGCTCCTCTGCCTCTCTCCTTCAGCACTGGGGTCACATTAGCGGACTGATGGAGAGAAACTAAGGGAGAAGAGAAACATTGGAATAATAGTCAGTACCAGTGTACAAAAGTATATTTGCTTTTGAAGAAAACATCACCTATAACGTTGGGTGTCCTACAGGTGTGGATGTTGCTGCATTATGTAAAACGATTAGAATCATTTTTTACATTATAAAATAGGATGCCCGGAGACTGTCCATAATTTTAAAGGGTGCCTTGACTGAAAAAAAGTTGAGAAACACTGCTCTTAACGCCTATGTGTGCATGGAGGAATGTTTCGAGGAAAAAAAAAAAAAAAAAAAGCAGATGCCCCTACAAACAGCGTTTTTTTTTTTTTTTTTAAACGCTCAGTGTGCATGAGTCCTTAAAGCCTCCCCACCTCCACTGCCACATTTGGCACCTTTCGGGGGGCAGCGGTTACCTATCAAAACCAAGTACCCGCTCCCACTTTCGGTTAAGATTACTGCAATCGTCGTGCGGCGATCTCCGAAATTTCCGGCCCTTTCTCCCCCTGTTTTTGGGCTACACAAAGCCCAAGTGTGCAGTGGAACCACTCAGAAAGCACAGCGTGACTCGTGCATGCGTAGTAGGTAACAGGCTGTGACGATGCCGGCGCCTGCACCTGGAGCCGATGGATCGGCTTGGGGTACCGACATTGCAGGCTCCCTGGACAGGTAAGTGTCCTTATATTAAAAGTCAGCAGCTACAGTATTTGTAGCTGCTGGATTTTATTTATTTTTTAACACAGGCTGGAACTCCTCTTTAATCCTAAATCTTTATGCCTTAAGCATAAAAATGTTGTTTTATTAAACTAAAAAAAAAAAAAATCGAGCATGGATGGCGCAGTCTCCTCTGCCAGCTATTGGCTTCTCCAGCAACTGTCACAAGACTGGAACAGCGAATGCTTCCGATTGATTTCAGTCACTCTTCCACTAACTCTCGATCTGCCTGGCTCCTTTGATATTTTCGATCTGGATGGGGTCAGCTTGGCCCCCCCCCCACAGCTTGAATTTTGGACGATTCACAAGAATCGGACAAAATGAGTGCATTGTACGATTCGCTTTTTAGACAGTTCTTACTGGAACAGTAGATTTCCCCTCCTGTCTGATTCCATCTCATCTCCTGGACTGAGGGCACTGGTCACCATGACAACTATAGAGGGTGAATCTCCTCAGAAATAAAACACCTGACAATGGGGGGTTAATGTTTTCCCACCTCATCTTCCATCCCTTTTCAGGCTGTGACCTGTCTCTAGTGTTTCACTTTCAGCAGGCAGAGGGAAAACACAACATCCACATTATTTACCGTTTACTAGTTGTTTTCATATCCTCTGAAGCCAGGAAGGATGTGCCCATTCATATCCATACAAGTAACAGACATAGAGCCTAGTTGGGGAAATGAGCAGCTCTGCTCACATTAAATAGAACAGGCATTGAAGCCATAAAACTAGGGAAAGCCTCTCCACTCACACCCCTTTCCTACTCTATACAGCCAACATGGCCTCAGCTCCTGCTCCGAGACAGCCTAACCTCGTGACGGAGGCATAACGACGCCGCTCATTGGACACAACGGCTGCAGAACCTGTTCCCATTCGTCGCGGGTGCTGTCGCTCAGAGCAGTGCTGTCGCTCAAAGCCAAGCTCCCGCCTACCTCCTCCCCGCAAAGTTGCTGTGACTGACACATAAACAATCCCCAGCTCCATTCAATGTGAGGGGCGGGCGGAAGAGCGGGGGCTCAGCTGCCTCTTCCTCCTCCCCCCAGCATTGTAGAAGAAGCACAGGAGCTGACTGACGGTGGGGGCATTAGAATGGTTATGTAAAACACGAGGCTCCTCCCCTCATGTGCTCACACCCCCTGGACATGCAGAGTCCTCTGTTCAGCGACACACCCCCCTTCTCTGCCATCGCTGCATGTAAACAACAGGCCCGGACACTTCTAGGAGCATCCTCTACACACCTACCAGCGCCCACTACACGCTCTGTACATGGGATCAGTAGTGCCATAGTGCTCTACACAAGTCTCAGCAACACTGCTCTTATATCTATATACTGGTCTGCATTAGCACCAGCCTACCGAGCAGGAAAGTCCCAGACCAGATCACAGAGGTCACAGCTTATACACCCCCTCCAAGCACAAGGGACCCCACCCCTCCTATTATACTACCCATAGAGTCTACTGGGGGTACCCTATCCCCCTATTATCTGCTGGAGGTACCCCATCCCACCCATATAGCCTACTGGGGGTACCCCATCCACCTAATATCTGCTGGAGGTACCCCATCCCACCCATAGAGTCTACTGGGGGTACCCCATCCACCTAATATCTGCTGGAGGTACCCCATCCCATCCATAGAGTCTACTGGGGGTACCCCATCCACCTAATATCTGCTGGAGGTACCCCATCCCACCCATAGAGTCTACTGGGGGTACCCCATCCACCTATTATCTGCTGGAGGTACCCTATCCCACATATATAATCTGCTGGAGGTACCCTATCCCACACATATAGTCTACTAGAGGCACCCCACCTCCTAATATCTGCTGGAGGTATGCAGCGGAACGCACTTCACCCCCTACTATCTTTAACTGTGGGGCATTTAATCCCTTCCAGATTTAGCTGAAGGAACTCCATTCCTTCTATACTCAACTGGAGATATCTCATCCCTTGTGGATGTACCCCATCCCATCTACACTCACCTGGGGGCCCTCCATCTCTTCTAGATTTACCTGGAGGCACCCCATCCTATCTACACTCACCTGGGGGCCCTCCATCTCTTCTAGATTTACCTGGGGGTACCCCATCCTGTTTGCACTCAGCTGGAGACATCTCATCACTTGTGGACTGAAGGCACCACATCCCTACTATACTCAGTTAAAGTAACCCCATCCCTTCTTTAGTCAGATTCAGGAATCCCATCCCTCCTATATTCAGCTGGATGTACACTCACCTGGGGGGGGGGGGTCCATCTTTTCTAGATTTACCTGGATGTACCCCATGTCATCTACACTCACCAGGGGGCCCTCCATCTCTTCTAGATTTACCTGGAGGTACCCCATCCCATCTGCACTCAGCTGGGGGGGGGGGGTCCATCTCTTCTAGATTTACCTGGATGTACCCCATGTCATCTACACTCACCAAGGGGCCCTCCATCTCTTCTAGATTTACCTGGAGGTACCCCATCCCATCTGCACTCAGCTGGGGGGGGGGGGGTCCATCTCTTCTAGATTTACCTGGATGTACCCCATGTCATCTACACTCACCAAGGGGCCCTCCATCTCTTCTAGATTTACCTGGATGTACCCCATGTCATCTACACTCACCAGGGGGCCCTCCATCTCTTCTAGATTTACCTGGAGGTACCCCATCCCATCTGCACTCAGCTGGGGGCTCTCCATTTCTTCTAAATGTACCTGTTTCCCTATCCCTATCCCCACTCCATCAATTCTGTTATCATCTAGGAGGTACCCCATTCTTTTCATACTCAGCTTATCATAAATGAATAGACTCCTTGTAGCACAATACCAGTCTGTATCGATCATTTTAATAATAAAACACAACAATCGTATTATTTCCCATTGGGAGTCCCATGTGATCGGCCGTATGTAGTCGTGTCCATGGCGGAGCCTGGAGTAATATGAGTGGAAATGATTGTGGTGTGAGTGCATTGAGGGTGCAGATCAGAAGCCATGCCACCCACATACACACAGTCACTGGCAGCTTTCTGTCAATGGTGCACCACGCCCCCCTACACCTGACAGCAGCCTTCTGCCCCATCACATACACACACACGGTGCTGAAAATCTTGGCAGTGACATATGTCATATGATGAGCAGTCATCTGCCCCCCTTGGAATAGATCGGGCTGTCCCTGGCAGGCGTGCCCTGTGCCCTGTCCCGTGCCCCTGTCTTACTCGCGCTGACCGCCCCAGCCCCCCGTACCCCCGTACCTGTTTCTGGTAGTTAGGAGAAGGCGCTCGATGTGTGGGGTCAGCCGCTCCGCCGCCACCGATCACCCCCCCGGACAGTCTCCATGCTTTCTGCTTTGTTTTGTTTATTTCCTTCCTGACGGGTTCCCGGAAAGCGCGTGACTCCCCACCCATGTGACTCGCCACTGCACCAATCCCATCCGCCTGGTACCCGAGCCCAGCCAATAGGCGCTCAACTGTCATGGGTGGAAAAGGGAGGGGAGGGGGGCGAGTCCCGATCAGGAGGAGAGGGGCAGCAGAGAGCCCGGGGACGACTCATACTTCGGATACATTTACCCCTCCATACACTGACCGACTGACACCCAGGAGCAGGGAATGATCCATCTCCATCCTCCCTGGGGGATGACCATGACAGGCACTAGGGAGAGGAGTGCTGCTCATTAATAGGGTGATGGGGGGGTAATTAGCAGTATAATAAGAGAAGGGGATTCCCTTAGTGGGAGGGCTCACATCTCATTCATCCCCATATAGTGGAAGAGGGGGGATTCCAGAGAGAAGGAGATGTCTCTAGAAAGGCTGATGATAGGCTTCATAGACGTCCTCCAATCACTGTCCATTGGAGCCCAGTCTATGGTAAGCTGTCCCGATATCTGCGATCAGCACTGACACAGCGATCAGCACTGACAGACACCCTGCGATCAGTGGTCTCTGCTGTCAGTGACAATAATAAGAGTAGGGCTGACAACACGTGCTGCCCAATACCTGCAGCCAGCAACCCTTCTGTCATCATAGTAACAGCACACACAGGAACATCTCCACCTCCACCAATCACAATCCTCTGATGGTTTGAAAATGCAAAGACATTCATTTCTCTTTTTTTTTTTTTTCTTCTTTTTTTGTGAACATAAATGTCTTTATATAAAGGTGCTGTGTGTCCTTCTCATATATGTTCATTCCCAGGAATAACTGCTGGGTAGCTTGAAAGCGAAAGAGTACAATTTTAGGCATGCTGAAAATATAGCTTTTTTTTTTTAATCAAATCTTGGTAATCTTTCTTTTCTATTGCACAAAAATAAGAAAAACTCAGAGGTGATCAATTACCACCAAAGGAAAGCTTTATTTGTGTGAAACAATTATATACATTTTGTTTGAGTACAGTGTTGCATGATTAATTACCAGTTAAAGTAGCGCAGTACTGAATAGCAAAAAATGGCCTGGCCATGAAGGGGGTAAAACCTTCTGGAGCTCAAGTGGTTAAGAATACATACTTAAATATAATTTTATTTTTAACTAGGGTATAGTGTCATTTTAACCACTTGCCTACTGGGCACTTATACCCCTGGAATGGGCACTCTGGTGATGGGCGGCTGTGCGACGTGTACTCTGGTAATGGGCAGCTGTGTAGCGGGTACTTTGGTGATGGTGGCTGTGTGACGGGTACTATGGTAATGGTTGCTGTAGGACAGGTACTCTAGTGATGGTGGCTGTGTGATGGGTACTATGGTGATGGTGGCTGTAGGACAGGTATTCTAGTGATGATGGCTGTGTGACGGGTACTCTGGTGATGGTGGCTGTGTGACGGGTACTCTAGTGATGGGCAGCTGTGTAGCGGGTACTTTGGTGATGGTGGCTGTGTGACGGGTACTATGGTAATGGTTGCTGTAGGACAGGTACTCTAGTGATGGTGGCTGTGTGATGGGTACTATGGTGATGGTGGCTGTAGGACAGGTATTCTAGTGATGATGGCTGTGTGACGGGTACTCTGGTGATGGTGGCTGTGTGACGGGTACTCTAGTGATGGGCAGCTGTGTAGCGGGTACTTTGGTGGTGGTGGCTGTGTGACGGGTACTATGGTAATGGTTGCTGTAGGACAGGTACTCTAGTGATGGTGGCTGTGTGATGGGTACTATGGCGATGGTGGCTGTAGGACAGGTATTCTAGTGATGATGGCTGTGTGACGGGTACTCTGGTGATGGTGGCTGTGTGACGGGTACTCTAGTGATGGGCAGCTGTGTAGTGGGTACTTTGGTGATGGTGGCTGTGTGACGGGTACTATGGTAATGGTGGCTGTAGGACAGGTACTATAGTGATGGTGGCTGTAACGGTCACCACCGCTTACGACCTTCCATCCAACCACGACAAGCTTATCCGACACTCCACAATCATGCATACACGATCCATATCAATTCCCAGAATAAGACGAGACAGAGCTCCGTACTTGCTTCCAAAGATCTGAACCATTTATTGATTTTTCTCAGCTTCTTATACAGTTTCAAGCATAATGCAGTTAATCACAGGACAATGTAATCTCCACCCCCCCTTCACACCATGGGGGGCTTCAATCACCTTAAAAGGCATTCAGGTAAGCTAATTTTGTAGACTCGTCGGCACTGCATCTTCAATAGAGTTACAGTAACTCAGAGAGCATGACATTCCTGTAGACAATGACATGCTAATTCAGTACATCTGAATGGAGAAGTTAACACATTGTTTTAAACACAATGAATCACACAATCAAAAGGTCTTTCTGATGCAATTGTGTCTATATTGAATAGGCAACAGCTTGTGATATCTCAAGACATCCACTTTGTAATATTCCAGTCCTGCAATATGAATTATTATTAATGTCCCATCTCATGTAATATATGACTTATGATTCTTTGTCACGCTATGGCCCTAGTGGACATAAGGTGACCCTAGACATAGGAATATCTCAGTCTGTCACGGTTCATCCCGTTACAGTGGCTGTGTGACAGGTACTTTGATGATGGTGGCTGTGTGATGGGCAGCTGTGTAGCGGGTGATGGGTACTATGGTGATGGTGGCTGTAGGACAGGTATTCTAGTGATGGTGGCTGTGTGATAGGTACTTTGGTGATGGTGGCTGTGTGACAGGTACTATGGTAATGGTGGCTGTAGGACAGGTACTCTAGCAAAGGTGGCTGTGTGACGGGTACTATGGTGATGGTGGCTGTAGGACAGGTATTCTAGTGATGGTGGCTGTGTGACAGGTACTCTGGTGATGGTGGGTGTGTGATGGGTACTCTGGTGATGGGCCGCTGTGTAGCGGGTGATGGGTACTATGGTGATGGTGGCTGTAGGACAGGTATTCTAGTGATGGTGGCTGTGTGACTGGTACTTTGGTGATGGTGGCTGTGTCTCAGGTACTCTAGTGATGGTGGCTGTGTGACGGGTACTATGGTGATGGTGGCTGTAGGACAGGTATTCTAGTGATGGTGGCTGTGTGACAGGTACTTTGGTGATGGTGGCTGTGTGACGGGTACTATGGTAATGGTGGCTGTAGGACAGGTACTCTAGCGATGGTGGCTGTGTGATGGGTACTATGGTGATGGTGGCTATAGGACAGGTATTCTAGTGATGGTGGCTGTGTGACAGGTACTCTGGTGATGGTGGGTGTGTGATGGGTACTCTGGTGATGGGCGGCTGTGTAGCGGGTACTTTGGTGATGGTGGCTGTGTGACGGGTACTATGGTGATGGTGGCTGTAGGACAGCAACTCTAGTGATGGTGGCTGTGTGATGGGTACTTTGGGGATGGTGGCTGTGTGACGGGTACTCTGGTCATGGTAGCTGTGTGATGGGTACTCTGGTGATGGGCGGAAAGGTACTCAAGTGATGTTCCATGATAGGCGTTTGACACTTTGTTCAGTGTTCCGCCAATCACTGACGTTCTTTCATCCTCGGACAAGAGAAGGTCCGTGATAGGCGGAACACTGAACACAGTGTCTGCTAGGAACTGAGTCCGAGGATGAAAGAACGTCCGTGATAGACGGAACACTGAACACAGTGTCAAACGCCTATTACAGAACGGGACGGGACCAGGAGGAAGCCGCAAGTTTTAAAAAATGGATGCTCAAGGCACATTGACTCGAGCATAAGCCGAGAGGGGTATTTTCAGCCCTAAAAATGGGCTGAAAAACTCGGCTTATACTTTAGTATATATGGTAGTCAATAAAAAAAAAAAATATTCTAGCATATACAATTGCAACACAAGTCATATTGCAATTGAATGTTATTAAAATGAACCTTTCCTTTTCTTATACAAAGAGTTTTATTAATATCCATAGCAACTTCACAGCTTAACAATGTAAAAGATATATTATGAATAAACATAACAGAAGGATAGCATTTTATGCAGAAGATGAAAATGCTAGTAATAAGAAAATATAAAAAAAAAGGTAAAATGAAAGTTGGATACATAAAGGTAAATAGATATCTTCAGGTCCCAGGAATGCCAGTAGGTTAAGGGTCGAGTCCTGCAGAAGCTTTCAAAAGGGGCCAGAGTATAAGGGTTCGGCTGAAATTTTATAAGTCCCTGGAGGAAATGTCGATTCTGTAGAAAGCTAAAGTGTTCTTCTAAAGGGATCTTGTGTGAGGAGCGTAAGGTTTTGAATGATATTACCCTGGTGGGGGTAAACAAGGAATGGATGTCTGTAAAACCATTGGCCTTCCACCAGAAGAACTGCTGGGGGTTATCACACCCCATGGGAACAATGGGCAATGAATGATTTGGAGTAAAGGTAGATGAGGGGGAAATCAAACTCGCCGAGTACTTGACTGAGTTCCATAGACAATGGAAATGAGCCAAGCATGGCCCATTTACAGAAGGGCGATGTGTAAAGGGGAGCCAGGGCAAAGAGGAGATGGGTATCGAATGTGAGTCCACTAGGTCAATAGTGTCCCATAATGGCAATTGATGTTTTTTGTATAGATAGGATAGAGGGGCTATATTCGCAGCTGTATAATAGGCTTGCAGATTGGGCTGAGAGTCCATCGTAGACCCTGCGGGCATATAATATTTGTTTATTAATCCTGAGTCGGCTACAACCCCACACAAACTTCAGGTTTTTCTGTTGATGTATTCACAAAATATGTAGAGGAATCGGACAGGTAGGACTCTGAAGAAGTAAAGTAATTTTGAAAGGTAAGTCATGCGAATTGTAAAAAAAGGGGGGTAAATCCTGCACTATTGGTAAGTGAATTACAAACAAATATTAAGTGAAAATTAGCTGCGACACAAAACATGTGATAATCATGTGAAAAAATGTGCAAGAAAAGATAGTCGCGCTACAATGATACGTATAAATATATATGGTGAAACAAATAATTATTAAACTGCAAAAACCATATGAATGAAGTGAAAGATGATACTAGTGAAATAAATAACCATTCAATAAGACAAAAACAATAAATAAATACAAAGAAAGTTATGATACATATAATTTCAAAAAACAACTACTGCCAAATCAGATATCCATATGTCAAACGGACAACCAATATTCAAATGAGTGTAAAAAACTAGAAGTGGAAAAATAGGAACAGGTCCACTGTATCCAAAGGGGAGAAATCCGGTCCCACAATGAAAGGTATGTACAGGTTGGAATGCGGGATGAATGGATGGACCTCTAATAGCAAGGTCATAGAAGCTTACAGATAAACCTCTGTGGGGTCTTAGTGGTCATCCAGGGTATCAAGATCACCGGGCTCCTGCAGACCTCTTTACCTCCACTCCTAGGATTACTGATGGAGATGTGATGGTATCCCTCTCTCCAAGGAAGATAAATCCGTGAGATGTAAAAAATAAAAAGAGCTGCAATAGTGCGTTATCTCAAAGGATAGCTGGATCGTTTATTGAAAAAAGGGGGAACGGTACAACAAACAAAGATGATAAAATCAGAAATGTAATATTTAAAAAACCTGGCATCAGCTAAAAAGAAACTTACGCTCGTGCTTCCGAGGTCACGTGGGAACGTGGTGACAACAATGCGTAGAGAATTGCCACAATCCTGCCAAACCAGGATAATGTAAGATGAGTCCAGGAGGATAACATGTCCGTCATCTTCCTAAGTAGGGGAGGGAAGTTTGCCTGATAGAGCCTTGCATAGGTTGCAGTAAGTCGGATCCCCAGGTATGGTAGAGATGTCATCCATTGAAATGTGAAGGTACTTTGTAAAGTTGTCAAGTCCGAGGGCAGAAGATTAATTGACATGGCTTTTAATTTGGCAGGATTGACAAACAGACCAGAGAAAGATGCAAAGGAGTCTAATAAGGAAAACAGATTAGGCAGGCTGATTGTTGGGTTAGTTAGGGTTAATAGGATAACGTCCATGAACAATGAAATCTTATAACTTGAGCCTGCTTCCTCGACACAAGTTATGTCCGGATGAGATTGAATCGCCTACCCCAATGGGTCCAGGGCCAAGATAAATAGGAACGGGGAGAGTGGACAGACTTGTCAAGTTTCCCTCCTGATAGCTAAAAGAGATGATTTAAAACCGCTATATTTGACTTTAGCCTGGGGAGAGTCATATGTACCAAGATCCATTGCAAGAATGACGATCCGAAACCATAGTGTTGGAGCACTGTCGTCAGGTAAGGCCAAGACAAAGTGTCAAAGGCCTTATTCATATCAAGAGACAATAACATAGTCGTAAAGACCGGCTGTGGGCTATATGCTGAAGTTGTATTATTTGTCTAATAGCATCTTCTGCCTATCGCCTCGGGACGAATCCCATGTGGTCTTTCTTGACCAAGCATGGTAAGAAGGAATTTAAGCGGTTGGCCAGGATTTTGGTCAGTATCTTCATGTCCAAATTAATGATAATAGTCCTAAAGTTAGTCCAAGACGAGTGGTCATGGTCGGGTTCTGGAATCATAACAATATTGGCGGTTAAGAGGCTAGAAGTGAAAGGAGCTGTGGTGGCTCAACGTGATTGGCACTGCGCTGACAAGCCGTTCACCTCTGCAGCCAAGGGTTCGGATCCCGGTCTCGGCTACATGTGAATTGAGTTTGGTGGTCTCAGCCCGGCTCCCGGTGGGTGTGCTATGCAAGGTACGCCTGTGCTTAGTACGCCCACCCCCCCCCCACAAAAACCACCACACTTGCACGCACACAAAATTGGTTTAATACGCACGCACTTTGGCCATGCGGTCTCCTAAAGAGAGGCGAAGGACCTACAGGGCTGGCTTGGTGGGTTGGGCCCCCTCACTCCCTCATAGGGGGAGTCCCTCTGCCCCGATGGGGTCCTGTTGGGCCCCAGTTGGGCTCCCAAGTGGAGCAGGTAGGGCGGGGTGAGTGGGAGGCCCCCCTCACACCCGCCATTGCCACCGGGGGCACGGAGAAGGATGGCGATTGCCTCCGGGGGGAGGGTCTGCCTACTCCCAACTCCTGCAGTCCGGCTCCTCTCTCTCGAGTTCACGCACAAAATACACTTTAAAAAAAAAAAAAAAAAAGAGGCTAGAAGTGAATGCATGGCCATCTTTTACTGCATTTAACATCGCCGTCAGGTGAGGGGCCAAAACGTCTGCTAATTTCCTATAATAAAGTGCTGTGAAGCCACCCGGGCCTGGTCTTTTGCCTACCTTCAGCCTCTTTTTTGCATTGCAAAACTTCCGTTAACTGTATATCTCCATTAATGAAGTATGAGTATCAGACAGTTTGGGCAATGTCAATTCTGTCGGAAAGGAGTCTAAATTCTCGTTAGGAGGCTTTGTGGGGGCAGAATAGAGGGTGGTGAGGCGATGTTGGAATTCTTCAAGCACCCTCAGTGGGTTACCTGTCAGGACATTATGTGTAGTGCGTAAGGTGATAGGGGTGTGTTTTAGGTTAGGTCTGTTCGCTTTGGCGTACTGTTTCTGGCAGGCTCAGCGTAGTGTACATTCTGCCTAGTCAACAGTTTTCGATTGACTGGGGTAGGGGATTGTTTAAAAGTTGTAGACAGGGAGTCTAGGCGAGTTTATAAGGATGGTCGTACTCGCTGCGTTCTTGCGTTTCGCTGCCAGTTGGATTACATGTCCCCTGAGGACCGCTTTGTATGCTTCCCTCTTTGGGTAAGAGACTGACCCAGCGTTGAGGCCTGGTTAAGATCAGTGAGGATTTCTTTAAAAGACAAGAGTTAGTCATTCATTGTCCAAGGGGAATATTGTGCTTTGCAAAGTACCGAGTGACAAACCACTAAAACAGGGTCGTGGTCTGACCAAGGTGTTGCCAGGATTGAGGCAGACACTACTAAAGGGAGATGTTTCCGCAAAACAAAAATATGGTCAATTCTGAAATGGGAATGATGGGGATGAGAGTATTGGGTGTAGTCCCTGCCTATGGGGTGAAGCTCTCTCCAGATATCGAAGGTCATGACTTTGTAGAGAATGCGCAAAGTTTTTAGCATCAGATGATGGAGCTTTATGTTCAGAGGGGTACTTATCCAAGGCAGGATTCAGTGTGACGTTGGATTCACCCGCTAAGAGGAGAGTGCCTCTCTGATGGGACTTCAACAAGGAGCAGATGTGGGTGAGAAAAGGTCCTGGGTTAATATTTTTTTTTTTTATGTCACAATGTAGAGTATAATATTTCCTATCATCTGTGCCCAGTCTTGCCACACAGAGTTAATCCAGCTCTGAGCAATCCTCTTTTATGTTTAGTGAAAATGAACAGCCTTCCAGATAAAACCCTGCCTAGATAAAAAGTCAGTTTTCTCTCTTCTTGCTTTGAGTGAGAGGTTATTTACATATCTAGCTAGGACATTATATGTTATGTTTTGCTTATCATAATATGAGGTGATATAACATCATAACACATCTTAGTAATATACAGTACAATGAACTTTGGATCACCTCTTGTTATGATAAACATGTCCAAGCTAGATTTGTAAATAACCAGTCACTGAAAGCAGGAACAGAGAAACAGACTTTATAATTTGGCAAGTTTTTATCTGGAATTCTGTTAATTTGCACTGAACAATAAAAGAGGATTACTCAGCACTGGATTAACTCTGTGTGGCAAGACTGGGCACAGATGATTTTTTTTGGGGGGGGGGGGTTTACATCCACTTTAACCACTTGCCTACTGTGCACCTACACCCCCTTCCTGCTCAGACAAAATGTTATCTTCCGGCACTGCGTCGCTTTAACTGACAATTGCGCGGTCGTGCGACGTGGCTCCCAAACAAAATTGGCGTCCTTTTTTCCCCACAAATAGAGCTTTCTTTTGGTGGTATTTAATCGCCCGTGCGGTTTTTATTTTTTGCGCTATAAACAAAAAAAGAGCGACAATTTTGAAAAAAGACACAATATTTTTTGCTTTTTGCTATAATAAATATCCCATTTAAAAAAATATATATATTTTTGTTGCAGGGAATGTCCAAAATTTGACTTATATCTTTGTGCAGACTGCTGGGAAAATTGGTGAGCCAATCACTGAAGCAGGAAATGACATATCTGGGGACCTGGAGGTATTCTGTACACAGATGGTTTAGAATGCCTTCAGGTAGCCATATCGCATTTTACAGAAAGAGCTGCAAATTGAAAAGGAAAGGTAAGGCCACTTCTCTGCCATGTAATGTGATGTTCCTGACCACCTTGTACTGATTATATGTCTCTCCCCTTTTATAGGTATAGAAGTCTTATAAGGTTGCCTCAATGTTCTTTCGGTTGCTTGTTCACCCTGAGCTGCCTCGACAGTGGAGGGGGGCCCAGGGTGGCAGGGAGAACTACTTTAAAATGCAACCACAAACCTTAAGACGGTTGTGTTCATCTTTGGTGCCTTAGTGCACCAAGTTTTGTGCTCAAGTTATACAGTTATTTTTACTAAAAAACAATGCCGAGTGGTTCCGACGGACCACTGCTCCCCCCATGCATTGGCATTTGGCTGTGAGTCGTCAGTCTCAACCAACGTCCTAACCTTGTGGGCCTTTTGTCTCCCAACTAGTAGCACTCTTGCTTTTTCAGTACAATATGCTACAAAATTTTCCTGGTCCTTATGTACTACAGTATGTCCTTCTACCTCTCTCCCTTCTTTGCTTCCCTTTCTCTCTACTTCTCTCTTTTTTTTCCCTAGGTCCTTGGGTAGCTAAACAGAGTCGTTTTATGATTAAATTCCCATGTACCATGACACATGGCACCCGCGATTACCGTGTAACTGAGCTGGGACATGGAGCTCTGTGTAAAACGTCCCTGTCAGGGAGAGAGGAGACCGATTGTGTCCCTTGTACATAAGGACACAATCGGTCACCTCCCCAGTCACCCCCCCTTCCCCCACAGTTAGAACACAAACTAGGAGAAACATTTAACCCCTTCCCCGCCACCTAGTGGTTAACCCCTTCCCTGCCAGTTACATTTATACAGTTATCAATGCATATTTATAGCATTGTTCACTGTATAAATGTAAATGGTCCCAAAAATGTGTCAAAAGTGTCCGATGTGTCCGCTATAATGTCCCAGTCCCGGAAAAAAAACGCAGATCGCCGCCATTCCTAGTAAAAAAATAAATAAAAAAAAAATCATAATTATGTCCCGTATTTTGTAGGCAATATAACTTTTGCGCAAACCAGTCACTATACGGTTATTGCGATTTTATTTTTAATTTTTTTTTACCAAAAATATGTAGAGGAATACGTATCGGCCTAAACTGAGATAAAAATATGTAATTTTTTGTGTAATACTCCCAAAAGAAAATCACATATATAGGGATGCAGACAGTGAGACTTTCGTCATTATAACCCTGAAGGTGCAGCAAATTGATAATTATAAAACCACTCCCATACACATTCACTCTGCACATGGAGACAAACAGATTTTTTTTTAGAATAACAAAGGGTAGGAATCTACAACAAAGTTTGTTAAATTTCCTGCCATGTACATACATCACCCAGAGGGGAATATATTTTTTTTAACAATTTTTACTCTTTAACTACTTTGGGCCAGATTCAGGTAGAGTTAGGCTGGAGTATCAGTGATACTCCAGCCTAACTCTCACTTTGAGCCGGCGTTTCTGTTTTCTGTAGTCAGAAAACAAGAAACGCCGGGTTGGAGTTCCTATACGAGCGGCGTTTCGGGCCCGACGCAGTGACTTTCCGACGTTTCCGTAAGAGATACGCGGTGTAAAGATAAAGCAGCCCCCTAGTGGAGTATCCTATGTTAAGTATGGCCGTCGTCATCGCGTCGAAAAAAAAAATAATTTGAGTCGTTTGCGTAAAACGTCCGTGAATGGGGATTGACGTCATTGACGTTCCCTGAAAGAATTCAGAGCATGCGCACTGACAGTCGCCGCATGCGCAGTACGTTCGCCGCGGGATCGCGCCTAGTTAATAATAATACACGCCCCCTACCCGCCCAATTTGAATTCCGCCGGCTCATTTTCGCTACGCCGCCGCAACTTTAGGAGCAAGTGCTATGTGAATAACAGTACTTGCTCCTAAAGTTTTGGCGGAGTAACGTAAATGAGAAACGTTGCTCCAAAATAAAGATTCGCCCATCTACCTGAATCTGGCCCTTTATATTTATTTATATAAATGTATTTATAAAAATATATACTATTTATATACTTTTTTTTATATATTTATATTGGGAGTTTGTTAACCAGTTGCCTGCTTGGTTCCTTTATCTTTATTTATTAGGTGCTCACAAGATTTTGTTTAAGACCTCGTACACACGATCAAATCTGTCTGCTGGAAACGGTCTGCCAGACCGTTTCAGCAGACAGATTCGATCGTGTGTACGGGCAAACAGACGGATTTGGCCACCCGACAGATTGGAAAGCATGCTTTGAAATCTGTCGGCTGGGAACCCGTCCGCCCGACATGTCTGCTGGTTAGTACGCTAACCAGCAGACATGTCTTCTCGCACACGCGCCGAATGGTTTCGACGCATGCGCGGAAGTGTTTTACTTTCTGGTGCGGTGACGTGGCGGCGTCAACGTCACCGACACGTCAGCGCGCTGTCTGCTGGCGGGGATTTTGGTTTGCTCATGTGTACACGCAAGCAAACCAAAATCCCAGCAGACAGATCTGTTCAAATCGGTCGGTCCGACCGATTTGAACAGACTCATTTAATCGTGTGTACGAGGCCTAATACTCTTTAACCACTTGACTACTGAGCACTTTTACCCCCCCTTCCCACCCAGGCCAATTTTGAGCTTTCAGGGCTGGTCATGCAACACTGTACCCAAACAAAATTTTTAGTATTTTTTTCACACAGATAGAACTTTCATTTGGTGTTATTTAATCACCATTTGTTTTTTTGCAAAACAAATGAAAACTACTTAAATAACTTAACCACTTCCCGCCCGGTCAATAGACAATTGACGTTCGGAAAGTGGTTCTGTTATCCTGACTGGATGTCTATTGACATCCAGCAGGATAACATGCCGGAGCGTGCCCGTGGGGGCGCGCAGCGCGGCGATCGGTGATGCGGGGTGTCAGTCTGACACTCTGCATCTCTGATCTCGGTAAAGAGCCTCCAGCGGAGACTCTTTACCACGTGATCAGCCATGTGCAATCACGACTGATCACGATGTAAACAGGAAGAGCCATTGATCGTCTCTTCCTCACTCACGTCTGACAGACGCAAGTAAAGGAGAGCCGATCGGCGGCTCTCCTGACAAGGGGGGTTTGCGCTGATTGTTTATCAGCGCAGCCCCCCCACGGATGCCCAGACTGGATCACCATGAAAGCCGCCAGGACCACCAGGGAAGTCCCAAGCATGTGGATGGCCAGGTACATCCCACATGGCCATCCACATATGCAAATTGATGCCAAATATGTGCCAATCAGTGCCCACAAATGGGCACTGATTGGCACCATTGCAAAAGACCGCAAATCAATGATGCCCAGCAATGCCACCTATAAGTGCCATCCAGTGTCCATCAGTGCCACCTATCAGTGCCACCATAAGTACCAATCAGTGCCACGTATTGGTGCCCATCAGTGCCACCTAATGGTGCCACATACCAGTGCCGCCTTTCAGTGCCCATTAGTGCCACCTATCAGTGTCCGTCATTGGTGCCACCTCATCGGTGGTTCCTTATCAGTGCCCGTCAGTGCAGCCGCCATATCAGTGCCCATCATTGAAGTAGAAAATTTACTTTTTTACAAATAAATAACAGAAACAAAGAATGTTTTTTGTGCAAAAAATAAAAACCCTAGAGGTGATCAAATACCACCAAAAGAAATATAGGTTTTCTGGAATTTTTCTGGCACACAATTTCAAAAAGAGCACCAAGTTGAATTAATGCAGTACAACCGATCGTTGCTGTTCTCACTCTCTCTACTATTGGCCCAGATCCATATTATATATATATATATATATATATATATAACACAGACCAAAAGTTTGGACACACCTTCTCATTCCAAGAGTTTTCTTTATTTTCATGACTATGAAAATTGTAGATTCACACTGAAGGCATCAAAACTATGAATTAACACATGTGGAATTATATACATAACAAAAAAGTGTGAAACAACTGAAAATATGTCATATTCTAGGTTCTTCAAAGTAGCTGTCTTTTGCTTTGATTACTGCTTTGCACGCTCTTGGCATTTTCTTGATGAGCTTCAAGAGGTAGTCACCTTTTTTTTTTTTTAAGAGGCCCTTATTTTTCAGGTGCCTATGGGCCGGATTTCGGGCGGGTAGGGTATGATGGAGATCATTTGACCCCCCCTCCCCATAATGGCCGCTGGGAAGTGAGGGCTCCTAGCCTAGTTGGGTCCATGCCCCTGGGTTTCGATGTAGGACGGGTAAGAGATCTGGGGGGGGGGGCCGCCCCTCCCCGATAGTATAGTTTAGTGTTACTTTTCGGGAAATGGCACCTTGTCCTTAAGTTGCTCTGTTGTACTTTTGCACTGTACTATTTTGTATGTTGTTTGCAGAGCATGTTCAATGTGCACATCACTTGCATGTTCCTTTTTCCTTTTCCTAATAAAAACAGATTATACAAAAAAAAAAGAGGTAGTCACCTGAAATGGTCTTCCAACAGTCTTGAAGGAGTTCCCAGAGATGCTTAGCACTTGTTGGTCCTTTTGCCTTCACTCTGCGGTCCAGCTCACCCCAAACCATCTCGATTGGGTTCAGGTCCGGTGACTGTGGAGGCCAGGTCATCTGGCGCAGCACCCCATCACTCTCCTTCTTGGTCAAATAGCCCTTACACAGCCTGGAGGTGTGTTTGGGGTCATTGTCCTGTTGAAAAATAAATGATGGTCCAACTATACGCAAACCGGATGGAATAGCATGCCGCTGCAAGATGCTGTGGTAGCCATGCTGGTTCAGTATGCCTTCAATTTTGAATAAATCCCCAACAGTGTCACCAGCAAAGCACCCCCACACCATCACACCTCCTCCTCCATGCTTCACACTGGGAACCAGGCATGTAGAGTCCATCCGTTTTCTGCATTGCACAAAGACACGGTGGTTGGAACCAAGGATCTCAAAGATCTCAAATTTGGACCAAAGCACAGATTTCCACTGGTCTAATGTCTATTCCTTGTTTTCTTTACCCCAAACAAGTTTCTTCTGCTTGTTGCCTTTCTTTAGCAGTGGTTTCCTAGCAGATATTCTACCATGAAGGCCTGATTCACACAGTCTCCTCTTAACAGTTGTTCTAGAGATGGGTGTGCTGCAAAAGGTGGCTACTTTGAAGAACCTAGAATATGACATATATTTTCAGTTGTTTCACACTTTTTTGTTTTGTATATAATTCCACATGTGTTAATTCATAGTTTTGATGCCTCCAGTGTGACTCTACAATTTTCATAGTCATGAAAATAAAGAAAACTCTTGGAATGAGAAGGTGTGTCCAAACTTTTGGTTTGTAATAAATATATATATATATATATATATATATATACACACATACATACACACATATACATACACACACAACCTCATAAAATAAGAATATCATCAAAAAGTTTTTATATACACACAGAGTGATATATTTGAAGCATTTATTTCTATTAATTTTGATGATTATGGCTTAGGCCACTTTCACACTGAGGCGCTTTTAAACTGCCAGTAAAAACACTGAGCGCTTTTGAAGAGCTTTCTATTCATTTGAATGGAGAGGGTTTTTTTCACAGCCCTGCCAGCACACTTCCCCAGTGTGAAAGCATTAATTGATTTTAATGGAAATAGGTTTTCGTGAGCTTTTTAGACTTTTTTTTTTAGCGTGAAAGCGCCTCAGTGTTAAAGTGGTCTAACAGCTAGTGAAAACCCAACATATAGTATCTGAGAAAATTAGAATACTACATAAGACTAATTAAAAAAATTAAATAAATTCAAACCAGAAATGTTGGTGTAACGGTCACCACCGTTTACGATCTTCCATCAACGCAAGACAGCTTATCCGACACTCTTCCCAGAATAACAAGACAACCAAGCTCTCTTACTGGTTTCAAAATGTATGTATTCAAAATGTATGAACGTTTTAATGATAAACTCAGCTGTTTCTTATACAGTTACAAACATGTCACAGTTAATCACAGGCACAATGAAACTCTCCACCCCCCTAACATCACACAATGAACTTCAATACACACTCTCTTAGTCAACTGCCCTAGCCCCCTGGAACTCCACATTATCCGCTTCAGCTTTGGCAATGGCAATCTTCAGATTTTCCACTGCCGATTCATCAGCCAGGATTTCACAGTTGTCATCTAAAATGTCCTCATAGTCCCAGGCAGTGGGAGCCCCACCCTTCTGCTGAGCAGAGTCTAGCAGCTGTCTGTAGGCGATCTCCAGCTCCCATTCCTGAATGGCCAGAAACTCCAAATCTTCCTATAACCAGTTCACACATTCAATTTTTGTTCTCTGTGCTCCATTATGTCCACAAAGCACCACTCCCTATCATCCCCGAAGTCGGGATCACTGGACATCCTCCAATACAACAATCCCAGGCCATCACAGTCATAGCCTCCGGGGGGCTGTCATCCGCCGACCACGGGCACTCTTGGGCTACACACCACCGGAGGGCTCTGTAGCTTTCGTCCAACCGCATCTCTGCTCGGATCAGCCTGCTTAACTTGGCTGTCCACTCCTGCTTCGGTTGTTCCCCCAACAACGGCATTCGTGCCTCATACTGCGGCCAGTACCTTACATGGATGGAGGGGAGGACCTTCCCATGGTGTTGCTGCTCAAGAGCTAGCGCTTCCTTCCAGAGTTGGCAACGAATCACATCCGACCATCCCAGCAGGGCTTCCTCTGATACTGGTCCTCTGTGCTGTATCCGCATCTCTTGTAACCTCCTTCTGAATTCCTCTTCCATGGTGACTGGTATCTGTACCTCTCCTCTCTCTTCAGTTGCTGTGACTTCTGCTGCTGAAGCACCTCTTTGATGTAGCCAAGTTGCATCCACAGCCGCTATAACCAGGTCTATGATCTTTGGTGGTGGGTTAGGACCATACTGTGCCAGTCCTCGTTTAACAGCCCGATCAAAACTTTCTTCCTCGGGTGTCCTGTCTGTTACGCCAAGCCTTTCAGCTCTATCCATTTCTACAAGTTCTGTGATAATGTCCCTTTTCTTACGGTTTCTGTCCGATCTTCCCCGGCTCTCCAATAAGTCTTTGAGGGAAGAGAGCTTCAGCCGTGCATACCGAGCATCCATTGTCCTGTGTCCTTGTAGCTGTTCTTCTGGCGATGGAAACATCCCACAGGTGCCACCACTGTAACGGTCACCACCGTTTATGATCTTCCATCAACCCAAGACAGCTTATCCGACACTCCGAGAAACCATGTAGACACGATCCATTCCATTTCCCAGAATAACAAGACAAGCAAGCTCTGTTACTGGTTTCAAAATGTATGAACGTTTTAATGGTAAACTCAGCTGGTTCTTATACAGTTACAAACATGTCACAGTTAATCACAGGGACAATGAAACTCTCCACCCCCCTAACATCACACAATGAACTTCAATACACACTCTCCTAGACAATGCTTACTGAAAAATATGTCCATGTACAGTATGGTATGCATGCAATACTTGGTCAGGGGTCCTTTTGCATGAATTACTGTGGTGTGGCATGGAGGCAATCACCCTTTGGCACTGCTAAGGTATTATGGAAGCCCAGGTTGCTTTAAAAGCGGCCTTCATCACTGTACTTGATTGGCCAGCAAACTGGCTTAAACTAAACCCCATAGAGAATCTGTGGGGTATTGTCAAGAGGAAGATGAGACACCAGACAAGGTGAAGGCCCCTATCAAAGCAACCTGGGCTTCCATAACACCTCAGCAGTGCCACAGGCTGATCACCTCCATGCCATACTGCACTGAAGCAGTAATTCATGCAAAAGGAGCCCCCGACCAAGTATTTGCATGCATACTATACTGTACATGAACATACTTTTCAGTAAGCCAAAATTTCGGTACTAAAAAAACTTTTTTTATTGGTCTTATGTAATATTCAAATTTTTCTAACATACAGAATTTGGGGTTTTCGCTAGCTGTAAGCCATGGAAAAAAAGAAATTGAACTATATTACGTGTGTGTTTTAAAAAAACAAACAGGATTTCAGTAAAAATCCCTTTCTCCGAGTTGATTGACAAGGAGGGGACAGCCTCTTTATCCATGACCAAACTTGAGTGTCCTTTTGCTGTGGGTGGGGCTAAAAAAAAAAAAAACTGTTATGTCATATATGGAGAAGAGGCGTAAATGTTTATTGAAGAGTTAACCCACTTGTAGATCAATACCAAAACTCATAATGGGGTAATTTATTTTTATAGGTCACTGTTGGCTAGAAAAATCTGTTTAAATCTATATAGAATGTGGTCACCTTCTGGGTCATTTTAACATATGTAATAAAATACTATTCCTCATGCAAAGCTGCCATGACTTCTGATTAACATTCTGCTTTATGAACATCTGTTCGTACTTGACCTTTGCAAAGAACATTGAGTGGCAATTACAGGCTAAGAAAATGCAAAAGGCACAATTTCTTGATTGGCCATATTCACTTTTTCTACATACTGAGATGCATCCTGTAATCAATGTTACAAAAATAAAATATTAAGTGCAAGTCTATCCCTTTGTTCCTTATTGGAAAGTTCTGCATGGTGATAACTTGGGCTATGTACAGGAGTATAAGGCCACCACTATGCTGCAGCACAAGGAGTAGAATTGTGTATCTAAAACACAACAATAGATAAAATACCAAGGCAAAAAAAAAAGCCATGATTTGCCAAAACAGAACCACTCTCCGAGATCCTAGTCTTGCAATATCATAAAGTGTATGCAACATTGGGCTGGACAGAAAGGGAAGGTGGAAGGAAATAGCACAGCAAAAAGACTCAAGTAAGGTGACCAGATTTTTTAAATGAAATCCGGGGACATATTTTTAATTTACTAGTAATGGCAACAATCAGCGACTCTCTGCCCGTCGCCGCCCGCCTCACAGCGTCTCAAGTCTTACTCTTCGGGCCCCTGGCTACTACTGGGTGGGGAGCGGAGGAAGATCACTCCGCCAGGGAATGCAAGGAGATAGGCAGGTGACTGGCCAGGATTTGAGCCAAGGCAGAAGAACATGCGAGCGAAGCTGAATGGGCATGTGCCCGAAACTGAAGAAATATTCTCTCCGCTCCGACCAGCACATGATCATCAGAAAGGGGGAACAGATAATGGGAAAAATACCACCCCCCTATGCTAGTAGGCATGGCGGAGCGGAGGGGGGGGGTGTAATTCTATTTTTTTTTTATTTTAATTCTGCACTGATTGTCTTTGAAGTTGCCCCTGCCCCCTATTAAATCCAATCTGGGGACAAAACCAGGGACAGACTTGGTCCGGGGACAGTGTCCTCAATCAGGGGACTGTCCCCTGAAACTGGGGATGTCTGGTCACCCTACATTACAGTCAGCTGCTTAGCTCTGCAAATGAAGGAGACCACTGCCCTGATCCTATGTAACATGCCCTCCATACTCCGTGCTTTGTCACACTAATGTCCCATGAGCTGTAGATCTGAATTTAAGGGTTTCGCAAGATCAAACTTTTTGCCATGGGTTCCTCCATTTTTATTTGTTTTAAAGAATGTCACCATGCTAATGCACTATAAAACAAATCTGTACCTTGCAGCCACCCTAATGCTGGTTTTCAGAATATGGACAAGGAATTGGGGGCAGCTCCTATATGTAATGGTAGATACAGAGATAGAATGGGCTTAGATTCCAATTAAAGGGTAAAACGAGAGATAATGCGAGTCCCTGACCCAAAATAAGTTTGTAGATAGCGAATGTACAAACGATTTGGCCTATGTCAGTGACTCAAACTGCATCAGAGCTGAACACACAGATTAAATACACACACAGGCCCTTTTACTGGCAAAGGATTAGTATTTCTGTCCACTGATTCACTCAGCAGGAACTCCAAAATTGATGTGCTGTAGTGAAGTAACAAGTCTTGCACCACAACTGACTAGCTACTTGTACTGCTCCTACCTTATCCAGTCTAGACTATGATGTATTTGAACACTGCAATAGGCGAATGCCAAATTAACAGGTAGGTATTTACACTCCTTGCAATAAAAAGATACACGCAGAAATGACTACAAAGCTGCAATATTTATTAAAGGGGTTGTATAGGATGCATTAAGGTGAAAAAACATTTACCTTTACATTAGGGTGAAAAAACAGCCGACAATACCGCCCCAGTTTTTACTTAACTGAGCCCACGAAAGTCCCACGCTCGCCTGTCATCCTCCTCGTTTCTGAGCCTGGCCATTGATTGGCTACACTAGAGGGATTAAAGGAAGGCCGCAATAGGCTCACGCTGCTGTCAATCACATCCAATGTCTCGGCGCGCCGGGGCGGGGCCGTGTGATACAGCTGGCGGCTATTGCCGTTCACTGTATCACGGAACTCAACATCATGCTCGCTCGCATGAAGGTGTTGGGTTCTTGCAGGGAGAAGCAGAGACAGCCGCCGAGGGACCCAAGAAGACCAGTTTCGGGGACACTCTGTGCAAAACGAGCTGCACAGTAGAGGCAAGTATAACATGTTTGTTATATTTTTTTTATTTAACTTTACAACCCCTTTAATGTGCTTTAGATCTGCATGTAGGTCAGCTTTAGGCCATTTTCATACTTTAACAGCTTGCGCACCGCCGCATGTACATTTACGTCGGCAGAATGGCACGTACAGGCACATTGGCTTACCTGTACGTCCCTGCCTTGACGCGGGTCGGGGGTCCGATCGGGACCCCCCCGGTACATGCGACGGTCTCCGTGGCTCTGGGAGCGATCCGGGATGAGGGGGTTGCTATTCGTTTTTGTCCGCCCCCTCACGATCGCTCCCAGCCAATGCGCGTGCGCCCCCCCCCCCCCCCACTCTGCACTTCCTCCTCCTGTGTAAACACAGGAAGGAGGAAGTGATGCGATCTCTCCCTCGGCGTTTTTTTCAACCACCGCTGAGGAGAGATCACATCTCACAGTAAGTGTACACAACACTACACAGACACCAGGACATGTAGGCACATTAACCCCTTGTGATTTATTTTTTATTGTGATTTTTTTTTTTTACTAAAGACATGTGGCTAAATAAATGTTGGCCTAAATGTTTGACTAAAATTTAGTTTATTTGATTTTTCTTATAACAAAAAGTAAAAAAATATTGATTTTTTTTTCAAAAATGTCGCTCTATTTTTGTATATAGCGCAAAAAATAAAAATCGCAGAGCGATCAAATACCACCAAAAGAAAGCTCTATTTGTGGGAAGAAAAGGACGCAAATTTTGTTTGGGAGCCACGTCGCACGACCGCGCAACTGTCAGTTAAAGCGACGCAATGCCGAATCACAAAAAGGGGCCTGGTCATTTACCTGCATTTTGGTCCGGGTCTTAAGTGGTTAATGCTGAGGTAGGGCACATAACATGCATTTCTTCTGGAAAGGCACCCAAAGATACATAGGCAACACACCTGCTTCGTATTCTACCACAATGCACAGTAATGCATTGCATTCCAAAAAAAAAAAAAAAGTCATGTATGGTTTTTTACACATTAGAGTACGTTGGTAGCTCATTCGTAGCTCATTCGTATTGCACAACATATGGAGCAATAATGCACTCAATATTATATCAAGGCTGCAGACATATTAAAAGCAGAGCAGCAATGGCAGCCTGTATTTCTCATAGAACAGGTTTCCTTGGTAATAGTAACTGCTGAAAGCTGTTCTAGGCAAAAACATTAGTCCAAAGAATGATGAACCTATTAATCTGCAATATTAATAGTTATAGGTTATAAAGATTCAGTGTCTAACAGTAATACAGAACAATTTATCAAGTAGGGTGGCATCATAGCTAACTCTCACAATTTGTAGCTCTACAATACTGAATCCAAACAGCATCATCTACAAGAAGCGTAGCTTATCCTACCACTATGAATTTACACAGCCATTACAATGCAGTAAAATTAGAATATAACTTAATTTAGGAAGTAATTGATATGAATCTTATAGTATCAGGTAAAACTAGGTATTTATAGTCCCACACTGCAAGCCATGAGCAAATAAGTGTTAGCTTGCTTAACCACTTCCCAACGGCCGTACGACTATGTACGGCCGCAGGGTGGTTCTGAATCTCTGGGACGCCGTCTTTTTACGGCCGCCCCTTTCCTCGCTCTACAGCACGTATCAGGGAACTTCTGTGCTGGCCGTGTCTCTTGAACACAGCCAATCACAGATCGCAGAAAATAGCCGATCACATAGACTATGAGCCAGTCTACAGTAGTGGAACAGTGACAGGCTCAGAGGGGGAAGATAGTCAGCCCACCAAACAAAGGCGCTCTGGTGAGGAGGCAGTGGCATCCACCAGCACCGTAGTATCTCGGCAACAAAGGCCAAGGACCCATGCCAGCCTTCCCTGTGTCCTTCAGAACTATTTGTGGCTTCCTCCAAATTCAGGAGAAGCCAACATTCCCCCTTTCACTGCCCAGCCAGGAGTCCAGGTGAACACGGACAATTTTTCCCCAATTAATTTTTTTGATTTATTTTTTACTGAGGAACTTCTATCTAGAATTGTGGCCCAGTGCAACCTATATGCCCAACAATTTAATTGTCAATAATCCAACATCTTCTTATGCCTGTCCCTTCCAGTGGAGAGACCTAATGGTGGAGGAGTTTAAAGAGGAGCTCCACCCATTTTTTTTAAGTTTGGCTGTACTGCATGCCCTTAATGCATAGTTTTCACGATGGGCAATATTTAAAAAAATTTTGGATGGTAAATACCTTTTTTTTCCCCGTTTTATCCACTTCCTGGTCCTAATCGCCTAGGCGATTAGGTCACAAGGCAATTCGCAAGGGTTCCTGGGATAATTTGCCTTTTACCGAAATCTCGCGTTTTTTTTTCAACTGTGTGCAGGGAGAGAGAGAGGAGCTTTCTGATGTCATCGGTGAAGTCGGGGTGGGCGGGACAGAGCAGCTATCGATCAGCAGCCAATTATTTGGCTTCTTAAGAAAGGGGGCAGAGCCGCATACACGTAGCGGCACGCCCTGACCCAATCCTATTGGCTGGCGATCGATAGCTGCTCTGTGCCGCCCACCCCGACATCGCCAATGATTATTCTGAAAGCTTCTCTTTCTCCCTAGATTACAAGACACTGTCACTGTGCAGAGTAACATTGAGCCGTGCTGGAAGGGGAGAGAGAGTGAGAGAGAGAGGAGCTATTAGAATATTCATTGGCAATGTTGGTGTGGGCGGGACACAGAGGAACGCCAGCCAATAGGATGGGGTCAGGGTGGAGCTGCATACATAAATAATTGGCTTGTGTTAAATAGCCGCTTTGTCCCGCCCACCCGGACATCGCCAATGAATATTCTGAAAGCTCCTCTCTCTCTCTCCCTAGATTACAAGACATTGTCACTGTGCAGAGTAACATTGAGCCATGCTGGAGGGGGAGAGGGAGAGAGAGAGGAGCTATTAGAATATTCATTGGCGATGTTGGGGTGGGCGGGACACAGAGGAACGCCAGCCAATAGGATGGGGTCAGGGTGGAGCTGCATACATAAATAATTGGCTTGTGTTAAATAGCCGCTTTGTCCCGGCCACCACGACATCGCCAATGAATTGCCATAGCAACCTGTCAGAAAAAAGGACGGCCTCCCTGAGGCATTACTCAGCATGTGCGAGATTTGCTGGTGCATGATGGGTAGATAGCTGCAAAGAAATCCAGGAAATGACAGATGCCCACAACTAGAATGGAAACTGCCTGCTTCTCGAGATCAGGAAGTAAATAACAATTTTTAAAGAAAGTAAAAACGCTAAAAGTATGACATGTTAGAAATATTAACTTTCAGGTTTTGACAGTTACAGAGCAGTGTTTAAAAAAAAGTTTGGGGGACTGGAACTCCCCTTTAAGGTTTTTTTAGGCCTCACATTTTGCATGGGACTCAACCCAAAAAATTAAATGCATTCCTTTTGGTCAAAACGGCCCATTTACCATCTGCCAATCTTCTCTGCAACAATGCCCAGAACCAGATATTTTATGATCATGAGGTTCCTACACTTCAATGATAATACCCAGTGCCTTCCCCAAAATCACTCAAATTTTGACAGGCTTTTCAAAATGTACCCCTTATTAACCACTTCAGACCTGCGCTATAGCCGTATGACGGCTACAGCGCGGGTCTGAATATCCAACCCGCCGTCTTTTGAGGGCCGCCCCTTTGGGCGTTCCCAGCGCACGCTCCAGAGCACGCAGCGGGGAAGCTCGGTGTTGGCCATGTCCCTTGGACACAGCCAATCACAGATCGCGGCGAAGGGCCAATCAGAGTGGCTGTTTGCGATGCGATCTGTGCGGCGAATGAGAGATGATCTCATATGTAAACATATGAGATCATCTCTCATTGCCGTTTTACACAGAGACAGCTTCCTGTCTCTGGAGAGGAGACAGATCTGTGTCCCTTGTACATAGGGACACATATCGGTCACATCCCCCCACAGTTAGAACACTATGTAGGGAATACATTTAACCCCTTCCTCACCCCCTAGTGTTAACCCCTTCAATGCCAGTCACATTTATATAGTAATTAGTGCATATTTATAGCAGTGATCGCAGTATAAATGTAAATGGCGCCAAAAATGTGTCAAAAGTGTCTGATGTGTCCATTATAACGTCGCAGTCCCAATAAAAAATCGCAGATCGCCGCCATTTCTAGTAAAAAAAAAAAAAAAATAATTCTGTCCCCTATTTTGTAAGCGCTATAACTTTTGCGCAAACCAGTCGCTTATTGCGATTTTTTTACCAAAAATATAAAGAAGAATACGTATCGGCCTAAACTGAGAAAAAAAAGATTTTTAATAAACAGCTTACCTGTAAAATCCTTTTCTTGAAGTACATCACGGGACACAGAGCGCATAGCCATTACACTTGGGTTATATGGGTACCTTCAGGTGTGGACACTGGTGTAATGAATTTCACAGGAAGTTTCCTCCCTATATAACCCCCTCCCACTGGGAGTGCTTCAGTTTTGTAGCAAGCAATTCCTCCGAGGTTACACAATGTTCCCCAAAAGAGGGGTGGGAGCTCTGTGTCCCGTGATGTACTTCAAGAAAAGGATTTTACAGGTAAGCGGTTTATTAAAAATCCTTTTTTCTTTATCGTACATCACGGGACACAGAGCGCATAGCCATTACACTTGGGATGTCCTAAAGCAATGCTCTATGAAGGGAGGGAGACCGTAAGGCCAAGAATAGCCAAACAAAAAATTATCAGGAAGTAAAGTAACTCCACCAACAGAAAAAAGGGGGCGTGACCCGGACGAGAGGATTCTATACTGCTGCCCGTAGGACCGCCTGCCCAAATGCTGCGTCTGTACCCTTTGCAACGTCCAACTTATAAAATTTAGTAAACGTATGTACGGAAGACCAGTTTGCCGCCTTGCAAACCTGTGCCATAGAGATCTGATGGTGTGCCGCCCAGGAGGCACTCATGGCCCTCGTAGAATGGGCTTTAACTGATAAGGGAGGTGGAACGCGCTTCAGACGATAGGCCTGAAAAATCAGCTGCTTAATCCACCTAGCCAAGGAAGACTTGGCAGCCGGCTGACCCTTCTTGGGGCCATCCGGAAGAACAAAAAGCACATCTGTTTTCCGAATCTTCTCTGTAGCCTTGAGATAGACCCTCATGGCTCGGACCACGTCCAAAGTATGAAGCAGTCTTTCCTCTCTGGACTGGGGAGTAGGAAAGAAGGATGGTAGGACTAGGTCCTGATTCAAGTAAAAACTGGATATGACCTTAGGAAGGAAAGAAGGTTGAGGCCGCAGAACCACTCTGTCCTTATGCAGAATAAGGTATGGCTCCCTGCATGACAAGGCTGCCAGCTCGGAAACCCTTCTGGCCGAAGCCATAGCCACCAAGAAAACCAACTTTCGGGTTATTAGCACAAGAGGGATTTCTGTCAGAGGTTCAAACGGCTGCCTTTGTAAAGCTGACAAGACCAGATTTAAATTCCAGGGGCAGAGGGGAGCTCTAATAGGGGGATTCACATGCAAGACCCCCTGCAAGAAGGTTTTCATAAGCGAATGGGTGGCCAAGGGTCTTTGAAACCATATCGATAAAGCCGACACCTGCCCCTTTAGAGTACTAAGAGCCAACCCTTTGTCAACGCCAACCTGGAGGAATCGCAAGATCCTGTCAATAAAAAACTTTCGAGGATGCCATTTTTGAGACTCGCACCACTCCACATAGGTTCTCCAGACTCTGTAATAAATATTTCTGGAGACCGGTTTCCTAGCCTGAATCAACATAGATGTGACCTGAGCTGAGAGGCCTCTGCCCTTAAGAATTAGGGATTCAGCCGCCAAGCCGTCAAATTTAGCTGCTGTGAAGCAGGGTGGCAGATTGGGCCCTGAGACAGCAGATCTGGGCGCAGGGGGAGCGGCCACGGCGCCCCGACTGACATCTTCACGATGAGTGCGTACCAAGCCCTCCTGGGCCAGGCTGGGGCCACCAGGATCACAAGCCTGCGCTCCACCCTGATCCTCCGTAGAAGGCGGGGAATCATCTGCAGTGGAGGGAACGCATACAGGAGAGAAAACTGGTGCCAAGGGCAAACCAACGCATCGGTCCCGTAGGCCGAGGGATCCCTGGCTCGGGATATGAATTTGTCCAACTTTTTGTTGGATCTCGTTGCCATAATGTCCACCTCTGGGACTCTGAATCTTTGGCAAATCTCTTGGAATACCTGGGGGTGAAGAGACCACTCCCCCGGGAGCAACTGTTGACGACTCAAAAAATCTGCTTGAGAATTGTCTATCCCTGGGATGAACACCGCCGAGATGCAGGGTACATGGGCTTCGGCCCATGAGAAAATCAGGTTTACTTCCCTTTGGGCTGCTAGGCTCCTCGTGCCCCCCTGGTGGTTTATGTATGCCACCGCAGTGGCATTGTCGGACTGTATCCTTACTGGCAGACCCTGAAGGGGGAGAGTCCAGGCGATCAGGGCCAGCCGAGCAGCTGACGCAGGCGCAGCGCGACTCGCGAATGCGCCGTAGGGAACCGGGCAGTGAAGCCGCAGCGCTTCACTTCCTGGTTCCCTCACCGTGGATGGAGGGGGGAGCAGCAGGGTGACGAGCGATCGCTCATCCTCTGCTGCGGACGGCGCTGGACTCCAGGACAGGTAAGTGTCCTAATATTAAAAGTCAGCAGCTGCAGTATTTGTTGCTGCTGGCTTTTAATATTTTTTTTTTAGCTGAACCATCCGCTTTAATATCTGTTTAGTCTGATCCTTTAAAGCCTGACAAACGCCAATGGCTGCCACCGCTGGCTGAACCACGGCACCTACTGTGGTAAAAGAAGCCTTCAGTAGGGTCTCCAACTTTTTGTCGACTGGATCTTTAAACATCTGGACATTTTCAACCGGACAGGTCAGGGATTTATTTACGCAGGAAATGGCTGCGTCCACGGTAGGGAGTGCCCATTTCTTTGCAAATTCTTCTTCCATAGGATAGAGAATAGTGAACCTTTTAGGAGGGATAAAAATCCTATCAGGTCGAGCCCAATCCTGAAAAATCACGCTCTCCAGAAGGGGGTGAACCGGAAAAGACGCACCACTCAACGGTGCCTTCAAGGAACCTAAAGAGGATACCGCGGGGGCTAATTGTTCTGACACTGGAAGTTTAAAAGCAGTGCGAACCATATCTGTCAGAGACTGGATCCACAGGCTCTCTGCTTGAGAAGCCGAAAAAATTTCATCTATAGTGGAACCTTCAATGTCTAAACCGTCGGGACTCGGGTCCGCTTGATCCCCCTGTGGGTCCAATTCCTCCGAAGAGAGGACCTCTGCATCTGAAAACACCAATCTAGGTGACGGGGATCTAGCCCGTTTGCCACCTGGCAAAGAGCGGGCAATTAAAGCAGTTAACCTTTCCTCTAGCCCACCCAGGGTGGTCGCTAGCATTTCTTCTGTAACGTAAACGGGAATGGGTTGATTGGGGGCCGCCTCTGCCCCTAGCACCCTCAATGGCTCCTGCAACATGCTGTTCGGTGGTCTATCTGGTGAGGGTGGGACCGCTAGAGCCTGGCCCAAATCCTCTGACCCCGATGGAGACCCCTTTAGTTTTTTGGTACCTTTTGCAGCCTTAGCTGGTCCTGATCCCTTGGGAGCCATTGCACAACCTTGAGACACCCCTAAAGCCAACACCCAACTGTTGTAGCTAGAAGTGAACCATTAATAAGAACAGACTATGGTAAAAATTTTCCAAATTTTCATACGCCCGAGAAGGCGGCAATACCGAGGAAGGTCCTGTGAGTATTGCCACACCAATGCCCGTTAGCTGGAGCCCAAGGTTGCACCGACTCAGATACTGCCAGATCTAAGGCTGAGTCCCTTTAAGAAAAAAATCTGGTCAGTATGGAGCTAAGTCCAGACCTGAAGATCCACAAACCCCCACTGGGTGTCACTGTTAGCCAGAAATAGCTCAGCTGCGCGCTCTGTGTCCTCAGCCTCCTCTGCTTTCAGGGGGGAATGACCAGCCAGGAAATGCTTTGTGCTTTAATTGAGACCTGACGCTGCTGGCCCGCCCCCCCCCCACGCACGCTGACGCTGTAAAAGGCGGCGCGCACGCGCCCCCCCCCCCCCCCACGCTGAAACCAACATGGAGGAAGCAGAAAGCAGAGGAGAAGCCTGGACCAGCGCTAGCAACCCAACAGACACCAGGCAAGACACTAATCTTATTGTAGTGCACACATAGAGGAAGCTGTCCCCATAGGCTTCCTAAGAAACAGGAGTTTTGTCAGCATTTCCTCCCTATAGCACGTGGGGCTGCAGTAACAGGCAGATCTGGGGGGAGTAGCAAATATATATCTTTAAAAGCATACATATACCTACATGTTATCTGGGTAAACATTAGTACATCCCATCCTGCCTCAAAAGACATAGTGGAGATAGTGGCTGATGCACAAGCATACCATTAGCCGACCCAGAACCCCCAGGGGGATACCTACTGTCGAACCAAGTCCCGCAGGTTCCCTCTTACCTGCTCCACGCCGCAGGGTATTGCAAAATGCAAGAGGCCCAACCTTCCCCCATCTCCGTGGGTATTGTCTTGGACCTTCAGGGACCGGGGTCCTGTGTTAAGGAACCCACACACCTGGACCTATATAGCATCCTGGCATCAGTAGCGTTTAGTTCTTGGAAGAGACTAAGGCACTGGAGCCCAGAATCCAGCCCTCCAAGGAGAGGCATTATAGGCAAAACCCCACTCCAGCAGGGCCCGGGTACCGTACACCTTGGCTTTGAAGCACTTCGGACGGATCCGGCTAGCTATCCTGGGTCTCAAGACCTCCGAGGGACAGCTAGACGTGACCAACACCTAAGACACTGGCGAAAAAACTGAAGCACTCCCAGTGGGAGGGGGTTATATAGGGAGGAAACTTCCTGTGAAATTGATTACACCAGTGTCCACACCTGAAGGTACCCATATAACCCATATGTAATGGCTATGCGCTCTGTGTCCCGTGATGTACGATAAAGAAAAAAGTGTTTTTTTTTTAAATTGGGATATTTATTATAGCAACAAGTAAAAAATATTGTATTTTTTTTTTTTTTTAAATTGTCACTCTTTTATTGTTTATAGCACAAAAAATAAAAACCGCACAGGCGATCAAATACCACCAAAAGAAAGCTCTACTTGTGGGGGAAAAAAGGACGTCAATTTTGTTTGGGAGCCACGTCGCACAGCGCAATTATCAGTTAAAGCGACGCAGTGCCGGAAGCTGAAATTTCACCTGGGCAGGAGGGGGGTATATGTGCCCAGTAAGCAAGTGATTAAATTATTTTTCGGAATTATTTCCCCAGTTATATACCCTGGAACACCACATGTGTGGATGAGTCCCTTGTAAAAAAAATTAGTGGCAGACGTAAAATCAAGCAGTTTATCCCCAGCAAAAGGGCCCGCTATGGGGTGAAGGTTTTAAAACTATGTGAACGAGTCACAGGGTACCTGTATTCCTTCTTAGTCTATGAAGGGAGGGACACCCAGCTGCATCCCCCCCAATTGCCCAGACTACTTGGGATCAAGTGGAAAAGTTGTTTGCCAACTCATCAACCCCCTACTGGATAAAGGCTACCATCTATACGTAGATGACTTTTACACCTCTCCTCTCTTCCCATTCCACAACCTTCACCGGAAGCAGACCCCAGCATGTGGCATGGTAAGAACGAACCGGAAAGGCTTTCCTCAAAGCCTTGTGAATAAGAAGCTGAGAAAAGGGGAATCGGCCAGTCTGCGCAACAAGGAGGTTCTGGCAGTGAAGTGGAAGGACAGCAGAGATGTGTATATGTTGTCTTCCATCCACAACAATTCCTTTGTGGAAACCCGCAGAAGGCGTGGCACCACCATCCAAAAGCCCACATGCATCCGGGACTACAATTCGTTTATGGGGGGAGTCAACTTTAACAACCAAATGTTGGAACCATACCTTGCCACAAGGCGCACATACCATTGGTACAAAAAAGTAGCATTTTTTTTTTTCCATTTGACCATATACAATTCATATATTATTTATCATAAGTCCACCCAAAACCACCTACCCATCCTTGGCTACCAGGAGGAAAATCACCACTGCCCTGATATTCCAGAACGACCTACCCCAAAACATCCGATCAGATGTTCTAAGTCGACTCTCCGAACGTCACTTCCCAGATAAAGTCCCTCCCACAGCATCAGGCCGACGAGGTCAAAAAAGGTGTAAGGTGTGTGTGCCAGTAAAGGAGTCAAACGAGACAGTTTATCATTGTGCCGAGTGTCCTTCCCAACCAGGCCTCTGTGTAACTGACTGTTTTTGCCGTTACCATGCTAAACTAAATTATTAATTTAGTATAGTAAACGTAATCCTCCATTCCTGCCTTCACACCCCTTATGCCACTGCCTGCTTGTTATTCGACCACGCTTCTGCCCGAAGATTTTGTAATACCTCTGCCTGATCTGGAATTGACCCTGGACTGTTTGACCATGCCTTTTGCCTGCCTCATGGACTGATCTTGTACCCTGCTACTGTACTAGTGGGATTCAACACAGGAGTCTCACATATGCGGGGTGCTCCAGAAATTTTTTCTGGATGAAGAAAACGATATTTTGTTTTCTCATCCTAGATTAGGGTCTGGAGACTCGGAAGCTTCAAAAGAGATTTGGGTGGGAGAAGCCTCTACCCCTGTCCCCATTCGGTCCTGAACAAGACCCTACTTCTGCCTGTAGGACCTATGCCATCATGCCTCTGCCTGTTGCATGAACTGACTACACAACATGGTCATGCCTACTACCAGGACCAATATTTTTGGCACTGCTGAGAATATGTCTGCCTGCACTAACCCTGACGGGACAGTATCCCTGCCTGGACAATTGTGTATGCCATTGCTGACCAAGTCCCTGCCTGCTGCCTGGACCAGTGCTATCCTGCTGTGTAGAACTGCGCTACTATTACCACAGGTAATCTTTTGTTTACGCTTTGCTCAGCAAAATGTATTTTGGGGTGTAATTCTTGGTATGTGCATGCTATGTGTCTCTGGAATACCTGACGGTGTTCCTTGCATGTTGGATCTCTGTATGTGGTCAGGCTGTGTAGAAGTCTCACACATGTGGTATCGTACTCAGGAGTAGCAGAATGTATTTTGGGGTGTCATGTTTTGCCATCTACATGCTATGTGTTGAAAATATCTTATAAAAACGGCCAACTTTGTGTAATAAAAAAAAAAAAAAGAAAACATGTTTTTTTTTTTTTTTTTCCCCACATTTTCCAAAAACTTCTGAAAAAAAAATAAACCGTTCAAAAGACTCATTATGCCTCATAGATTATACGTTGGGGTGTTGGCTTTCTAAAATGGGGTCACTTTGTGGGCAATTCCATTGTTCTGGTCTTCCAGGGCCTTCAAATGTGTAATAGGTAGTCAACTAGTTAGATGTGCAATTTATTCTCCTAAAACCCCTGATGGTGCTCCCTGCATGTTGGACCTCTGTATGTGGCCAGGCAGTGAAAAAGTCTCACACAAGGGGTATTGTTTTACTCAGGAGGAGCAGCAGAATGTATTTTGGGGTGTCATTTGTAGTATGCACATTCCATGTGAGAGAAATAAGCTATTACAACAATTTTGAGATTTTTTTAAAATAGTCTTAATTTTGCAAAGTATTGTGGGGAAAAATTACCATGCCTCTTACTAAATACCTTGGAATGCCTACTTTTCAAAAAGGGGTTATTTGGGGGGCATTTGTACTTTCCTGGCTTGTAAGGGTCTCAAGAAATGAGATAGGCCTTTAGTACATCAGATGTGATATTTTTTTGATTTGCACTATAGCTTGTAGACTACAATTTTTCACACAGACCAAATAATTTCCAAAAATTTGGGGTAATTTTTTTCAAGACATGTAGCAGTATAAATTGTGGCCAAAATTTATGAAGAAAAAAATAATGTGCAAAATTTTAATCACAGAAATTACGATTTTTTTTTTTCAAAATTTTCGGTCTTTTTTCATTAATAGTGCAACAAATTAAAAACCCAGAAGTGATCAAATACCACCAAAAGAAAGCTCTATTTGTATGAAAAATAAGGACAAAAAAAACATTTGGTTAAAGTGTTGCATGACTGAGTAATTGTTATTCAAATTGTGAGAGCGCTGAAAGCTGAAAATTGGTCTGGGCAGGAGGGGCGTTTAAGTGCCCAGTAAGAAAGTGGTTTAAAGAGGGGGGGGGGGGGGGGGGTCGGACAAGGCACGCCTTACATTTAAAGCAACATTTAAGTATAATCTGGAGCGCAGTGCACCAGTTTTCTATCCCCTGATAAAATATTGAAACCATTACTAAAACAATGATATGCGCTAAAGTCTATCCTATACAAACACCAGTATATACCGTATTTATCTGCGTATAACATGCACCCTAACTTTAGGAGGGAAGTTTCAGGGGAAAAAAAAAAAAACTTACACAGTCCCCTGCGTATAACACACAGGCACAGTTTACCCTCTATTTTCTGGGTAAAAAAAGTGAGTGTTATACGCCAATAAATACAGTAAAAATATAAAATTACAGCTCAACTCCAACTTTTGATACACTTTACCAAACTATGTCCCTCACTAAAGGATTAGAGTAAAGACTTCCCGTCTCATATCCAGAACACAAAAAAGAGTATCTGATCAACGCATAGCGATTCAGAGAAAGCAATGAATACAAAGCTTCCTCCTATTGGCTGAGAGAGAGTCAGGCTGATGTCACAACCTCAGACTCAGCCAACCAGAGGAAGACTTGCTAGAATACATTGCCTTCTCTAAATGGCTGAGCACCAATCAGATTGTGTTACGGGTATGAGAATGGAAGAGTCTGCCCGTGACTGGGAACACAGTGCTATATGTAGCCTCAGCTACATACACAGATTGCAATGCACATCCAGCAACCCCACATGTTCAGGAGGGACATAGTTTGGCCAGCTAGGCGTGCAACATGTATCAAAAGCTAGAGTTCAGTTTTAATTCATTTTAAAAATGTCATTAAGATTCATCAAGTACTATGTGCTTAATAAATATTACACCACTCCAAAATCCAAGTCCTATCAAACCTTTAACTGATCCCATATTCATTCAGTGTCTATAATCCCATTTCCATGATTTCCAAGCAAAATTTCTGCAGAATGTCAACTCTGTATGATAAAGTAAAAAATAGCACTTGGCATTGTGATCTATCCTATCATTTTTGTCTCCGAGTTGGCAGTACCTGGCAAATGCAAGAGACGTTTGGGCATAATTTATATTCATGATGCGGTCTTCAGTACATAGAATACATCCAGTCAAGCTTTTCAGATTTTTTTTTTTTTTTTATTATAAAAATGAGGGGGGTTGATATTTAATAAATGTCATACCTACCTCCTCTGTGCAAGGGTTTTGCACAGAGCAGCCTCTGGGGGGTCACCTAGCAGCACTCCTGGCTCCTCTTCCAATGCGCCCCCATGGAGACACGCATTCCCCGGAGGGCACTCATGAGGGCTGCTGCTCCATCCATGCCCTGGCTCCTGTGTCACCAAAAGTAACTTACAGCAGCAAGAGCCAATGGCTCCTGCTATCAATCTATCCAATGAGGACCCAAGACAGCGACTGGAGCTACTGTGCTCATCCATAGCTGGAACGAACAATCTGGTTCAGTCAAGTAAAATGGGGGCTGCTGCGCTACAGAAAGTTTTACAACCCCTTTAAGAACTGATGTATACCCAAGTTACTGGCCTATTGGATTTTCAGCAAGATGTATACATATGGCATAGGCATATATTTCTATATACCACAACACCAGTGACAACACACAATAACACTCGTATAACAGATAGAATCTTTTATTCAGCAGGTGCTTCAAAAAACACTTTGTTGGATCGCCAAGTCAAACAAGACGCATCAATTTGAAATCTTCAAATACTTGAGTATAAAGTATATTATAAATATAAAATTTATTACATTTCAGATCACACCAGAGTTTTAATAAAAGCATAATATGGAATAGTCCAAATAACTCCAGGGTCAAATGACCATTATCAACCAGTCAGAAATTGGCTTGCAATAGCCAGTTGACAGACTATCAAAATTGATATCCGATTGGTTGTCTTGGGCCACCACATGGCATTTTTGGACGCCCAATAAATGTTTTGCAAGAGTTTATCCTCTAGCATACTGACAAGGCAATAGAACAGTATTTGAATACATAGTATAGAAAATATGGAACAAAATAAAGCACCCGCTGATCTGCAACAGAGGTAAGGCACTAACAGCATGTACTTCGTTAGAGTTTTAGAAAAATACACATAAATAAGACAGTCTCATTTGTAGATCTTAGGTTTTTGTTTTGGGGGTGGGGGGGGGACTGAAATAGTATAAATTACAAAAACTGTAGAAGGACCAAAAAGGCAAAAAAATAATATATATATAAACTTCATCAGATCGCAGATTTTCTGCTGCAATATATGCAGGCGATGATCCAATTGGTGACAAAATGAAGACTGACATGAAACAGAGTTCCGTAGAAAAAGTTTCATAAGAAATCAAGGAACCCACAGCATCTTAGAGAAGGAACACAGCATCAATTGTGAGAAATGGGTAACAAGTCATTAAGTGATAAAAGGCAAATTTAACGAAGAACGAACATTAAGGCAAGTCATCCAGGCTTCATTCCCCTGAAACACAAAGCAGATATTATAGGTGAGATATATATAAAATATCCTTTAAAGTATTGACATGGGTAAGTGCACCCCAACACTAAAATCTTTACATCTACGATCTAACACCAACCTATCTAGCCCTGTAAAGAAGAAATCAGTATACATAACTTTTTGAGGCCGATCCCAAACCAATCCCACACTGATCTGTCTG
Source organism: Rana kukunoris (assembly GCA_029574335.1). Taxonomy (NCBI): domain Eukaryota; kingdom Metazoa; phylum Chordata; class Amphibia; order Anura; family Ranidae; genus Rana; species Rana kukunoris. The sequence goes on along the minus strand of CM056051.1, from coordinate 274,218,769 downwards.
CTGCGGTTTCGCAATGGAGGTGGGTGCAGAAGACACAAACAACGGAGGACCCATAGTAAGTCTACGACCAATGTCACTCCCCATTCATTTCACAGCCGTTGTCGGCTGTGACCTCTGCAGACCGGACTGGATTGGCTTAACCACTTTAATACCCAGCCATAGTGAAATGACATCCTAGGCTTTGTGTGGCGATATCTGAATGATAGGGGCAGCTAGAGGCATCATTCTTTAGTGCCAGCGATTCTGTGCACCAGAAGAAAGATCATAGCGGCTTGATCTTTCTTATAGGCGGCGGGAGGGGACACCCCCCCCCTCCCGCTGCCATCCGGTGCTTCTCAAGGGCTCTCCCGTGCCATCGGGGGCCCGGAGAAAGTCGTCCAGCGCAGGCTAGTAAGGATAGAGATGACTGGTGACCAGATGGTCACCAGTCATCTCTATGACCGTCGGAGGCCCGGGCGCGATGTGATGACGTCACGCCAGGTTACCCAGAAGTAAACAAAGCCGCGATTTCGGCTAGTAAGCAATACTAATCATGAGATCTGTGAAATTTTTTCACGGTCTCATGCTTTCCAGCCTGGAGGAGAGATGTGGGGGGGGGGGGGGGGGGTCTTAATGACCCCACATCTCTCCATAAAGAGGACCTGTCACACACTATTCCCATTACAAGGGATGTTTACATTCCTTGTAATAATAAAAAAAAAAAAGTAACACTTTTATTCCTAAAAGTATAAAAAAAATAAAGAAGTAAAAAAAAAATAAAAAAATGAAATGCCCCCTGTCCCCGGTAGCTCGCATGCAGAAGCAAACGCACACATAAGTCCCGCCCACATATGTAAACGCCGTTCAAACCACACATGCAAGGTATCGCCACGTGCGTTAGAGTGCCAGCAACAATTCTCGCACTAGACCTCTGTAAATCTAAACTAGTAACCTGTAAACATTTTCAAAGCGTCGCCTATGGAGATTTTTTAAGTACCGAAGTTTGGCGCCATTCCATGTGTGTGTGCAATTTTAAAGCGTGACACGTTAGGTATCTATTTACTCGTAACATAATCTTTCATATTTTACAAAAAAAAAATAAAAAATGGCTAACTTTACTGTTTTGTTGGTTTTTTTATTCATGAAACCATTTTTTTCCAAAAAAAAAAGCGTTTGAAAATGATTGCGCAAATACCGTGCAAGATAAAAAGTTGCAATGACCGTCATTTTATTCCCTAGGGTGTCTGCTAAAAAAACATATATATTGTTTGGGGGTTCTGCGTAATTTTCTAGCAAAAGAATGAGGATTTGTACATGGAGAGAAGTGCCAGAAAAGGCCCGGCATTTAAAAAAAAAAAAAAAAAAAAAAATAAGTTATGTATACCAATTTCTTCTTTAAAAAAAAGGGACTAGATAGGTTAGGCTTACAACATGGATGTCTGTAGACGTAGCGATTTTAGTTTTGGGGTGGAAGTACCCTTTAATGTAATAAACGCCTTCATACAGATTCCCAGCAGCCATCACAATTAATAACCTGCCCTGCTGGCCTCCAATCAGAAGCCTTGATCAAGGGCGGTCTGTGATAACTCAGTTTGCTCGGAGAACTTGTGAGGACATATGTGCGAAACACAGCAATCAAGAGGTTAAACTGACCCCACAAGGTCTTTGCATACCCTAGTGGCCTTGAAATTTAAGGAGCTATAATATGTAAAAAATATGCAGCAAAGTGTCAACATCTGGCCATTCCCCTTGTGCCTCTCACTCCTTAGTTTTGGCCCAAAACGATAATGGACAACTTCGATAGCCAATAGGATGCAGGAGAGAGGGGTAATTGCTTGATGCTACTAGATAGTGACAACATTTGCATTAGATTGTCAGGAGATTCAGAGCTCCAGGGGTGTTAACAGTTTCAAATTTTGCTAGCACAGCTAGATGCTTCGTTTAGTCCTGGTCAAACTGACAGGAGTATTTGGAAAAGAATATATTTTCATTTCTATTTTGCTTTTAATAGAAGAAAAAACGTCTACCCATTTGCAATGATAAACTTCAGAACACTTTAATAGAAACTTACAAATATAGAAATTATATTTAATGGAAAATTGTAAGTGGATATGTTAAATAGTTGTGAATATGCAATGCTCTAGACCAGGTGTGCCCAACCAGTGGCCCAGAGCCCTCAGATGTGGTCCGCAACCTCCTGCTCTGTGATGGTGGGTTGGCAAGCCAAGATCTTGGGTTCCCAACCCTTTATCTCACAGCATTAGTGTTGTGAATGAAATGAGAAGTAGAGGAAGCCTCCTGTAAGTACCGGCTCCTTTCAAAGGCAGGGTGATACCAAATGTGCTCTGCCCGACTTATTTTGGGTTATTATAGGTCAGTTCATTACTAAAATCACAGTGTATATGTGGGCCTATCTTCTGCATTGGTTATTGGCTGCTTATATACTGATCCACAGGTGCAGTGTGCCTGCGGGTTACCTGCACCGAGCCGTAGACTTCTGTAATTACCTGCAGGTTTGGTGTGCTTTCTGAAAGTACACCACCCTTGCAGGATAGAATAGAAATCTATAGAAATGTGCAGCCAACCCACAGGAAAGCCACAGGTGCACTGCACCCTCGGTGTGGGTAAACTCCAGCGCATCAGTGTGAAAGCAGCCTTAGGCCATTTTCACAGGATCAGAAACAATTGGACCCTCCATTCCCCTCTATGGAGCAGCAGATGAAAATGAACTTGTGTCCATTTACACCCGCCGACCTCTAATTCGATTCGCAAAAAATAAAATAGAAGGGATCCGTCCCCTTCCATCTGGGCAGATCAGATCATAGGGCTGTGTCAGTGTCCGCTCTGCAGTATGCATGTCATCCATCCGCTCCACTTATTGTGGCCCTGCGACCAGTTACCAAGTTGTTTAAATGGCCCTCGCTCTTCAAAAAGGTTGGGCACCCCTGTTCTAGACCCTTTATAATACAGTTTTACAATGCAGACACCATAACTACTATTGCTTAGTTTCAGATATGAGCTCACGTTTTTCTATAAAGTTTAAAAGTTCTGTCATGTGATCATGCAGATCTTCCTGTTGGGGGGGGGGGGGGGGTTACAGGACACATAGTATGCCTGCATTTCATTGTCTGTTCAACCTGAGAAAAGGTTAGGCTGTGTTTAACCAAGGGGCATGTTTAAAAGGCAGGCTGCAGCACACTTTTTAAATCAGACTTACCTAGGTGGCTGCAGCATCAGTGCAAGGCTGCATCTGTCCCCCGCCAGCTCTAACACTGAGAAGCGAGCAAACACTGCCGATTGCTCAGTTCAAGGCTCTGTGAGCAGAGCTGGAGACGGTTAGTCACTGCCAGGGGTGACCTTCACTTAAAGCAAAAGTTCAATTTTTGGGTGGACCACCACTTTAATTGTGTTCCCTATGAGTGAGTGTGTGTGACTGAAGACAGATCCATGTTCCTGCTTAGCAAAAACAAAAGATATGTCTTTCTTACTAGCAGACCACCATTCTGCCTCTCTACAAACAATCACAGCGGAAGTGAGTCTCCGGCAGCACGTGCGCCCCAGAAAAAGGAATCACGTATTAGGTACACGATTTTGCGCTCAGGGGCCATAGTAAAAAATCGTGGGGCGGTCCTCACACAAGAAAGTAAGAAACCCCCTGGAGGAACCCTGGGATTCCATGGAAACCCCGATTGAGACACCGATAGTGAATTGACCTCATAGTCCAAGAGATCAATACTACATATTTTTTTAGTTAAAAATACTGTGGTATAGACATGGCTTGACAAATTTGCTTGAAATCTAGGAGCCAGCTAAAAAAAAGTTAGTAGTCAGAAACGCACCCCCATCCCGACAAGATCGCTCGCAGAAGCAAACGCATACGTGAGCAGCGCCGCATATGAAAGCAGTGTTCAAACCACACATGTGAGGTATTGCCGCGATTGGTAGAGTGAGAAATAATTTTAGCCCTAGATCTCCTCCAACTCAAAAACATGCAACCTGTAGACTTTTTAAAAGGGTAAAAATTTGTCGCCATTCCACGAGCAGACGCAATTTTGAAGCAGGTCATGATGGGTATCAATTTACTCGGCGCAACATATATATATATAAATAAAAGCCAACTTCACTGTTCACAAAGCTTATTTTTAACCAAAAAAGTACGCTTGCAAGACCGCTGCGCAAATACGGTGTGACAGAAAGTATTGCAACGACCACCATTTTATTCTATACGATATTAGAATAAAAAAATATATATGTTTGGGGGGTTTCAATTAGAGGGAAGGAGATGGCAGTGAAAACACAGGGGAAGCTCCATTAGCATTGCTGGTTGTCTAGTCATGCCAACAGCCACCACAAGATGGCGCCAGATCACAGAAGGAAGCATAGGCCACGGCCTTAATTACTGGCCGGAGCGATCGCGCCCCCACGCAAGATCACATCAGGCTGCGGTTTTCTGGAGGCCTATGCTTCCTTCCCCAGGCCGCTAATTCTAGTCGCGAATGTGACCTGGGTATAGATCTCAAAAGTAGTCACACACACACACTTTACAGAATGCATTAAATATTTAATTTTACTATATCACGTAAACTTATTTTTAAACATGCAAACATGTAAAACAAGACACACAAATATTGTGAAACTGAAAACATTCTAGCATGCCTTCATTTCCAGAACAATCTCCCTCTGGTGAAACGTTACAATATATTTTCGTTACTGAGCTCAGGGGAGAACATTTCCACACTGATACATTGTATACTTTTACCTTACTGTCTAGAGCAGTTTCCCTCCTTGTAATTTTGTACGTTGCTACCTTTTGCCAGGCAATAAATAATGAGCGTGTGTGCTCAAGAGCCCTTTCACACTGCCAGCATGCGGGCGTTGGCGGTAAAGCGCCGCTAGTTTTAGCAGCGGTTTACCATAGTTTTTGCTGCGCTTTTAACCTCCACTTGCAGGCACATCGGTGGCACTGTCCATTGATTAAAATGGGCAGGGGCACTTTAGGAGCAGCATATACTGGGATTAAAGATGAGCGTTTTTTCAGGCGCTATTTTTAGCTCTAAAGCGCCTGAAAAACACCTCCAGTGTGAAAGGGGTCTTAGTGAATTGACTTTAATGGGCTCTTTTTGCGGTATTTACCTCACATTCAATATTTTACTTTGATCAATTAGACTATCGCATTCGATATTTCTGAAAAAGGAGTAACGTGACTTCATATCGCATGCAGAATCCTTCAGTGAATACTAATATAATAACCGTGAACACGCACACAAAAAAAAAAACACATTAAAGGGGTGTTCCAGCCGCAATATATTTTTTTTTTAAAGTCAGCAGCTACTAACAGTGTAGCTGCTGACTTTAAATAAGGACACTTACCTTGTCCTACTCCCACGATCGCTCCGGGTCCCGCGCCGCCATTCACACTATGGGAAACAGGCAGTGAAGCCGTACGGCTTCACTGCCCATTTCCTACTGCGCCTGCCTGAGTCTCACGCTGGCTTGTGAATGGACGGCTGCTCTCTGAGAACACACACAGTTCCCAGAAAGCAGCGCGCGCCATTCACAAGCAGAGGAAGAAAAGACACCGCGGTGTGGACGAGGCAGATTACGGACTTCCGCATAGCAACAGGTATTTCGGGTGAGTATTTTTTTTTTTTTCACTTTTTTATTTTATTTAATTTTTTTAAGCTATATGGTCAAATATTGTTTTCCTGGGTGGAACTCCGCTTTAAATTGGGGGGGGGGGGGTAACATACACTTTGAACTACACCGGTTACAAGTTTTCTAAACAGACTAGATCACTTCCAATTATCTTTATTTTTACCTGGGCTCACAGGGAAAGATTTAAGGCCAGTGGCTTTTCAAGTAATAAATGACTTCTGTAGATAGCTGCGGTCCAAACAAAGGATTAATCTGAGCCAATATTGCAATGAGCCAACTGCATGTAAAAGAAGAAGAAGAAAAAAAAAAAAAAACACATGTTAAATATGAAATGAAACCCAACATTACCAGCACAAAGCTTTTACAAAATAGAAACAGACCTAGAAAAATTACAGCCTTAAAATGATAAAAATACATGTTGCTGCCCACCCACATCTATCCAGTCACATAATTTAGTCTGCGAGGCTACTAGCCAAGTACCATGAACTGAAATGTCATATGGGATAGGGAATAAAGTAATTCTTACTGTGAAGTATAGGGGATAGCAAAAGTTTAAAACTGTAAGAAGTTATTACACAACCGTGTCAGTGTATAAAGATGAAAATGTCCTGCAAAACCAGGGCTCCAATACTTCCCTCCGACAGCCCAGGTCTCCCAACTTCTCCCGATCCAGCACTGAAGCCTGTCATATTGGTCACTAGTAGTATTTTGTTAAAAAAATAAAAAAAAGTTGTAGGAATGTTCAATTTGCTAACTGTTAGTGGGGTGAAATTCATTTTAGACCAGAGTGGCAAGAAAATTCCAAAGTCCATTCATGCCAAAATTGAATGTTGAAAGCAAACCAGGATTGTGAAGTCATCAAAATGAACCGATAGTTTTCATATAAACGTTCATTTAAAGCTATACTACTAGTGGATGGCCAGATTCAGTTTTTACCATTCAACACGTCAAGTGTCAGATGTCTGCTCCCCCCTTCCGTTCAATCTTCTGACTTTGGATATCACTACAGGACTCCAAAGAGCACGACACAGAGGACACCGTCATTGGACACTCACAGAAGTGCTCAATGCTGAAGATATTGACAGAGGCTGCATCCCTGGAAAGTAGGGGAAGAGGCAAGCAAAAGCTTTGTTTTGCAGGACACATTCATTATTTTTATTGTAAGTGGACATGTTTCCTAGTTTAACCGCGTTACTATGGAGGCTGGGACTGCTAGCCTTTGCTTATGAAAATTATTATTACCAACTGTCATCCTGATCCAATGGTTTGCCACCCATCCCTCCAGTGACAGTATATCTCCATGTGAAGCAGAATATCAGAACCAGCTACCAGAGACTTAAGGAGTTGCAAAGGAAGTTTTTTTTTGCCTAAAATTAATGTCTGTAAGGTAGACAGACAGAATAGTGTAATGATTCTGTTAACAAACAAGTAAATACCTATTAAATTCCTTCATCTATATCACCTCCGGCGTTCTAGTTTCTGTTCTCTCGTTCACTTCCTGGTTTGCTGCGCTCATTCATGCAAGAACTACATTTCCCAGTATGCATTGCAGCATGCCCAGTAATTCACACCTCCTTGAAGCCCATGTTTAAAGTAGTCACCACAATAGATTTCCACTGAAAATACAGTCTTGCCTGTACTCAAGGACAAATCATAAGTACCATGTATGTTGTAAAGCACTGCATGAACTGTCAATGCTATATAAATCCTGAATAATACCGGTAATAAATGATTGGCAATCAGTGCATTTTACAAATACCGTTTGAAGAACAAGTCCAGTTGAACTGTGGCCACTTCAAGCTATATCATTATCTGGATAAACAAGAATCTTCAGAAAATTGACTTTCTAGATTATGCTAAACATTTTCTGGCTGAAGTGCAGCCGTTAAGCTTACAATCTGCAGTTACTGTAGGTGGCACAGTAAATGCACCACTAAGCCTGGGTTCACACTGTTGTGGTGCGGGACACCGAAGGCAATTTGCACATTCCTTCACGAATTGCATGCAGTGTCTCTGGGGTGCGATTTGAGCCACGGTTTTATTATGGCTCAAATTGCACTGCATTTGTACCAAACTCGTACAGGACTTGGTCTGCACCAGAATCTGATCACATGGGTGGTCTCACCAATGCAATCAGATTCAACAAGTCGCACTGCGTTTGCGCAACATATACTCTGCAACCGGTTTGCGATTTAGATGCGGGGCCGAATCTGCAACAAATGTGCACCACATCTAGTATGAACCCAGGCTAAGCGACAAATCCTTGCATACAGGAGCCAGAATCTTCAAAAAAACAAACATCCCTGCTATCCTTTAAAATAGACATAAATGATCTACAATTTGTTAAAAAACATTGCAGAGAATTTGTATAGGGAAAAGGTTAGAAAAGGTTTGTGGTAGTGACAGGAGGGACTGAAAATGCATTGCTTTCTCAGAAGGATTGTACACAGCATTTCCTCCAGTCTTGTTTTGTTGCATTGCAGGGTTTAGGGGAAGAAAAAAAAAAAGAAGCACGCCAGGAAGAGATTGCAGATCTGCTGGAAAGTACAAGGTTATGTAATGCTGCCCCAGAAATTCCAGCAGCTACTTCAGATGAATTCCATGCCTTGGTTCAGCTCCAAGAAAAAAGATGGCGTATCCTTGTTTTAAAGCGTATTTCGGCTTGTATTAGTCGCAGAGTAAAAAGATAAGCTTTGAAACAGTGTGAGTGACTCCAAAATAAACTGCTAGATGTGACTCACACGCTGCAATTGATAAGTTTCTCCTTCAAGATGCGTAGGATGTGTATCTTTACTGCTGTCTCTGCCATAGAATGACTAAGGTTATCAGAATTAAACCATAGATTTTGTATTCTATTTACTATATTATATTTCACTATGACATTTTCTTCATTGAACTGCCCCCCACGCAGTATAACCTACATGCAGCCACTTCAGGAAAAAATACTTATCAAATACAGCAGAAGGTACCAATTTTCTCCTTAATAATTAGTATAACACAATATACAAAAGTTTTCATGTTAAAGAGGAACTGCAGTCTAGTCACATAATTTCATCTTAGCCATTCTGAAGCTTCCCTCCAACTACTTTGCATGTTTTATATATACACTGCGATACTGTACTTGCCAAATATGCTGCAGAAATCTCTCTGCCAAGTCTGGCTGCATCCATTTTAACTGTGGGCAGCTAAAGCTGCTGCCTGTTCACTTCCTGGCTTTACACAAAGGCACACCTCCAGCTCTCATTGGCCCTCTTAAGACTCATCCCCCCTCCCTTCCTGGCAAACTCTCTCTGAGAGCTGTGCACAATGTCATAAGCCTAGGCTTTTTACCAGACAAGAAACAAGAAGTGGGCGGTATATAAGGTGTTTACTGGCAGAGAAAGGCCTAGTTAGACTTACCGGTGACGGTATTTCTAAGAGCCTTTCAGGACAACCTTGGAGAGAGCGCAGCTCCGCCCATTTCTCAGGAAACACACGTGATCCTTTAAGATCCCTCCTCTTCCACCATGGCCTCAGTTATTGTGTGGTCTCCGCCCACTGGAAAATAAAGCACAGAACAACCACAACAAAACCATGATAGACATTTCAAACAATCTTTTTATTCAAAATACCTAGGGAGGGAAATTAGCGGTTGTCCTGAAAGGCTCTTAGAAATACCGTCACCGGTAAGTCTAACTAGGCCTTTCTCCAATCGCCTTTCAGGACAACCTTGGAGAGGATAACCGAGTAACTTACCCTAGGGTGGGACCACTGCTTGCAGCACCTTCCTGCCGAAGGCCTGATCTGCAGCGGACAGTAAGTCTAGCCTGTAGTGCCGTAGAAAAGTCGAATAGCTGGACCATGTAGCTGCCTTGCAGATCTGGTCAGGCGTGGCACCGGCCCTTTCGGCCCAGGAAACTGCCGTAGATCTTGTTGAATGGGCCGTCACTCCTGAAGGAGGCACCTCTCCTTTGGCTTGGTAACCCTCGGCAATGGCTTGTTTGAGCCATCTGGCCAATGTACTTTTGGAGGCCTTCTCCCCTTTCCGGGATCCTGAGAATATCACGAACAAGGCGTTGGTTTTCCTGAAATCCTTGGTGACCGCGAGGTATTGAAGCACACACCTTCTTACATCCAAAGTATGAAAATTCTCTTCCCCTGCATTAGAGGGAGATGAGGAGAAGGTAGGAAGGACTATTTCCTGAGACCTGTGAAAGGTTGACGAGACCTTAGGGAGAAAAGCTGGATCAGTTTGGAGAACTATTCTGTCCGGCAAAATTCTTAAGAAAGGCTCTGTAACTGCCAAAGCCTGGATTTCGCTGACCCTTCTTGCGGTCGTTATGGCCACCAAAAAAATTGTTTTTAGAACTAAATTCTTCAAGGAAATTTCCTTTAAGGGTTCAAACGGGGTCCCCGTGAGACCCTGCAACACAACTGATAAATCCCAATTGGGAAAAGTTCTAAAGGCTATCGGTCTACTCCGACCTAGTGCCTTGAAAAATCTTGAAATTAAATGTTCTTTAGATAAAGTCCTTTCTAAATAAACCGATAGGGCTGCCACTTGAGTTTTTAGGGTGCTAATTGCTAACCCTTTCTCCATTCCTGCATGAAGAAACTCTACAACGGAAATTACACTATTAATCTGGAAGTTCTTGGAGGTACACCAGGAGTTGAATTTTCGCCAAACTTTGAGATAAATTGCTCTGGTCACCGGCTTCCTGCTGTCTAGCAAAGTTCTTATCACTTTATTAGAGAGCCCCTTAGCTCTTAAGAGGTCCTCTTCAGAAACCAGGCCGTCAACTGCAAGCGTTCTACCTCTGGATGGTTCACGGCACCCTGACATAGTAGGTCCTTCCTGAGTGGAAGTTTCCACGGTGGTTTCGTGGCTAAACTCTGAAGAGATGCAAACCACGGTCTTTTTGGCCAATACGGAGTGATTAAGATCAGATTGGATTTCTCTTCCCTGAATTTCCTTAGGACTAGAGGTATCAGAGTGAAGGGGGGGAAGGCGTAAGACAGCTGGTAGTGCCACTGTTGAGCTAGTGCGTCTATGGCTACTGCCTGGTCCTCTCTGTGGAGAGAGAAGAAACTTTGCACTTTCGCATTCTGCTGGTTGGCAAACAGGTCTATCTGTGGCTGACCCCACTCCTGAGCGATTGCCCTGAAGACCTCCGGGTTTAAGCTCCATTCTGCCTCTAGTATGCTTCTCCTGCTTAGCAGGTCTGCTAATAGGTTTTGAGACCCTTTTAGGTGCACCGCTGATAGGGATGCTACGTTCTGCTCTGCCCATGAGAGGAGATGGTTGGCCAGTTGCATAAGGCCTCTGCTTCTGGTCCCCCCCTGCTTTAGGACATATGCCACTGCCGTGGTGTTGTCCGACAGGACCTGCACATGTTGACCCTTCACCAACTGATGGAAAGCTTGAAGCCCTAGAAATATCGCTTTCAACTCCCTCCAGTTTGAGGATCTTCTGGACTCTGTTCTGGACCAGACGCCCTGGGCAGTCTGTCCCTCTAGATGGGCCCCCCAACCCCAGGAACTCGCGTCTGTTGTTAAACGCTTTCCTACTGGAAATACCCATGGAAGACCCTTGTTCAAATTTACTGGGTTTCTCCACCACCAGAGTGCTCGTTTTACGTTTGAAGTTAACCTGAAACATTTCTCTAGTGACTCTTGGTGTGACCAAGACTGAAGGATATTCATTTGGAGAGGACGAGAGTGTAACCTCGCCCATGGGACCGCCGGAATTGAGGCTGTAAGCAGCCCCAGGACGGCCATTGCTGTCCTGACTGACACCCCTTGGTTTGTCTGTACTTGAGACACCGCCACCATGACCTTCTCTATCTTTTCCTGAGGTAAAAAGACTTTCTGAAGGATCGAATCTATGTTGTACCCCAGAAACCTTGTTTCTTGAGAAGGTATCAAGTTCGATTTCTCGCGGTTTAGTAACCAGCCGAGACTTCCCAGATGAACCTGCGACGACTGCAGATTCGTCGCAAGTTGATCCCGGGAGTCCGCAAAAAACAGTAGGTCGTCCAAGTATGGGATGACCGAGATCGCTTTGAGCTTCAGTGGTTCTAGGGCCTCTGCCATGATCTTGGTAAAGATCCTGGGTGAGGACGACAACCCGAAAGGGAGGGCTCTGAACTGAAGATGCCATATCCTGTTCCCTAGGTCTACTGCCAGTCTGAGGAACTGTTGAGATGCTTGGGCAATCGGGACGTGCAAGTAGGCATCCCTGAGGTCCAGAGAGGCCATGAAGCAACCGGGTGTCAACAGCTTTGTTATTGAATAAATCGTATCCATCCGGAACCGTTTGTACTTTATTGACTTGTTTAACATCTTTAGGTTCAAAATCAGGCGGAATTTGCCTGAGGGTTTTTTGACCAAAAAAATGTGGGAATAAAAACCCTGACCCTCTTGATGTTTTGGGACCTGTATTATCACTCTCTGACTCATCAGATCCTGTAACAGGTTCGTCATTGCAGTAGCTTTTTCTTTGTCCCGGGGAAGGGTTGTGACATAGAACCTCGTTGGGGGACACTCTGAAAATTCCAGACTGTACCCCTCCGTAATGATTCTTTCCACAAAGGGGCTCGTGGTCATCTGTTTCCATTGTGGGAGAAAAGCAGCCAGTCTTCCTCCCACCGGAAGCAGATCGTCACTTGCTTTTGGTAGTTGGTTCTGAGGGGTTTTTAAATAAGATACCTCCTCTACCTCTCCCTCTTTGGGACCCCCATCTCCTTTTATTTTCTTCCTTACTCTTATGGGACTGTTGAAAAGGACGAAAATTTTTCTTAGGGTTCTGACCCTTTTTAGGGGGGAAAGCCTTCTTCTTATCCGCCGTTCTGTCAAGAACTTTCTCTAGGTCCTGACCGAACAAAAGGTCCCCTGAGAAAGGCAGACCACAAAGCTTGACCTTAGAGGGGATATCACCCGACCAGGTCTTTAACCAAACTGCTCGCCTGACTGAGTTTACCAGGGCTGCTGACCTTGCAGCCATTTTAATGGACTCAGCAGAAGCATCTGCCATATATTTGATGGCTTTTAAGATTAAGGGGAAGGAATCTAATAGATCCTTTCTTGAGGTGCCTGCCTCGACATGACTCCTTAATTTCTCAACCCAACATTCTAGATTGCGGGCGACTATTGTGGCGGCCATAGCTGGTTTCAGACTGGTTGCAGTAGAATCCCAGGCCTTCTTTAGGAGGGAATCTGCCCTCTTGTCCATCGGATCTTTCAGGACCCCCATGTCCTCAAAAGCCAGGTCTGTATGACGAGACACCTGTGAGAAAGCTGCGTCTACTTTAGGCTTTTTGTTCCACACCTCTGTTTCACCACTTTCAAACGGAAACCTTCTTCTAAGGGTCTTTGAAAAAAAGGGGGCCCTTTCAGGGTCTTTCCATTCCTTTTTGATGGTGTCCGAGAGGACTTTGTGGACCGGGAAAACCCGGCTTTTAGACTCATCCAGCCCCTGATACATCTTATCGTGTATGGATAACTGAACCTTCTCTTCCTGGATACCCAGGGTAACATAAATTGCCTTGAGTAAGTCCTCCACTTCGTCTAATGACAATTTAAACTTTGAGTTTTTGCTACTATCATCTTCATCCTCCTCCTCATCTGAATCCCTGAGAGAGGGGAGAGTACTAGTCCCTTCATCTGCCGAATCCCCCTCTGTTTGACCCGAAACTGGGATTTTCGGACTGGGTGGTGGCTGCTGTGGCTCCCCCAAACTTGAGGAGCCTTGTGTGATCATATCCTTCACTGAGCCTAAAGAGCTTGCCAGCTCCTGGACTGAGGAAAAAAGGTCCTTATACTGTTGTGAAGTTTCCTCTTCCACCAGATTTTTAATGCAGGATCTGCACATTGGTTTTTGCCAAGAATCCCTTAAAGGATTTTTGCAAGACGGGCATTTCCTGGGTGTATCCAAGTGCCTAGCTTTGGTTGTAGATTTTTCCTGTAACGAGATGAAACCAAAGTTACCATCTCCCAAAAAGAAAAATGTTTTTTTTTTTAAAACACCCAAGTGCCGCCACCAACCAAATGCCTGGACTAAGTGCCACCACCACTAACGGTTATACAGACCAAGAGCGTTAACCTGGACTGGTAACCACAGGCTCCCTCAGGGAGGAACAACAATACACAAAATTAAGCCCAATATAGTAAGAATAAAAGGCACCGCTGTACCCCTCTTACCTGGGCCTGACCGGTGCTTGCAGCGCCTGTATCCGCCGGTGTTGTCTGTCTCTCCTCCATTGTAGAGCGCAGTCACACGAGTAGCTGGAGATTGACTCCATTTTAAATTTTCCCGGCCGCCCGCGTCATCATCGGGGGCCGGAAACGGAAGCACCGGTCACCTGACCTGCCCCACAGATGCTGCGTTCCAGGCGCTGGGAACCAGCAGCGCCACGCCCCCCCCGGAAACGGCGTCACCGTGCATGACGCGGTCGCCAGCCGGGACCCGGAACTGAGAATGCGGACCACCGCCGACCTGCGCCGGCTACCGCACGGTCACCTGGACCTCTACCGCAGTTCCTGGGCACAACGACACCGTCCCCTGGGAGGCCGAAAGTTCCGGTGAACCGGAGCGTCTGGGGACTCCTGAACGCCCCCTCCCCGTGAAGAGGGGTCAAGATGGTCGCCGCCAACAATATCAGACAAAAGGTAAGCTCAAAAAACTCTCCGCCTTGAGAGAGACAGCTCCCTGGTTCCCTGTGATGCTTCCACCATGGCGGAGGAAACACAATAACTGAGGCCATGGTGGAAGAGGAGGGATCTTAAAGGATCACGTGTGTTTCCTGAGAAATGGGCGGAGCTGCGCTCTCTCCAAGGTTGTCCTGAAAGGCGATTGGAGAAAAAATGTTTTACTATCCAAAGTTAAAACAAAGGCAGAGGATTTAATAGATGAAAGTTACTGAAACAAGTGGACGGAGATCGAAAAGTTATGGCTAGCCCCGATCCATCCTAATAACCTACTTTGGAGTGCGGAAGTTCCCCCTGAACGTTTGCTGGGATCTATGACACAGCTTCGACGTCTTTGGCGTCGACTGTCGGGGCCGCTCGGGCTGTCCTCGGAATGTTCGCTCTTGACCTCGTTTATGTATAACCCCAAAGTGCCAGATAGCCTCACCCACCACATGTCCCACCCGTGGACGTCTCGGAACCTATTTCATTTTGGGACCCTAGTGGATCCTCTCTCTCGCGAACTATTGCCCTTCTCTAGCCTCCAAACTAAATTTGACCTCCCTCGGCAGGTATTCTATAGCTATCTGCAAATCCGCCACTACGCCCAATCCATAGCACCCAACCTGCAATTTTCCGCTCCAGTACCCTTTGAGACCCTGATCCTGGCCGGATCAGCCCAGAAAGGCCTTATTTCCGACATATACAAGATACTAAACGTCTATCGATTAGAATCCCAGGGTAAGCACTTCTATATGATCCAGTGGGAAAAAGACCTTAATGAGGTACTCTCCACAGAGCAATGGCAGACAATATGGTCCCAGGCGGCGAAGAGTTCACTTTGTACATTGTACAAGGAGAACTCATACAAAGTACTTTTCTTCTGGTATATGACCCCCGACGTACTTCACGCCATATACCCCACTAGCTCGGACCTTTGTTGGAGATGCCAAACAGACAGGGGCTCCCTCTTTTACATCTATTGGAGCTGCCCGGTGATCTCCCCCTACTGGACCGCAGTCCAACATCTGCCGGGCCGTCTCTTAGACATGCAGGTCCCCATGTGCCCCAAATTCTTTCTACTAGGCTTGTTACCCTTGAGAGTCTCCAAGCCCTACAAGAAGTTAACACGCCACATTCTCACAGCTGCACGCTGCCTCATTGCCCTTAACTGGAAGAATTGCTCTCCCCCCACTCCTGAGGCTTTATACGCTAGAATCAAAGATGTGGAGTTGGAGAGAATGACTGCTAGGATACAGGACAGGCTGGAAGCCCATGACGTTGCCTGGGAGCCGTGGCGCCTCCGGGAGGACCCAATATAACCAGGTAAATGAGCTGCTTCGATGACACCTCTCTCCCCCTTTCGTTTCTTCTCCCCTCTTTTTTTTTCCCTCTCTTTTTCCTCCTTTCGTGAGTACCCCTGTGACTCACTTCAGGTTTAATGTTTTGCAGAGTCATAATGTACGCCTCTACGATATAGCAGATTTAACTCTGAGTATGTGCTATAAACCATTTCTCTTATAGCCGAAAGGCCTGTAATGTACGCAGACTGGTGTCCTACTTTGTACATCTTTCCTCATGCTATATCCTATGCTGCAAGCTATCATTTTCAATAAAAAGTTATTCGAAAAAGTTACTGAAGTTCCGCTTTAAGGCCTCTTGCACACTGTACTGATGTATGAGCAAACACCCACACACACACCAGGATGGGCTGTATATCACATGCGAGTATGCACACATAAGCGTGAAGCGTAGCTTTTGGATGTATTTTTGGGCATACACACAAAAATACTGGCCAGCAACTTAGATTTGTTTTTAACCTTTTAAGAACCGCCCCACATTTACTGTGGAAGGGCGGCCCTTGAGTGCAAAAAACTGAGTTACTGGTAACATCCTTTTCCAGGAGTCTCAGGACAAGCCACCATAGAGACACTGGCTCCTCCCCTCTCAGGAAACACTGCCTTCAATTCCAAGATTTAAGCCTCATCCTCCCGCTGGCCCCTCAGTTCTTTAAGAGTACCACCGGCCAGCTGGGGAGACAGGAACACGTCATACAAAAACGTTTATCTTACCTGATGTCAATGAGTTCTTAGAGATATTCTACAAATTGGGTGGGTACCGGTGCTGTCCTGAAAGACTCCTGGAAAAAGCATGTTACCGGTAAGCAACTCAGTTTTTCCCTCGTTGGTCTTTCAGGACAGCCACCGTAGAGAGGATAAGCGAGCCCCTTACCTTAGGGTGGGACTACTGCCTGCAGCACTTTACAACCAAAGGCCTGGTCTTTGGCCAACAGCAGGTCCACTCTGTAGTGCTTCACGAATGTGGCAAAGCTGGACCACATTGCAGCTCTACAAATCTGCTCTGGAGAAGCACCAGCCCACTCTGAGAAGTCACCTCTGCCCTGGTGGAAAGTGTGCCCTAATACCATCCGGGGGCTCCAAGCCTCCAACCCCCCTCATCAGATAAGCCTGAACAATGGCCGACCTCAATCTGGTTATTGTGTGCCTAGAGGCTATGGACCCACGCCTAGACCCTAATAACAAAAAGGGAATAGGGTTTCTTAAACTGTCTTGTACTATCTAAATACTGAAGGATGCACCTTCTAACGTCCAAATTACCTTTGGTAAAAAGGCCAGATCTGTTGGAAAAGCCACACAGTCCAGAAAAACCTTAAAAAAAAAAAGGGGTGCCCTAATAGAGAGGGCTTCGAGTTCACTCACTCTCCATGACGTAGTGATCGCCACCAAAAACTGTTTTGAGGGTGATCAGTTTTAATGTGCAAAACCCCACCAGCTCAAAAAAGGACTCCCCTGTGAGGGTCTGCAAAACTAAGGAGAAATCCCACACAAGAAAGGGGGGAGAATCTGACTGGTCTCGGTCTGCTTAAGGCTTTAAAGAACCTCACTATCCACAGGTCCGTCGCTAACCGTTTTTCCAGGAAAAAACTCTCAAAGCGGACACCTGTCCTTTCAAGGTGCCAAGGGCTAAGCCTTTGTCTTCCCTAGACTGCAGAAATTCCAATACTGCTACAGAACTGCATACGCCAAAAGTATTGAAACGTTTCCAAACCTTTAAGTAGATAGGTTGGCAGAATCCAGGGAGGTTCCACGGCCAGGCCTTTCAAGATTGAGAACCACATCCTCCTGGGGCAATGTGGCGCAATCAGAATGAGAGTTGTGCTCTATAGCTGAAACATCAACACTGCTGGAATTCGCACAGGAGGGGGTTAAGCATAGCACCTGGAGAACCGCCATGTCTGAGCCAGTGCATCCATTCCCAACGCCCCGTCCCGCCTGTTCAGGGAAAAGAGCCATGCTTTGGCGTTCTCCCTTGAGGCAAAAAAAAAGGTCCACACATGGCACTCCCCACCTTCGAGTGACCATGTCGAAGACCTCGTGGTTCACTCGCCCTCCCTCAGCATTTTCCTGCTGAGGAAGTCCCCTACCTGGTTTTGTTCCTCCTTCAAAATGAATCACTGAGACAGAACATTGGCCTCAGCCCATCTGAGAAGAGCTTCTGCCAGGACCCACAGGGATCCGCTCCCGATGCCTCATGCCTGTTGATATATGCCACCGCAGAAGAGTTGTCCGACCAAACCCGCACATGCTGTCCTTGGAGCTCTCTGAAGGACTCTGAGTGCCAAGGCTATTGCCCTCAGTGCAATCTAGTTTGAGGACCTCCTTGTGTCCACTCTCATCCAAGTACCTTGTACCAAGTGGGAATCTAGATGCGCTCCCCACCCTGTGCCGCCTCGTTACAGTCCTGGACACTGGCAAGACCAACTCCAGACCCTGTGCCAGATTTGCCCCCTCTGTCACCAAAGAGCCCTCTTGACCTGAACTGGCACAGTTATCAGGGAGTACTGTGGTCTCAGAATGAACAGTTGCAAGGGACAAAAATGCAGCCCTGCCCACTGTTCAGCTGGGAGCATGGATGTCAGTAAGCCTGAAGCTGACATGGCCTCTCAACCCCCCCCCGGGGACCAACCACCACCAGGGTCCCAGACACACTCCCCTTCCCCACAGGAACCGATGTCACCCATAATCCGGTCCAGCCTCCCGAGCTCCAATGCTGACCACATAATGCAGTGGGACCCGATGCACCTCCTGCAGTGCCACTTCTGGGCAAAACGCAGAGCAGACCTCCCCAAACTTCCTCCTTCCCCAAGAGAAGCTGGAGTGCGTAGAATGCAGCTGTACTCAGCGTTTCAGGCTCCCTAGCCAACCGGACTGCAATAAGGAGAGAGAGCCACCCCTCCCAGGTAAAAATAAAATAAAAATCATTGTAATACAAAGCACTTGTATATCAAAGTGAACTTGCCCAAAAGGAATGATGGAAACTCAAATGATTCACACAACCATTTCTTCATAGGTCTTCCAGTTCATAAAAAAAAAAAAAAAAAAAAAAAAAAGGATTATAGCGATACGATAGACCATAAAATGTCCATGCACAAATGGCAGCCTCCACAAGGGAATTCGAAGCAAAATCCAACAAGAGCTACAGAATTTAAAAAAGAGGCGCCTCCAAGTGTAGCAATATGTTGCTAAATGTTGTGCTTTAATTAAATGTAACCATATTGCTGCACTTAGAGGCATCTCCTCCTCTTGTATACTCCGTTGTGACATGACGCTACTTGAATGTCAAGTCAAAAAACTATTGAAAAATGTTGCTGGTCTTGCAAAACACTCAAACCAAAATGACTCAAACCAAGGTTTTACTGCACTAGTAAAAACAAACAAAAGTCCATAAATGTATCCCATAGTTTGTAGACGCTATAAAACTTTTGCACAAATCAACAAATATACGCTTATTGGGATTTCCTTTACCAAAAATGCGTAGCAGAATACATAATGGCCTAAACTGATGAAGAAATTAGAATTTTTTTTTATTAAAATAGGAGACAATAGGAGATTGCAATTCCCCAAGGACATGTGGGCACATGCCTCAAGTTTTCTCCTCCACAACCTCCCTCCCCAAACATCGCAGGGAGCGAAGGAGACACAGCAGCTGCTAGCAGAGGCACTAGCATGTGCCTCTGCCCCCCTAGCGACGCCACTGCCTGTAGGGATTTCAATAAAGCAGCCGACAGCCGCCTCTCCCCCCGTTCAGCTGCTTTATTGAAATCTATACACTGAAATCGGTGCTTGTAACTCGACACACAGATCATCCCCGACTGTCGTGTCCTGCGTGCTCCTTCAGTCCCCCCCTGTCAGGATGGAAAGCGGAGGAAGGATCCAGTATGTCATTTACCAGTTCCTTCCTTTTCTGAATGCACAGGGTCCATGCTCGCCAACTATTTATTCATAACTGAGCATTGTAAACTATGTGACTGGGTAATCTGTGTCCTCTCCATCCCTTGCTCCCATCTTTTTCCAGGAGTCTTTCAAGACAGCCACCTTTGAGAGACCTTGGCTCCTCCCCTTAACAGGAAACACTGCCTTATATTGTCAAGATTTAAGCCCCTTCTGCCCCACTGGACCCTCAGTCTTCTAAGGAGTACCTCCGGCCAGCTGGGGACACAAGAACAACTTTTAATCCTCCAGACTGTACCCCAGTCAGGGACTCGATTAGCATTTTGGGGAATCGAACCAGCAACCCCAGTCCTGCTAGACAGAATTGCTACCCACTTAGCCAATGGGCAGCCTCCTTATTGGAAACATTTTTTGAGTGGGCATCAGTGCTGTCCTGAAAAAGACTCCTGGAAAGAGATGTACGCAACTCAGATTTTCCCTAAACGTCTTTCAGGACAGGCACATTTGAAAGGATAAACAAGCACTTAACCCTAGGGTGGGACCACCGCTTGTAGGACCTCTTTTCCCCCCCTGAAGGTCCAATCCTTAGCGATCCACAGGATCTGAACCGAAAGTTGGCAACATAATTTCTTGGCCTCTGACACTTCAATGCTACCCTCAAAAAAAAAAAAAACACCTGGTAAGGAAATATTTGTAGAAAAGGGGCCCCCTGATCAGAAATGCCCTCTGCGTATCCGGTAGATGGAGCGGGTTTACCTTTTTCCTGCTACTTAGCAGGACCACCACCCCAATCGAAAAGCTCTTGCCTTTGTTTGGGGTGCGAACCCAGAAACTCAGTGCTGGTAGGCAAAAAAAGGTAACCCATTAGCCACTGAACTGTCACTTTTATCCCTCTGGTCATGGAGTGATAACATCTTTTACTCCTGGATACCTAGGGTGGCAAGGATGGCTCCCAAGAGATCCTACACCTCCTCCAGGGAAGGCTCGTAGTGAGGAGGGTCTAAAGGGCCAACCGTCCACCCCCTCTACCTTCGACTCCACCTGGGAGCCTGAAGAAGCACCAACTGGCTCCTCTACTTTCCCTTGAAAAGAAGGCTTTCCTCACTGGGTCTTGCCATCCTTTGATGGCCTCCACCCAAGCTTTCGGGACCGGGAACACCCTTTTTAAAAACATACTGATGTGGCATTGGTAACTAGGCCCTTGCATATTTTCAGGTTACTCTGTGGTTTACTACTCAAGCCCCAAACAGGCGATACCCTGTCCGAGACTTAAAGGATCACTAAAGGAAAAAAATTTTTTTAGCTAAATAGCTTCCTTTACCTTAATGCAGTGCTGTTTTTATGTTCCCATTGTTCGTTTTTGCTTTGAAGTAGCTGTAATACTTCTCTGATCTCCACACTTCCTGCTTGTCTGGCTCCTTATGAAAAATCTCATGGCAGCTTTTCACTGTGGTCCAAGCTGTGTCTCTAAAACTCCTCAAACCCAATCAGATTAATTTTAAAAACAAAACACTGCCCTGGGATTCAATTTAAAAACAAAACACTGCCCTGGATTTGTTTGTTTTTGTTCTGTCTCTCTCTCTACTAAACAAACACAAAACCTTTTTAAAATTGAAAGTGAAACTAGAGGCATATTATATGATTGATTTTTATCTATTTTTAAAAAGGAATCAGTTAACTTTTATGTCTCTATACCCTGTAAACAGTAATTTCAGCAAAAAAAATGTTTCCTTTAGTGATCCTTTAAAGGGGTTGTAAAGACAAAAAATGTTTCCTCTTAAATTAAAGTCTAACAGTAGCTGATAAAGTACAAAGTAATGTTTTGCATTATAACTAGTTTGATACCTGTTGAAATCGAGCTGTTTTATTTACCTCCGTCACTCCTGAAACGTTATTCTCACCGACTTCCTGGTTTGTGGTGCGCATTTATTCTTGCTACATCACGGCCTAATGGGAACTACAGTTCCCATTAGGCTTAGCCTCCATGCCTGTGAGGGATAAGAGAGCATCTTCACGCAGGGCTGTAGTCATAGGGAGGGGGTGAGCACATTCTGCTTTCCACCATGCAAAACGGCTCAGATGCTGGTGGAAAGCAAGAAGAGGAGAGACAGGAAATGGCATTTTCAAACCTGGATTACTGTATTTTGGAGGTCAAAAGGAAAAACAAGGAAAGTAAGATTTAAATGCTTTAGTTTACAGCCATCAATTGATCTAATAAAAAGCCAACATTTAGTGTTCCTTTAACCTATGGTTTCAGTGCTGCTAGCCCGGAGTGGCAGCCCCTAAGCCACTGTTGATACAATGTTTAGGATCTCTCAGGGAGGGTAGTATAGCCTTCGCTTTTTCCGTGCAGCTTGGCAAGCTGGTGATGAGCAGCCGGAGCGGTGGGGTTACAAATTCAAGCCAGGGACTCCTCCATACAAATCCACATTTCTGACTCAAAGACCTCTTTGGAACGTCGGCCTTTGGAACCCTGAATTCTGAGGGAGAGACGTATTCCTTGCTTGCTTTCCCGTACTACACCAGACGGGAAAAAACCCTCACCCATCAGCCGCCCGATCTAAACTGTTTCCAGACCAAGACCTAACCAAAACAAGCCCTCTGTGAGAATCACACAATGTCTTACTGCCAAGCTTTGACTAAGATGACCAAGGCTGATGATCTAGCAGACATATGCAGTCAATCAGTTGGGGCATCCACACCATACGCCAGCCCCACAAGAGCATGGGAAAGAAAAGATGGTCTCTGTCCTTATGTGAGCCCCAAGGTAGAGTGCCAGATGTCCTTCAAGAGCGGATCCATGGGATCTCTCGCGCAGGCAAGGTCTGTATGCCTGGAAACCTGATAGTAGGCTGCGTCCAGTCTGGATACCCTACTAACGGACCGTTCTCTGAAAAAGAAAACCTAGGCTTCAGGGCCCTTGAAAGGAAGGGCTTCCTTCCCAGATCATGACAATCTTTGATGGCTTTCACCAGACCTTCGCAAGGCTGGGAACAACCTCTTCTGTTCCCCCAGGCCCAGATACACTGGGTCATGGAGCGCTAGAGGCTTCTTCTCCTGGATTCCCAGAGAAGTATGGATGTCTCCCAAGAGATCCCCCTTCCTTGTAGTGAGAGGGTCTAGAGGGCTCACCACTCAACCCCCTCTCCCTATGACTCCACCTGGGAGTCGGAAAAAACACTAACTGGCTCCTCCTCAGCTTGACAATAGGGCCCCCAATGCCAATCCATTAGCGGATGATAAGACCAGCGGGCAGGTGAAATACTCTGCTGAGTTGGCAGGGGGCCAGCCTGTGGTTGAACCCAACAGGAGAAAAAAAAAAAAAAGAATAGGGGGCATGCTGAGCACTGCAGTTCCTCAGGCTCACCGCACAGAGGGCATGCTGGGCACAAAGGGCATTGCAGTTCCTCGGGCTTACTGCACAAAGGGCATGTTATGCATTGCTGTCCTCCAGCTCACTTTTAAAACCAAATGCAAGGCCATACTCCTAAGCAGAGCATCACCAGGAGTGTCCCTAGGACCAAACACCACCAAGATCCCAGTACCACCCCTCCCAACCCCACGACCAGAGGGGTTTACAACCTTGGAGCCATTGGGTAAAAGGGAATACCCACCCAGGGTTCCTCTCACCTTAGTGGCTGGTGCCGTCATTACCAGAAGTAGTCTGGGCTTCCCGGACATCTCCCGCTGAGGATTGTGGTGGTCCCGCCTTCCTGAGCCACTTGCTGGCATCTAAAGCTTTTGCAGGCTCACACTAGCCAGAGCCTGGCTCGTCACTACGCCACCCGGTCTAGCTTTGGGCTCCCTCACTAGCCACACAGAACGTCAGGAGGACGCCGCCGCCCCCTGGACAGAATGAGAGCGTGGCCCCCGAAGCTTCTTTCCCCACCCTCAGGAGAAGCTGGGGTGGCTAAGCAGAAGACCCAACAGTACCATTCAAGGCTACCCTTACGAAAAATAGTCACTGCTGACATGGCTTTCATCTTCACCCAGTCTTTCTTCCAGGTAAGTGGGCTCCAGCAGCTTGAATGGCTGAGCTGCGATGGCATCACTCTTGCACAAGGGAGTCACGGTCACACGGAAGAGATGGTATGGGTATGCCGTTCCTTTAGAGCGCATGCACTGGTGACGTCACTAGGTGCCAAAAGAGTAAATATCGCCTAAAAATGGTGACCGTTTAGGAGATATTCATTTTACATACAGGTAAGCTTTAGTAGGGAAAAGAGAAAAAAAAACACACACACACACACACACACACACACACACACACACACACACACACACACACTATTAAATCCAGAAGCAAGAATTACATTGAAGAAATCGTATCTTGTCCCACATGGGTTAAACCCCTTAAAAATTACCAGACCACAATCTTCACATTTAACTTGGTCTTGACCCTTCAGGGCCATGCGTTCATC
This sequence comes from Rana kukunoris, assembly GCA_029574335.1. Lineage (NCBI taxonomy): Eukaryota > Metazoa > Chordata > Amphibia > Anura > Ranidae > Rana > Rana kukunoris. The sequence goes on along the minus strand of CM056051.1, from coordinate 274,194,798 downwards.
TGTTGAAAATTAAGGGTCTATAAATTTTGTGTGAATCCAACACCAAGTCCTGTGAATCACTGGCTGTGCAACAGCCAAGAAAAACGTTGGTTGCTGACACCTGCAGATTACTGCCGTTGCCATTCGTCCCAAGGCAAAAACCACCTGTGTCAATGTGGCCTTAAAGGGTCACTATGTTTCTTTAAAGAAAAAGAAAAATCCTAAACATGTTATACTTGCCTCTACTGTGCAGTTCGTTTTGCACAGAGTGGCCCCCGATCCACGTCTTCTGGGGTCCCTCGGCAGCTGTCACTGGTCCTCCCCGCAAGAACTCCCCACATTCAAGCGAGAGAGCTCACATGGTGATGAGTCCTTGCGGGCACGCTCCCGTGATACAGCAAGCGGCCATAGCCGCTGACTGTATCACTCGGCCCCAGCCCTCCGCGTCACTGGATGTGATAGACCGCAGCACCAGCCAATGGCTGCGCTGCTATCAATCCATCCGCTCTAGCCAATCAGCGGCCGGGCTGAGCGGCGAAGAGGATCTCGGGATGGAGCATGGGACTTTTGAGGGGTCAGGTAAGTAAAACGGGGACTCGGGGGGCCGGCGTCAGATGTTTTTTCACCTTAATGCATAAATTGCATTAAGGTGAAAAAATGTTTTCCTTTACAACTCCTTTAAGAAGGATCCACTACAAAAAAATAAAACTTGGCAAATCCCTTATACCAAGGCAGATGGTGATATTGGTCATGCAGGGAGTTGCCAATCCCTTTTAGCAAGTTGTATTGCTCAAACAAGTTTCCAGCCTCCTGGCTATTAAACACCAAGCCCTGTGCTTTTAGGCAGGTAAAAACTTGCCAGTCCTGGCTGGATGGTTCATTACTCTCAGACCCAGTCTGATCCAGTCCTCTGTCTGCACTTGGTACAGGCTGGTTTAGACATGCCCCTTCCACATGCCCAACACAACTGCTGTCAAAGCAGCAATGTTTTATGCAGGAGCCCTGCGAGAGCAGCTTCTTTAACTGATCCTTTACTCAAATCCCACATTCTGTACACTGAGGGCCATACACTGTTCCAATTTCAGGAACAGTGGCTGTCACAGTATTCAATACGAGGTCCCCAGTACCTATGACTGGGCCAGTCTAACAATATGCTTTGGTAAAACTCTAAACCATTCCATTGCAGCTCTGGCTGTATGCTTAGGGTCTTTGTCTTGTTGGAAGGTGAACCTTTGCCACCAGTCAAGTCTTTTGCAGATTTTAACAGGTTTTATTCCTAGATTGACTGCCCTGTATTTGGCGCCATCCCTCTTCCTATCAACTCGGACTAGATACACTGTCCCAGCTCTAAAAAAAAAAAAAAAAAAAAACCACACACCCACACAACATGTTTCATGGGGGGTGGTGTGTTCAGGGTGATGTGCAATGTTAGTTTTCTGCCACGGAAAGAATTTTTCTTTTGGACCAAAAAGTTCAATGTTGGTCTCATCTGACCAGAGCACCTTCTTTAACATGATTGCTGTGTCCCCAATATGGCTTCTAGCAAACTGCAGAACAGGACTGTTTATGACCTTTATTCAACAATGGCTTTCTTCTTGACACTTCATTAAGGCCAGATTTGTGGAGCAGCACAATTAATAGTTGTCCTGTGGACAGGTTCTCCCACCTGAGCTGTGGATTTCTGCAGCTCCTCCAGAGTTACCATGGGCCTCTTGGCTGCTTCTATGATTAATGCTCTTCCTTTCTTGGCCGGTCAGTTTAGGTGAACGGCCAGGGGTTTATAGGTTTGTAGTTGTGCCATACCCTTTCCATTTTCAGATGATGGATTGAACATCATCTGTGAGATGTTCAAATCTTGGGATTTTTTTTTATATAAACCTAACCCTGCTTTAAACTTCCCCCACAACTTTATCCCTAACCTATCGGGTGTGTTCTTTGGCCTTCATGATGCGGTTTGTTCACCAAGGTTCTGTAACAAACCTCTGAGGGCTTCACAGAACAGCTGTATTTATACTGAGATTCAATTACACACAGGTAGACTCAATTTACTAATTAGGTGACTTGTGATGGCAATTGGTTCCACTAGATTTTAGTTAGGGGATCAGGAGAAAAAAAAAAGAAAAAAAGAAGGCTGAATACAAATGCACGCCCTACTTTTCAGATATTTGTAAAAGAAAAACAAAAGTGTAAGAAAGACAATTTATAATTTTCCTTCCACTTCACAATTATGTGCAACTTTGTGTTATATCAATCACATAAAATCCCAATAAAAACAAATTTACGGTTCTGGTTGTAACATGACAATTTATTTTTATTTTAAAGTGGCATGAATACTTTGACACACACACACACGTGTGCACTCGTTTGCTGCTCCCCCTTTGTTTTCACCTAGTATATCTGCAAACACTTTCTGTCCCAGGTAGCTACATTTACTTCACCTACTACATCTATGGAGGGAACCTTTTTTTGGTATCCAGGCTAGGCTTTGTTTATCTCAATTTAAATCGGGATGGAATACTACATTTGCAGAATAAATAAAACATTGAGGGAAATTTACTATGGCTGGAACAGGACAACATCCAAGAAATGGCAAGCTACATATACTAAAAACTTTCATTCTTAGGTTTAGATATCCTTTATTTTTATATTGTCAGTTAAAGCGATGCCGTGCCATATCACAAAAAAAGAGATTTTTTAATACAGCTTACCTGTAAAATCTTTTTCTTGGAGTACATCACGGGACACAGAGCAGCATATTCATTACTATATGGGTTATATGGAGTACCTTCAGGTGTGGACACTGGCAATCTCAAACAGGAAGTCCCCTCCCTATATAACCCCCTCCCATAGAGGAAGTACCTCAGTTTTGTAGCAAGCAGTATGCCTCCCAAAAATGTTCCCCAAAAGAGGGGTGGGAGCTCTGTGTCTCGTGATGTACTCCAAGAAAAAGATTTTACAGGTAAGCTGTATTAAAAAATCTATTTTTCTTTCTCGTACATCACGGGACACAGAGCAGCATATTCATTACTATATGGGATGTCCGAAAGCAGTGCTTTAATGAGGGGAGGGAGACATCTTCCAAAAAAGGATTTAATTTAGAGGTATACTCAAATACTAGTAAATCCAACTTAAACAAGAAATGTAAATCTCAAATCAAATCAAGGGAGCCCCCTCAGATCCTGAGGAGCTTGAATCGCGGCCTGTAGTACTGCCTGCCCAAAGGCTGTATCCGCATTCCTTCTTACGTCCAATTGATAAAAATGTTGTAAACATGTGGACTGACGACCACGTTGCTGCCTTGCATATTCGAGCCATAGAGATCTGATGATGTGCTGCCCAGGAGGTGCCCATGGCCCTGGTAGAATGGGCCTTTACCGACAAAGGAGGAGGCACCTCTTCAAACCGCAGGCCTGAACGATTAATTGTTTAATCCATCTTGCGATGGTGGATCAAGCAGCTGCCTGACCCATCTTGGGCCCTTCCGGTAAAACGAACACCACATCTGTTTTCCGAACCTTCTCTGTAGCTTTAAGATAGGCCTTTATGGCCCTGACAATATCCAACGTATGCAGCAACCCCTCCTTTCTAGAGGTGGGTTTTGGAAGAAGGATGGAAGTACCACCTCCTGGTTCAGGTGGAAACTGGATATAACCTTTGGTAGAAAGGAAGGATTAAGACGGAACCCCGCCCTATCCTTATGTAAAACGAGATATGGTTCCTTACAAGAATAAGGCTGCCAATACCGATACTCTCCTGGCCGAAACTATGGTGATCAGAAATACCGACTTTCTAGTCAGTAAAACCAAAGGTACCTCAGCCAACGGCTCAAGGGGTTGTTTCTGTAGAGTTGACAGAACAAGATTTAAGTGGTGATTTGACCGGAGGATTAACACGTAAGACTCCCTGTACGAAGATCTTAACCAGCGAGTGGGCGGCCAGCGGCCTCTGAAACCACACTGATAAGGCTGAAATCTGTCCCTAGATCGTGCTTAATGCCAGGCCTTTATCCACTCCTAGCTGGAGAAAACGTAATACTCTATCAATGGTATACTTGCGGGAAACCCATCTCTTAGCCTCACACCAGCCTACGTAGGCCCTCCAAACCCTGTAACAAAATTACCCTGGAGGCCGACTTTCTAGCCTTAATGAGGGTAGGAATTACCTGCCTAGACAGACCTCTACCCCTGAGAATCAGGGATTCAGCCGCCAGGCCGTCAAATTTAGACGCCGTAATGCAGGGTGGAGGATCGGGCCTTGTGAGAATAGGTCTGGCCATAGAGGAAGAGTCCAAGGGCCTCCCGCTGCCAATTTCAGGACTAGTGAGTACCATGCCCTCCGGTACCAAGCTGGGGCTACCAGGATAACCGGCCTGTGCTATGATCCTGCGCCACAGGCGGGGTAGTAACTGCAGCGGGGGAAATGCATATAGAAGTTATGATTGATGCCAAGGGCAAACCAACACATCGGTTCTGCAGGCCATAGGGTCCCTCGTTCGAGACATGAACCTGTCTAGCTTCTTGTTGAATCCTGATGCCATGACCTCCACGTCTGGCACTCCCCACTTCTGGCAGATTGTCTGAAAAAAACTTGTGGATGCAGAGACCACTCCCCCGGCGACAGGGTTTGGCGACTTAGGAAGTACGCCTGCAGGTTGTCCACCTCGGGAATGAATGTCGCCGATATGCAGGGTACATAAACCTCTGCCCACCGAAAAACCAAGCTCCTCTCACTCTGAGTGGCTTGACTCTTGGTTCCCCCTTGGTGGTTCACATATATGCCACCGCTGTGGTATTGTCTGAATGACTTCTCACCGAGGACCCCTGTAATCTGGATGTCTATGCCAGGAGGGCTAGCCGAGCCGCTCTGATCTCCCAGACCTTGATGGGCAGCTGCCTCTCCGCCTCTGCCCAAGTTCCTTGGCGAGTGAACCCGTTCAAGACCGCTCTCCAGCCTTCCAGACCACTGGGCAGAACCAAGCTGCTAGAATTGCTGTCTGTAGAACACGAGTGTGGAAGCGTGTGGTATCGCCTCGAACATGGCCATTAGTTTGCCTAGTAATCGCATACATAGGCGAATAGTTGGTTCTCTTTTGCTTAGAACCAACTGAATCAATCTTTTGATAGCCTCGACCTTTACCAGGGGCAGGAACCCCCATCTTCTGTTCTGTGTCTAATCTCATGCCGAGATATTCCAACTGCTTTGTAGGTTGAAATGCTGATCTTTCCCCCGGTTTAGGACCCAGCCGAACCTCTCGAGGTACTGAACCATGAGGGCTACTACGCATTCCACCAAGGAAGCGAGTGATCTATGATTAAGAGGTCGTCCAGGTATGCTAGGACCGAGATCCCTTGGATCCTTTAGACTGACTAGAATTGGAGCTAGGACCTTCATGAATACCCGGGGGCCGTAGCCAGCCCGAAGGGGGGCGCCACGAATTGGAAGTGACGCTGTATCACTGCGAAGCGTAAAAACAAAAATATTTGATGTGGCTGAAAGAATTGGTACATGAAGGTAACCATCCTTTATGTCTATAGAAGCCAGATCCTTCTGGAGTGTGGCGGCTGCTGACCGAACGGATTCTATCCGGAAAGAGCGAACCCTTAGGTAAGCATTTAAACCTTTTAGGTCCAAAATTGGTCTGACATCGCCGATGGGTCTTGGTATGACAAACAGATTGGAATAGAAACCTAGCCCCTGTTCTTGGGCTGGTACCTTTACCATTATGCCCTGGTAAATCAGGTGATCCAATGCTGCCCGCATTGAGGCCTTCCTTGTGGAGGAAATTTTAGAAATTTTAATCTGTAGCCTGTGGCCACAGATGATCGGACCCCCTCTGTCGGGGATCGATCCCCAGAGGCCTGTCCTTGCGATCCATTGTTAAAAGTTTGATCGCGCAGGAGGTCCGTACTGCCTGGAATTTGAGGGCCCCGGAACAGGGGGGAGCTGCCTTTTAAACGCAGGACCCCGGAACTTCTTTTGACTGGTAAAAGGGTACTTTTGCCACTTGAAACAGTCTGAATGTATTTATCCAGATCTTTCCATGGAAGGGCAAACCTGCCAGCAGTCTTTTACATGGGGCTCGGCCGCCCAGTTCTTCAACCATAAGAGCAGGGCCGGCCCTATGATGGGACCGGGTGGAACCATGGGTACCAGGCGGCACTTTTAGGGGGGCGGCATACTGACGCCAGCCCGTTACGCCTGCTCCACTCCTGTGAGCGGCGCCGCTGCTCGCTGTGTTAGTGGTGATATGACAGGAGCAGCAGAGAGGACACTGAAAGAGGGGGGGGGGCAATCGGCGAGTGAACCACTGCTGTTATGGGTGTGACAGGAGCAGCGGGCAGGACACTAAAGGAGGGGGGGGGGTGTCAATCAGCAAAAGAGCAGAGAGATGATGTCATCTCTCACTGCCCATCCTGTATCACGACAGTTCTGCCCTCATTGTGCACTGCAGCTGCAGGCAGCAGAGAGATTACAATATCTCTGCTGCCTGCCTTTATTCTGGGACACGGCAAGTGACAAAATCTGTTGCAAATTCGCAACGTGTGTCAAGTGATGTGGCACGTGATCATCCGCAGCGTGTGGCAGGTGGCAAATGACAAACGCAACGTGTGGCAGGTGATGTAAGTGACCATCCGCAACGTGTGGCATGTGATGTGGCAAGTGACAATCCGCAACATGTGGCAAGTGACAATCCGCAACATGTGGCAAGTGACAATCCGCAACATGTGGCAAGTGACAATCCGCAACATGTGGCAAGTGACGTGGGAGGTGAAAATCCGCAACATGTGGCAGGTGACAATCCGCATCTGGTGGTGGAGTCTGAAGCAAAACTGTAAGTACACACATAACAAGTTGTATGAGATATGAGAGCCTGAGAGGGACTTTTCTTGCCCAGCCCCGATTAACCACTTAAGGACCGGACCATTTTTTGCGATGCGGCACTGTCGCTTAAACTGACTATTGCGCTGTCATGCGACATTGTACTCAAATAAAATTGATGTCTTTTTTCCTCACAAATAGAGCTATCTTTTGGTGATATTTGATCACCTTTGCAGTTTTTATTTTTTGTGCTAACAACAAAAAAAGACAATTTAAAAATATACATATATATATTTTTACTTTTTGCTATAATAAATATCCCCAAAAATTTTGAAAAATAAACGATTTTCTTCAGTTTAGGCCAATATGTATTCTTCTACATATTTTTGGTACCAAAAAAAAACAATTGTACATAAGTTATCGCAAAAGACATTGTGGCTTCCGGCAAGTCACAGGTCCCTTTTATACTCCTGGATACATGTATAGAGCCCTGCCAGGTCCTTTTATACGCCTATATGCATGTATAGAGCCATGACAGGTTCTTTATACATGTATTAAGCCAAGTCAAGTACTCTTTATAGTCCTATATACATTTATAGAGCCATGACAGGTCCTCTTGATATTCCTTTACATGTAAAGAGTCATGACAGGTGATACAGGAAGTCAGGTAAATCTGTGGGTATTGTCACAGACGGGAGATTCATTTCTGCCTTGTTTAGACAATTCACCAATTACGATCAGGTGTCGGCTGCAGAGGTAGCCAGAAAGGTTTAAGGACGTTTAATAGCTTCAGCTGTTCAGAATGAGGCAATTAAGGCCTCTATAAGTTATCCAGAGGATTACTACTGATTGCTGCATCCTGAGGCTTTTTGAGTTAAGGAGAGCAGTGAGCTGAGAAAGACTTCTGAAGGTGAGGTGGTGTTGATTTTTCTGTACGATAAAAAAAATCAAAATTACTATTGTTTTTCTGCTGTATGACCAGCAGTGTCTGCCCAGCAGTAGGCTGTGCCAGACTCTATATGTAGGTTCCTGTGTTGTGAAGGTAGACGCCCCAAGTGGCCAGGGTTTATTTTAGGTTTTGTTTGGTTTATGCTGTTTGGATACTTGCGCTTGTTTCCAGCAATATGGAAGAATAAACCATAACCTTTGTTTTCAACCATCCTCGGCTGCCTCTCTGTATAGTTGAGTGTGTAGTGAACCCACCCAGGGGGGTCACACACACCCGCTAACCCCTTACAATGTATATAGCCATGACAGGTTCTCTTTATACATGTATAGAGCCATGACGGGTCCCCTTTAGTTTTCATGATATAAAATAAGGAATGTTGGGGCCTTTTGGTTGGCATGATTTTTTTATGGGGGGGGGGGGCAGCATTTCATTCTTGGTTCCAGGCAGCACAATGTCTTGGGCCAGCACTGCATAAGAGCCTTCTCATATGCACTAAAAATAGTGACAAACGAGACGCCTGCTGGATGGAGTCTTTTTATAACCTCTACCGCAAAGCACAGAGCTCTGGGAATATCCAATAACTCCTCTGCCTATTGGGCAGGGATGTCTTAAGCATCTGTTTTGTCTGGTTCTTTAACGCCTGACAAAACTCCAATTGCAGCCACTGCTGGTTGTAGCCAAGGATGCTGGAAAAAGTGTCTCTAAACGTTTATCGACCGGGACCTTAAACATTTGTATGTTTCCCCTTAGGCCAGTTAATGATTTATTCACCCATGAGATGGCTGCGTCCACAGTTGGGAGCGCCCCCTTTCTTAGAAAAATGTATTTTCCATAGGGTAAATAACAGAAAACCTTCCAGGTGGTCTCCCATCCAGGCACTAACCAGGCCCGACCCTGCTTAGCCTCCGAGATCAGACTAGATCGGGCGCTTTCCGGGAGATGTGGCCTTTCCGGGAGGGCAGCACAGTGGTCCAGTGAGTAGCACTTTCGCCTAGTAGCAAAAGGGTCGCTGGTTCGAATCCCGACCACGACACCATCTGCCTGGAGTTTGCATGTTCTCCCTGTGTCTGCGTGGGTTTCCTCCGGGTACTCCGGTTTCCTCCCACACTCCAAAGACATGCTGGTAGGTAAATTGGATCGTCCAAAAAAAATTGACCCAGTATATATGTATATATGTGTGTATGACTGTGTGTCCATAGCGTGTCAAGATCCTACGGGGTAAAAATGACCGCACCAGCCAAGCAGACACTGGCTAGAAAAAGCGCCCAGAGGCGATTCAGTTCGCATGCGTTGCGCTATACAAGTCATTCATTCATTCATTCAAGGACCTCACGGGTAGTTGAAAAGCAGTGCCCGAACCGGGACTTGAACCCTGGACCCTCAGACCAAAAGTCCGACCGACTGAGCCATCCGGGCCCCTTTTAAAGAGCAATTGGTCAGGGGAAAGAGTGCCTGCAAGCACAAATATTTCCTGGCAGACGTGCATAAAGACTACCCTCTCGTCAGCTTTAGGCGACAGAAAAAATTCTGTCCGGTCGTCCCAATCCTGGAAAAACCAATTCCTCTAACAGAGGATGGACCGGAAAAGCTGCGTTGCTTAAAGAAGCTTTTAAAAGAACCCAAAGAGGATACCGCAGGAACCTGAGGCTCTGGAAATGGCAAATTAAATGCCGAGCGGACCATGTCTGTCAAAGACTGGACCCACAGACTCTCCGTCTGGGAGGCTGAAAACGATTCTTCAGTGGTAGATCCTTCCTCTAGGTTCTGTCCCTTTTGGCGATGGGGATCTAGTCCGCTTCTTGGCAGAAAAAAAGAGCCAGCGATCATAGCTGTTTAACTTTTTTCTCTAGCCCCCCTAGGGTGACGGCTAGCATCTCCTCTGTGATAACACAGGGTTGGGCCGACCTGGGCCAGCCTCAGCACCAGACCCCCTTAATGGCTTATCCAGGGTGACCCCTATAGGAATAACCTGTGGGGAAAGTATTGGCATATCATCAGAACCAGAGGAGGAACCCCTTTGTCTTTGCCTTTTTTTTTTTTTTTTGTGTTTTGATCCTGAACCCTTGGAAGCCATAATACAAAACCGAGGGACTCCGCTTACAACAACAGACTGTTATAGCCAGGAGTACAAAAAAATAAGGTTTAGGGGACAATAGGATCACTAATGCCCCAAAAACGGTGGGGCTCAGTATGTTTTCCTTTATAATATTATTCACAACATACAGCCCCACCCCCAACATGTTTGCCAGCATTCAACCTGTTGCCAAGGGGATTTTGGCTTAACAAAAAGTATTGGAGCTGACTCCAGCATGTAGTACCCATTCTCGCCACCGGGAGTCACTGTGTTGCCAGCTCTACGTCCTCTCTCTCCAGCTCAGCTTTGAACTGAGCTAAGAACGCGCCTGCTGTGTATAACAGCAATTGAAGGCACGCCCACTCTACACTGCAGTCACGCTCCCCGCCGCCCCCCCCCCCCCCCTCCCGAACGGCGCGAAAATTTTCTATATGCATGCACGCGTGCGACTGTCGGGGGAGGAGAGCCCAGGAGGAGACGCACTCTGGAGCCCAGGAATGCAGGTTGGAGGACGCATCAGGCGGCAGATTTTGAATCCCGGCAAGGTAAGGCTAAAACAGGCCCCTAAGGAGTCCCTTTAGCCTAGAGACAGATCTGTTTTTTTGTTTTTTTTTTAAAGATCTTCAACCAGCGAGCAGCAGGTAGCTAGCAAACATACATAGATAGGTAGGGGGATCAAGTGATGGGGGGGAACATTTCAGGGCAACCTGTCTATCAGACATAGTGACCATGGTTCCAATGCAGAGCATACTCAGGCTACCCCCCTTAAGATCTTCCCTGGAGAGCCTGCTGTCGAACCAAGTCCCGCAGGCTCCCCTCTTACCTGCTCCATGCCGCAGGACGTTTTGCAAAACGGTCCAATCTTCTCCCATCTCCGTGGGTAGCGTAGTAGACCTTAAGGCACTGGGGTCCTGGAAGGAGCCGCTGTCCTGGACCTATATAGCACCCTGGCAAACAGGATCTTTTGGTTTAGAAAACTCCAAGTCCTGGGCCCAGGGTCCAGCCCTCTAGAGAGGAGCATTATAGGCAAAACCCCACGGTTTGGGGCCTGGGTACTGTCCACTTTGGCACTGAGGCTCCTTGGACAGATCCGGTTAGCCCGCCTTAATCCCAAGGATGTGGAGGCAAAGCTATTCCGTGACCAACACCTAAGACACTGGCGAAAAAACTGAGGTACTTCCTCTATGGGAGGGGGTTATATAGGGAGGGGACTTCCTGTTTGAGATTGCCAGTGTCCACACCTGAAGGTACTCCATATAACCCATATAGTAATGAATATGCTGCTCTGTGTCCCGTGATGTACGAGAAAGAAAAGGCCTGGTCATTGAGCAGCCAAATATTGCAGGCTGAAGTGGTTAAACTCTCTGTAAAACAAAAATCTCCCTCAGAGGTAAGTACAGCGGGGACTGAGGGGGTGCAAGTTAAGAGTATAGGTTCTCGCTCCTCCCCGAGCGATGCTGACTGTCAGCATCACTTTTGCGCTACTTCTCTGCATTCATTGGAGCGCTGAGCCGTGGATAGGCAGGGTGAGGCAGTCTCAGTGTCTCGTTGAGACTGTCATAAAGGCAGCTGGCAGATCTAGACTTGGAAGTCGGGATGACAAGCTTCCCCGACTGACAGCAGTGACGTCAGCGAAGAGCAGACTTCAGACCACTCTCCGCTGAAAACGGGTCACAGGAGTGCAAAACTAATTGCACTCCTGTGACCCAGAGGAGAAGCCTTTCCTGAAAAGCTCAGGATGGACCTCCGCTTTAACCTTTTTCTCTAAAAAGGTGAACTTACACTTTGCCTTTTTCTTTGTAATACTTCCAACTTTCTTCTCTAACGCCACTCACTGTCTAGGTGTTCAGTGGAAAGTGCAGTTACAGCACAGCAACACAAAACCCTATACGAGGCACCTACACAGCCTAGAAGTGTTCCATATTTAAAAATAAATAAAAAAACACCCAAACACAGACCTTAGTCTGTGTACCGTATAAACAAGAAAACAAAAAAGGTCACACAACAGGCTTTGATGAACAGTAAACAAGGTGTCGTTGTATTATAAACAAGTCAGTCAGTAAACAGTATGACATTTACATTAGCTATCTTATGGGTCTATTAAAGATAGTTGAATGTCCTACAGAAAACGCTGTATAGGTTCATCAGAAAGTGAGTAGAAGTCCACAGCATTAATACAGTATGTGCTTTAGGGCTGCAACTAACGATTATTTTCATAATTAGTTGGCCGATTATTGTTTCGATTAATAATCTTAACAGAATAAAAAAGTCTAATAGGAAACCATGTAAATGAACTGTAGCGTGTTTCTGCAAAAAGCACCAAAAAACAGAGGTGTGACCTTGGCCCGAGATGTTTAGTAACATAAATGGGGTTAAGAAAACTAAAATAAGTACAAAAAGAGCAAATAATCCCTATTGTAAGGGGTTAATTTTTTTTACTGTGGGGCAGTGAAAGTAATAATTTACAGTCCCTATTTATCTTTTTATAGTACAAAAAGCTATTTTTTTTAACCTAATTATGTTACTGACCGATTATGAAAATAGTAATCGATTAATTTCATAATCGATTAGTTATTTCAGCCCTAATGTGCTTTCTATCTCATATTGGCCCACATTAGGTATATACTCCATATGGCATCAAATAGCCTAGTTAAAACATTCAAAATAAGCAGACAGAAAGGACATGAATAAAAGGAAGGTCAGTTCATATTGACTCATAATATGGTTGTGCTTATACTTACAACAAATAGCAGCAAACTGCACACGTCACCAGCATTGTATTAATGACTCTGCAAGAGAACAAAATATGCCTGTTAGGAATGCACAGTAAAGCTTTGTTTCCTCAAACATTCACTAATGTACCATGCAAATGGAAGTAACATACATCATAAACCGATACTCTTTATCTGTGCAACCCTAAAACTATATAAATATGATAGGAGCAACTAGGTTTAACACTTTGTACCCCATCACTGCAAAACATGTAAAAAATAAAACTTCTGCCCTTAGAACCACTCACTTTCTGCCCAGGACTACATGTCCCATGAACTGTGTAAATCTATATCTACAGATACACACGTTCCATGTGTACAGTCCCAATATCAATTGTTTGCAGCATCAATTTGTGACATCGGAGAATTTTGCTTCACCACGCTAGCTCTCTTATTTATGTTCTATTTGAGGGAGATTCAAGCATTGGTAAGCCACTGAAGAAGGAGATACGGAGGATAAATACGCCAGGTCAATCTACTGATTACCCCTAAAGGGGACCTGCTGTTTCTGACCCACTGGTAAAACAGGGGTCACAATGTGAGGCGAGCAGCCAGAGCACACGGGTGAAGAAGAGCACTTGCACTTTGGATAAGCAAAATCCTTTGGCGTCACAAATTGATGGTGCAAATATTTGATATTGGATCTGTACACATGGACAATTATTACGTGTCACATTGTTTTTAGGTGGCTTTTGGATATGTGAATTTTTTTCCCCTAGTAGCGCAGCAATGTGTTGGTATATTTTGTAACCTATACCAGCAAATTAAAATTCATTTTTGGCTATTATACAGGATTTATATAGCGTCAACTAGGGGTGCACCGAAACAAAAAAATCCGAAACCGAAAATTACTTTTCTTTTTTTCCCCCTATTTCAATTTATTTTTTAATAATTTGATGGGCACAGTGAGGCTGCGTTTGATGGGCACAGTGAGGCTGCGTTTGATGGGCACAGTGAGGCTGCGTTTGATGGGCACAGTGAGGCTGCGTTTGATGGGCACAGTGAGGCTGCGTTTGATGGGCACAGTGAGGCTGCGTTTGATGGGCACAGTGAGGCTGCGTTTGATGGGCACAGTGAGGCTGCGTTTGATGGGCACAGTGAGGCTGCGTTTGATGGGCACAGTGAGGCTGCGTTTGATGGGCACAGTGAGGCTGCGTTTGATGGGCACAGTGAGGCTGCGTTTGATGGGCACAGTGAGGCTGCGTTTGATGGGCACAGTGAGGCTGCGTTTGATGGGCACAGTGAGGCTGCGTTTGATGGGCACAGTGAGGCTGCAATGTTTTTTTTTTGGTAGTCAGAAGGCAAGCATGGCTCAATAACACACAAACGTTTTTTTTTTAAAAACTGTGTGTTAGGCAGGCCATACACGATTCAAATTCCGAACGAGCTGTCGAGCGATAAACGAACGCGGCGCTCACAAAAGCATGCGAGTGTACCATCAATTACGTACGAAAATCGAGCGAGAAAACACAATGTTTTCATACCATAAAGGAAGTGATGTAATCTTCTGTGACCTTTTAAACACACCCCCTACTGTCAAAAGAATAATTTTTTCCTCGGATCATGCACAGTTATGTTTCTTGGGAAAAATCGTCCAACTCTACCATTAACGATACGATTTTTGGGCGTTTTTCGGAAAAAAAACCAACATGTTGGTTTTTGAAATTTCGCCTGTCGTACGAAAATCGTGTGTCGAACAAGCACACTAATGATACGAAAATCGGCCGATTTTACGCTCGTATGCGATTTTCGATCGAAATTCGAATCGTGTATGGCCTGCCTTATTGAGCCATGCTTGCCTTCACTGACTACCAACAAAACAATTGCAGCCTCACTGTGCCACTGAAAAGATGGCAGATAAAAAAAAATAAAAAAAATATGCTGGTCACCTCAGTCAGTTAAACACCCCCCACCCCCCCCCCGCCCCAAATACAGCCATTTCACATGATCCAAGTTCATTTCTTACAGGTTCTGTTCTGCTAGTGCTTACTTTTTAGCAGAGCACACTGCTAGGTTCCTCCTAGGCAGGCAGTGCGACTAGTCTGTGTCACAGGCAGCTCCGACAACACAGCTCCCTGCCCAGTGCTCCGAGTCCTCCCTCGCCTCCGGCTGTGACATCACGCGGCTCACGGCGCTCTGAACTACACCAAGAAACTCCCCCACAGGGGGGGGAGTAAAAAAATAAATAAATCAGGAAATGGAGCTAGGAGGACTCCGGTGGAGCGCGATCGGCAGTCCGCACACAATTTTCACAGTGCCACTGCCCACGCTCTGTACTGGTCTGGCGGCCAGCGTGTGTGTCTGGCAGTCTGCGTGTGTATAAGAACTGCCCCCTAGTAGACTAAATGGTGGGCAGTCATTATCCGCAATTTTAATGTGTTTCGTCAGGGACCCAAACATGCTATTTTCGGCCACCGATATATCGGTGCATCCCTAGCGCCAACATTTTACGCAGCACTTTACAATATAACCGGGAGAAAATACAGTTATAAACACAAAAAAACTTAACTGTGGGGAATGAGCTGATGGAAGTGGCAAGACAGGGTTTGACAAATTTGCCTGGAATTTAGGAGCCAGCTAAAAAGTTAGGAGCCAGAAAACGCGCTCCGTGTCGACAAGCTCGCGTGCAGAAGCGAACACATACGTGCGTAGCGCCCGCATATGTAAACGGTATTCAAACCACACATGTGAGGTATCGCCGTGATCGTTAGAGCGAGCGCAATAATTCTAGCACTAGACCTCCTCTAACTCAAACATGAAACCTGTAGAATTTTTTAAAACGTCACCTATGGAGATTTTAAAGGGTAAAAGTTTGTCAGCATTCCACCAGCAGACGCAATTTTGAAGCGCGACATGTTGTGTATCAATTTACTCGGCGTAACATTATCTTTCACAATAAAAAAAAAAAAAAAAAAAAAAAGGGATAACTTTACTGTTGTCTTATTAAAAAAAAAAAAAAGTATTTTTTCCCCCAAAAAAGTGTGCTTGTAAGGCCGCTGCGCAAATATGGCATGACAGAAAGTATTGCAATTGCGACCTGGCACCCGGATTTTGTCGAGCCCTGTTGTAAGAGATTCTTTGGAGACGTGATAGGCGAGGGATGAGCTTTCAGGGATCACTTGAAGGTAGCAAGAGTAGGGGATACGTTGAGGAAGTGAGAGCTTGAGAGGAGGTCTTGAGAAGAGCGGAGAGGACGGTTTGGGTGATGTTTGGAGACAAGATCGGTGATGTAACTCGGGGCAGAGTTGTGGATGGCTTTGTATGCTGTGGTTAGTATTTTGCATTTAATTCGCTGGGCGATCAGGAGCCAGTGTAGGGATTGGAGGAGAGGGTTGGCAGACACTGAACAGTTGGTAAGGTGGAGAAGTCTAGCAGCAGCATTCATGATAGACTCAAGAGAGGATAGCCTATAGAGAGGCAGGCCAATGAGAAGGGAGTTTCAGTAGTCAAGGTGAGAGATAACAAGGGAGTGAATGAGGAGTTTGGTGGTTTCATTTGTTAAGACGGGTGAATTTTAGAGATGTTACGGAGGTGAATTCTACAAACTTTCGGCAACGATTCGACTTGAGGCTGAAATAAGTCAGAGTCTAGGATTACACCTAGTACCCTGGCGTAAGGGGAGGGACAGATGGTTGCATTCTTG
Organism: Rana kukunoris; assembly: GCA_029574335.1. Classification (NCBI taxonomy): domain Eukaryota; kingdom Metazoa; phylum Chordata; class Amphibia; order Anura; family Ranidae; genus Rana; species Rana kukunoris. The sequence goes on along the minus strand of CM056051.1, from coordinate 274,178,563 downwards.
ATTGTGCTTAAAAAGTCATGGAGATGGGCAATATTAGTAACTCAGTTTTAGAGAGATTTTGTTTAACCACTTCAGGCCCGCGCTACCGTCCGATGATGGCAACAGCGCGGGCCTGAATATCCAACATGCCGTCATTTGACGGCATGTTCTTCAGGCGTTCCCAGCGCGCGCTGTAGAGCGCGCTGCGGGGAAGCCCTGTGTTGTCCGTGTCCCTTGGACACGGCCAATCACAGATCGCGGCGAACGGCCAATCAGAGTGGCCGTTTGCGATCTGTGGGCGAATGAGAGATGATCTCTCATAGATCATCTCTCATTGCCGTTTTACACAGAGACAGCGTCCTGTCTCTGGAGAGGAGGAGCCCGATCTGTGTTCCTTCCTACATAGGGACACAGATCGGTCACCCCCCCCCAGTCACCCCCCCTCCCCCCACAGTTAGAACACACCTAGGATACACATTTAACCCCTTCCTCACCCCCTAGTGTTAACCCCTTCAATGGCAGTCACATTTATACTGTAATTAGTGCATATTTATAGCACTGATCGCAGTATAAATGTGAATGGCGCCAAAAATGTCCGATGTGTCCGCCATAACGTCGCAGTACCAATAAAAATCGCAGATCGCCGCCATTTCTAGTAAAAAATAAAATAAAAAATAATAATTCTCTCCCCTATTTTGTAAGCGCTATAACTTTTGCGCAAACCAGTCGCTTATTGCGTTTTTTTTTTTTACCAAAAATATGAAGAATACGTATCGCCCTAAACTGAGAAAAAAAAAAAAAGTGTTTTTTTTTTTAATTGGGATATTTATTCTAGCAAAAAAGTAAAAAATATTGTATTTTTCTTCAAAATTGTCGCTCTTTTTTGTTTATAGCGCAAAAAATAAAAAAATCGCACAGGCGATCAAATACCACCAAAAGAAAGCTCTACTTGTGGGGAAAATAGGACGTAAATTTTGTTTGGGAGCCACGTCGCACGACCGCGCAATTGTCAGTTAAAGCGACGCAGTGCCGGAAGCTGAAATTTTACCTGGGCAGGAGGGGGGTGTAAGTGCCCAGTATGCAAGTGGTTAAAGAAGTGGGGCGACATCCATGCTGAGATGTCAGTTAGTAATGTGAGAGGAGACTGAAGGAGTGAGGAGTAGACAGATTAGATTTGTCATCAGCGTATAAGTGATATTGGAAGCCGTGAACGGTTATCAAGTGACCAAGCGAGGAGGTGTAGATAGAGAAGAGAAGGGGTCCAAGAAGAGCATTGGGTGACCCCCACAGAAAGGGGCAATGGAGAGGAGGAGACAGAGTTGTAGGTAACAACGAAGAACTGAAACAGAATAAAAGCACACATATGAGAAATAATCTGATACAATTCCAGCTAAAGTGCCTCAATATAACGGGTGGATCTATGTGGTACTCTGCCTCTCTGGCCGACTGCCAGCTTCTTTCTAGAGATCAAAGTGAAAAATTTAACCTTGTTATCTGTGGATTGGCAACCTTCCAAGAACAATTTTTTTGTACCTAGATAATGCGACTGGTTACTGTCCATTGTTACTTGCACCAAGCAAAAAAAAAAAAAAAAAAAAACACACCACACACACACACACACAACCTGTAAGTAGGGTTGTCCCGATACCAGGACCGAGTACAAGTACCGATACTTTTTTTAAATGTGTCCCCAAATGCAGCCGTGTCCACCCACATATGCAGCCATGTCCCCCCAGCCGCCGCCGCACGGAGATCTTTACAGCATTCATTTGAAGAGCTGTTTTGCCCGCGCGTATAGGCACTCCCCCTTGCTCGGGATTGGACAGATCACGATCACCCATCCAATCCCGAGCAAGGGGGAGTGTCTATACGCGCGGGAACACTACAGCTATTCAAATGAAAGCTGTGATGTTCCCGCACGTTCCCGTTTAACCCATGCGGCGCGGGTGGGGGGGTATTCTATTTAGGGGGTATTTGCGGGAGTATGCGGGTATCGGGACAACCCTACTGTAGAGTATAGCTTCTCCCTCAATGCACAAGAAAACGGCAAGTTTGACAAGCAATTAAAAAAAAAAACAAAGGGGGGGGGGGTAAACCTCAACGCCCGGGCATCGGCGTTTTAACGTCACTTTTGCTGTGCTTTTCGGCTGCTAACGGGGCACTTTTAACCCCTGCTAGCAGCTGAAAAAAAAGGGTTAAAAACGCTACTGCCCATTAAATTCAGTGGGCAGGGGGTGCTTTAGGAGCGGTGAATACACCACTCCTAAAGAGCTGCAAAGAAGCTGTTTGCAGGACTTTTTTTTGACGCCCTGCCAGCGCAGCGCCCCAGTGTGATAGCACTCAGACTTCACACGGGGACTGCAGCCAAGGTTTCTTTCAGGTGCTTTACAGGTGCTGTTTTTAGCGCCTAAAAAACTCCTCTAGTGTGAAAGTGAACCAATACTATAAAAACAAAAATAATATCTTAAAAGACCAACAAAGCCCAAAACATCACCTGTTGGTTAAATCAAAAGACCATATTTCATAATTACTTAAAAACACAAAAATATAGATCGCAATAAAGAAAGCCACTATATAGTCCCTTTGACCCCTTTCACACTGGGTCGCTTTGCAGGCACTACAACGCTAAATATAGCGCCTGCAAAGCGACCTGAAACAGCCGCTGCTGTGTCTCCAGCAGTGTTGGCTCATCTTATTTTAAAAAGGTAATTAGTTAGTTACAAATTACTTCTCCGAAAAAGTAATTGCGTTAGTGACTCAGTTACTACATTGAAAAAGTAATTAGTTACTCAGACAAGTAACTGATTTTTTTTTTAATATTCTACAATGCTTTGTTGAGAAGCAGGTGACGGGGCGCTTGCCAGGGAGCAGTGAGTTAATACTCCAAGACAAAAGAATGGCAGATCCTTGAGAGAAGAAAAACGGAAACAAATGGTGATCTTGTGTATATCCCAGCCAAGGTGCATCCGTCCCACCATGTATGTGCAGCTAATAGGACTTAAAACCCTTATCCATCTGCTACATATTACATCCAAATTATAAGCTGGATTAAAATGTAGGTTTATAATATACATTCCCTTGACGTTTACAGAGTCTAATTTAAAATCTTATATTAGGCTTTATTAAAATTTTCTATAGCTTATTGTTTATTATTTTATTTATCTTATATAAGCTTTATTGGATGCAAGGGATCTGGAATGGGGATGTCAGATTTTTCTTTGTTGTCTGATAAAGAGATGAAATCACTGACCAAAAATAACCTGCTGATCATTGGTCTGTATAGGTGTCCTGCACTTACCATGTTGACCACTAGATGTCGCTGTGTACACTGTGTTGTATAGGGAACGTTTGTTCTGTGGAACATTTTGTTCCGGCCATATGTTCCCCGGATCATTGATCAGGTTGCGCACACAGTGTGTGTGATCAATGCGAGTTGTTCCCCGGTGATAGGTCAGTGTGAGGCGGGTGGGGCTCATTGTATCCAGGGCTCCTTGCTATTGGGAGTTTTCAGACAGCTGTGACAGGCCATCACAGCGGTCACATGATTCTAAAGCGGAGTTCCACCATATTTATGCTCACAGCGCCAGCAGAAGCAATTACTCTGCTGCCATCTAGTGGTGGCAGATGTAATTGCGGTAATGCCGCCCAAGTAATGGGAACTGCATTACCGTGAGGGGAAGAGTAATCAGGTAGATTACTCTTTACCCTCAAAAGGGGCTGCGTTAGGTAACTGCGTTTATTGTAACTCCGTAACTTACAACACTGGTCTCCAGTGTGAAAGCCCCAAGGGTCTTTAGACTGAAGCGTTGCACTAGCAGGATGGTAAAAAAAAAAAGTCCTGCTAGCAGCATCTACAGCGTGGTGAAAGCAGTGCGTTAACCGATACTCCACTGCTCCCACCCATTGAAATCAATGGGCACCGTGGCTATACCGCCAGCAAAGCGCCTCTGGCAGAGGCACTTCGGTGGTTTTTAACCCTCTCGGCCACTAAAAATAGTGCAGTTTTACCGCCGACACAGCCCCCGCACCAGTGTGAAAGGGGCCTTAGGGTAGAAATCTGTACCGAGGAAGAATGGAGGATACCATTGCTCATCTTTTGAAAAATGCATTAGCTTTGGCATTTCAATTATTGACTAGAATCACTTATGCAGCTAAGGGAGCTCCAACTTAGCCATTCTACATATTTGTTCCATGTCATTGTCGCTGCATAAAAGTAAGAGGCAGTAAAGTCGGCCATAGAAGGATTGAAATTTGGCCTGTTCGGCATGTACTGGACACATTTAAATCCATGTATGGGCAGGCTGGTTATACTGAAATCAATGTATTGCATGCCATGGAAGTCAATGCGAAATTTATTTTTCATTTCCATTGACTTCAATGGGGAATTTGCTTCGATATGCGAGTATTTTAAATTACGAGCATACTCCTGGAACACATTATGCTCTTAATCTGAGGTTCCACTGTATTATCTTACTCCACTGATCCATGGGAGGGGGGCTACAATTGTCACTAAAAGCTGTACTTCAAACATGTCTATTACATGGGTGGAAAGGGGATGAAAGGAATAATAATTCATAGAGAAAGGAACATTGTGTTTTCAGTTTAGCACACAGGAACAAGGTCAGAAGGTATTTTCTGTACTTGCAGAAAATGTTATTAGCCTGACAAAAGAAGGAGAGAAAAAAAAAAAAAAAAAAAACACCACAAATGCCCCCACTATGAGGAAGAACGGACAAGCTGTATTTTAAAAAACGTTTTTTACCCCAACACTACATATTCCTGATACGTACTTATATGGGAAAATATCCTGTTCTTTGTATGCTTCCTTGTGAAATCTCTGGCGTTTCTGCTAGTCCCCTTGCTTACCTATTAAAAACTGACCATGCCAAGCAGGAGAGCACACCATGGTCAGTTCTCTGGCTATGCTGGGAACTCCCTGTACTCTCCTCCAATGATCAGACTTGCCCTGACACGCCCCTGCTACACAGCCATTGATTGGGAAGCTCAGTGCTCTGCTGCTCCTTCTCCCCAGCTCTTATGCCTTCTGAGAACAGAGGGAATGTGACGATTAATAAAAATAATTTGTTCTTTTCATTTCTATTTTAAACTAAATGGTTTGCTTTACAAGGTGATTATTAACAATTACTTTAAATGCTTGTCCTTGGGCTTAGGTGATGCAAGCTAAAATAAGACCTCAGTTTGATGACAGTAAACACAGGAGGGGGACAGCAAACAAAGGATGGATATCACCCGACACATCTAGTCATGTGTATACGCTAAATAAAAAGGAGCTCAGACCAAGGTGTAAACTCTTCCATGGGCATTTCTAACACCCATGTAAGACAGCACTAGAAAAGCACTGCATAGATAGATACGAGTGACAACAAGGCAGCACCACTTTCTCAAGTTAACTAGAAAGATATATTTATTTTTTTAAACAAAGATAAAGGATTTTTCAGGTGTGTAAACTGTAAAATACATTTCTTCCATAGAAAATATAAGAAGGGGGGGGGGGGGGGTTGGGGCTTATAGTTGGGTTAAGTTGTTTAATATGCTTGAATTTTATATTTTCTATGAAATAAAAATTTACTTTTAATGTTTACATGGTGTAGCACCTGAAAAATACATTATTTTTTACATTAACCGCTTCAATACCGGGGCTATTTTGGCACTTCTCCTACATGCATAAATCATAATTTTTTTGTTAGAAAATTACTCAGAACCCCCAAACACTATATATGTTTTTTTTAGCAGACACCCTAGGGAATAAAATGCCGGCCATTGCAACTTTTTATCTCGCACATTATTTGCGCAATCATTTTTCAAACGCCTTTTTTTGGGAAAAAAAAAACAGTTTTGTGAATTAAAAAATAAAACAGTAAAGTTAGCCCAATTTTTTGGTATAATGTGAAAGACGAAGCTACGCCGAGTAAATAGATACCTAACATGTCACGCTTTAAAACTGCGCACACTCATGGAATGGCGCTAAACGTCAGTACTTAAAAATCTCCATAGGCGACGCTTATTTTTTTTTTTACAAGTTACAAATTTAGAGTTCCAGAGGAGGTCTAGTGCTAGAATCGTTGCTGGTGCTCTAACGCACGCGGCGATACCTCACATGTGTGGTTTGAACGGCGTTTACATATGTGGGCGGGACTTACGCGTGCATTCGCTTCTGAGCGCTCATAGAGATGACTGGTGACCATCTGGTCACCAGTCTACTCTATGGTTTACAGCGGACGGCGGCGGATCGTTTCTCCGGGTCTCCGATGGCAAAGAAGAGCCCGGAGAAGCACCGGATGGCGGCGGGAGGGGGGGCGTCCCCTCCCGCCGCCTATAAGAACGATCAAGCGGCGGAACCGCCGCTATGATCGTTCTTATGGTGCAGGGATTCGCCGCCTGAAGAGATGGGTATCTGAATGATGCCTGTGGCTGCAGGCATCATTCAGATATCCCCACTGAAAGCCAGGACGTCTATTGATGTCCTTGGTATTGAAGTGGTAAAAAAAAAAAAAAAAAATTGTGTTTCCACTGCAAAGACTTAGTTATGTGGAAAAGGAAGTCTAGACTGGTGCATCTGGCCAGTTTCAGAAAGGAAAAAAGTATTCTTTGTACAATGTCATCATATAGAACATTCCAGCAATACGATAAGCACAAGGCACATAAAAGCAGAAGTTACTTCGGATATGATCTTCTCTTTAGGTAGTTTTTTGACCTTCAGGAGTCCATGAGACTCAAAACTCCACTCTGGGGGATCATTTGCCTTAGGGCTCTTTCACACGGGGCAGATCAGTAATGATCTGCTCCGTGCACCTCCGTTTGCTCAGTGGGGATCGCTCCGTTGATCCCTGCTGAGCCGGCGGATGACAGGGCGGTCCCCCCACACTGTGCAGGGACCACCTTGTCTTTTCTCCGCTCTCCCCTATGGGGGGGGGGGGGATGAACACAGACAGTCTGTCAGTGTTCATCCAATCCGCCAGACAGATGGAAAAGTAGGTTTTTCCTCCGTCATACTTTGGCAGATCGGAGCGGATGTCAGCGGGCATGTCACCGCTGACATCCGCGGCTCCATAGAGGAGCACAAAGCGCCCGTTCAGATCCGCCTGACAGTTTTTTTTTTTGTCAGGCGGATGTGAACGGGCACTTCGTGTGAAAGAGCCCTTAAAGTACATGGATCTAAAAGCTGGGCATGGCTCTTCGTACCACATACAAAGCCTTTTTTAATATCATTAAAAGTGGCATGTCCACCCATCAGTTCATCTAGACACACATTACAATCCGATCGTGCAGTTTCCTTAAATGGGAAGTAAACTGCCATCTATTGATGGTACCTATGTGTAAGTCTTATTATAGGCCTACCTATAGGTACTGTAAAGCTTGTCTAAACATGTGCCGTTTAGGAGATATTTACTGCATACGACCTCACCGGCGCATGCACTCAAGGAATAGGCACCCGTGCCATTTCGTGGCTCAGGGCAGTCACACAGCCAGATTACATGGACGAGGAAGGAAGACGGGTGAAGATGGATGCGGCTTCCAGCGGTGACGGGGGCTTTGTTTGCAGGCAAGTTTCGCATAGTGTGCTAGTATGCGATGTATACTAGCACATTATGTCTTTACTTGGAATTTCATAAAATAGTTATCCACTCACGTCCCCCATATCAGACATGGGGACAAGAGCACAGTGCCACAATTTACAATGGGCACAGGTCTCACCGTTCAGTGATTTTTATTAGGCATTTGCTCATCTATGGACATTTTTGTGGTCAACTACAGGTTTCTTGTTGTGATTTTTTCCTGCATTATAAGGACCAATGCAATCCACAACTGTCCAGGTCAAAGTGACATTCATACGCTTCTCTCCCCGCTCCACTACCCCTGTGTTCCTCTCGCCCATCCCGTTACACTAATCGCGCGCTCCTCTCCTCCATACACACACACACGTCACCTTCCCGTGCTCCTCTTCCCCATCCCTATGCTGCTCTCCCCACTCCTTGTTATGGGACGGTATTTAGGCCTGACAACTGGCTGCTTCCATCCGAGCACTGCATTTTAGGAAGAGGTCAGCTGCTTCTCCTACAATACAGTGGGCCAGCCTTTTTCAATCAGGTTGCCTTCAGGGCTGCTTCAGCAAATTGCCCAAAAACTGTATACAAACCAGCAGGTGGACGAAACCTGCCTCTTAGTTAGAGCTCTTTCACACTGGGGCGTTTTTCAGGCGCTTTGAGGCTTAAAAACTTCTCCCCTGCAGTCTCAGTGTGAAAGCCAGAAGGATTTCACACTGAGGTGGTCAGCTGGCAAGACGTTAAAAAAATAAAAAATAAAATAAAAACCTCCTGCAAGCAGCATCTTTGGAGCGGTGTACACACCGCTCCTAAAGCGCCCCTGCCAATTGAAATGAATGGGCAGCACAGCTGAACCTCCAGCAAAGCACCGTTGCAGTGGCGCTTTTAACCCTTTTTCAGCTGATAGCAGGGGTAAAAAGCACCCCGCTAGCAGCCAAAACCTCCTTAAAAACGACAGTAATGCGCCAACGCTTAGGTGTGAAAGCACCCTTACACCAAGCCAATGGTTTGCATCATTAGGACCTTCTAGCTGCTAGTGTCCTAACAACCAATGACATCATTGGCCGATTATGAAGATGTCATTTGCCCCTCTCCATCAAACGTTGATGGGGGTGCCAGATATAGGATCCGCCCTGAGTGCCAAATGAGGATCACATTAGCTGAGGGAGAAGAGACATCAGGATATAAGTATCAGTGTGCAAAGGTATTTTGGCTTTGGTAGGGTAAACTCATCTCTAACACTGGGGGGGGGGTATTTACTAAAACTGGAGAGTAACATCTGGTGCAGCTGTGAACAAAAAGCTTCCAGGTTTTATTGCAAATTCCTAATTGAACAAGCTGAAAGTAAAAGCGGATTGGGTGCCATGCACAGCTGCACCAGGTTGCAGTTTTAGTAAGTCTACCAAAGTGAATTGTTCACATTGCAGAATGGAGAGCAATGGGTGCCTGGACTGAAAACACAACACTTGGCACCTGCCAAGGCACGACCGACCTGACAATTCTGTGACCTTCCATGGTGGGGGTCAGGGGGCTTTCTGTATAGTAATGGTCACTTACCTCCTCTGACCAGTCTCATAGTCTTCTAGGACCACATTCTCCCATTCATTCCCCCACAATACAGTCAGGAGACTCCCTCTCCCCTAGGCACAGAGTATAGCTATCACCTCATGTATGTCAATGTATCGCTGTCACTAGAAGTCACTCATAACACAATAAAGAAAAGAAGCAGAACGCACCCTCTGTTGGGTCCCTTAGGGATGAACCATGGCACCACAGCGCCCACAAAGCCCCAGAACACGGTCATGACGATGATAGGGATGAGCAGCCCGGGGTACGCCATGATGAAGCCACCACCAACTTCACAAGATCACCTGAACACCGCCGTCCCTCCGCAGATACTAAACTGAGAAGAGGAACAGTCATGTGACCACACCTCGGAGTCACGGGATCACACACCCTCCTCCTCCTATAGGAAGTGAGCGCTGGCACAATCATGTGAGCACTCCTCTGCATCGCGAGAGCACACCCCCTCCACTCCCCCTTATAGGAAACGAGCATAGTGTATACGTGCTCTGTGCTGGGGTGACGGCCATTTTGCTGAAGACCAGCACGTTTTGTATTTTAAATATAACAAATAATGTCATGATATCTCTAACGCCGATATTGTTTAATTTTTGTTATTTATTTAACAACGTCAAAAACAGGGTACTTTCACCCCCTTCCCGCCCAGGCCAATATTCAGTTTTTAGTGCTGTCACACTTTGAACGGTAATTGCACGGCCATGCAACAACACAGGGCCGGTGACGCGTCGTACTCCGCTCCCCATCATAGAATGCTGCGGAAGTGCTGTGGTGCTGTGGCATGCGCGATGCGTTCCAAACGCAATTATGATGCGTTCCAATGGATTTACGACAGTACACAGCAGCGAAGCCGTCATTCAGGGTGACATGGACTTAGGGGAAGGTGGCCAGTCGGCCTCACGTCCTCGCTTCGCTCCGACGGTTCGCTCCGCTCGCTCAGCCTCCTGGCTCTTTTTTTAACATCCTCCAATCCACGGGGATGTTAACCACTTGACCACTGGGCACTTAAACCCCCTTCCTAACCAGACCAATTTAAGCTTTCGGTGCTCTCACAATTTGAATGACAATTACTCAGTCATACAACGTTGTACCCATTTGAATTTTTTGTCCTTTTTTTCACACAAATAGAGCTTTCTTTTGGTGGTATTTGATCACCTCTGGGTTTTTTATTTTTTGCGCTATAAAAGAAAAACTACTGAAAATTCTGTAAAAATAAAATAAAGAAATCTTGTTTCTGTCATATTAGCGGGTTATTTCTCACATACAGCATAGGCATACCACAAATTACACCCCAAAACACATTCTGCTATTCCTCCCGAGTATGGCGATACCCCATGTGTGAGACTTTTACACAGCGTGGCCACATACAGAGGCCCAACATGCAGGGAACGCCATCAGGTGTTCTGGAACACCCAGACCAATTCTGACATTTCTCTTCTACATGGAAAAATCATCATTTATTTGCTAGAAAATTACATAGAACCCCAAAACATTATATATGCTTTTTTAGCAAAGACCCTAGAAAATACAATGGCCGCGGTTACAACTTTTTATCTCACATGGTATTTTCGTAGAATTTTTTTGAACGCGTGTTTTAAAAAAAAGAAACAGTTTTGTGCTAAAAAAACAAAAACAAAACAGTAAAGTTAGCCCAATTTTTTTTCATAATGTGAAAGATGACGTTACGCCGAGTAAATAGATACGTAACATGTCACACTTCAAAATTGCGCACACTCATGGAATGGCGCCAAACTTTGCTACTTAAAAATCCTCATAGGCGACGCTTTAATTACTTTTATTGGTTACATGTTTTTAGTTACAGAGGAGGTCTAGGGCCAAAATGATTGCTCTCGCTCTAACGTTCGCAGAGATACCTCACATGTGTAGCTTGAACACCGTTTTCATATGTGGGCGGGACTTACGTATGCGTTCACTTCTGCATGCGAGCACACGGGGACAGGGGTGCTTTAAAAAAATGGGTATTGCAGAGTATTTGGGTATTGCAGAGTATTGGGGTATTGCAGAGTATTGCTCAGGGCTCAGGGTATTGCAAAGTATTGGGGTATTGCAGAGTATCGCGCAGGGTATTGGGGTATTGCAGAGCATCGCGCAGGGTATTGCAGAGTATTGGGGTATTGCAGAGTATCGCGCAGGGTATTGGGGTATTGCAGGGTATTGGGGTACTGCAGGGTATTGGGGTACTGCAGAGTATTGGGGTATTGCAGAGTATTGGGGTATTGCAGAGTATCGCGCAGGGTATTGCAGAGTATTGGGGTATTGCAGAGTATCGCGCAGGGTATTGGGGTATTGCAGGGTATTGGGGTACTGCAGAGAACTGGGGTACTGCAGGGTACTGGGGTATTGCAGTGTACTGGGGTACTGCAGAGTATTGGGCTACTGCAGAGTACTGGGGTACTGCAGGGTACTGGGGTATTGCAGAGTACTGGGGTACTTCAGGGTACTGGGGTATTGCAGAGTACTGGGGTATTGCAGAGCTGGGATGGATGGAGGGATGGCTGGATCTGTGACTGCATTTGTCACAGATCCAGCCACAGTGCAGCTGCTGACACCCCGCTCCCCCCTCTCCTCACACACTGTACCGAACGGTACAGAGAGGAGACTCAGGAGAGGGTGGTAAACGGCCGATATCAGCGGCAATTTACCGTGATCCGTGATGCGCCGGGTCTTCTAGACCCGGCGAGCACGGACACTTCCGCGAGCGCGTCCCAGGGGACGCGCAATCACGGAAGTGAAGGACGTCGTCCCAAAATAACTCCGCCATAGCAGTAAAATGCCTATGGCGCGGTGGGGAAGTGGTTAAGGAAAGAGCCTGGAGGCCGAACGAGGTGTCGCTGGTGTGCACTGTGTGCGCAGTTGGCCGCCACAGCACTTCCGCAGCATTCTGTGATGGGGAGCGGAGTATGACGGTGCAACGGCGCTACCACTAGGCGAAGTAGACAGCCGCCTAGGGCGCACTAACACCTAGGGCGCAACCACAGCCCCTGTCCTGTGTGAGCTCGGCTCTCCTATCCTGATCGCTTATTGTGTGCCGCGGCCCTCCCCATGTGTCCCGCTGAGCGCCCCGCTGCGCTGTTACATCTTCTTAGACAGGTGTTGCATCACACAGCACTGCTCTGGGACTCCTTTGCTCCAGCCTGTCTCTCTGGTGCAGCGCTGCGTGTGCAGCGAAGGGGCGGGGCTCAAAGGAGATGGGAGCATTGAGAGGAGCAGCTGACCTCCCGCCCAGCGAGGACTCCGTGGAGCGTGTGGATGGCGCTGGCCTGGCACCAGTGGTGACACTGTAGAGCGGGTGGGTGGATGGATGGCGCTGGCCTGGCCCCGGCGGGGACACCGTGGACTGGGTAGATGGCGCTGGCTTGGTCTCAGTGGAGGACGGATCCTCCCGAAGGTAAAGGAGGAGGACGGATCCTCCCCGAACTACATTAGGCTGTATGTGTCAGGTGGGGGGGGTCAGTGTATGTGTCAGGTGGGGGGGTCAGTATATGTGGCAGGTGGGGGGGTCAGTGTATGTGTCAGGTGGGGGGGTCAGTGTATGTGTCAGGGGGGGGGGGGTCAGTGTATGTTAAGGTGACCAGATTTTTAAAATGAAATCTGGGGACATATTTTTCTTTACTAGTAATGGCAACAATTAGCGACTCTGCCCATCGCCGCCCGCCTCACAGCCTCTCAAGTCTTACTCTTCGGGCTACTGGATGGGGAGCGGAGGAAGATCACTCCACCAGGGAAAGCAAGGAGATAGACAGGTGACTGGCCAGGACTTGAGCGAAGGCAGAAGAACATGCGAGCGAAGCTGAATGGGCATGCACCTAAAACTGAGGAAATATTCCCTCCACTCCGACCAGCACATGATCATCAGAAAGGGGCACAGATAATGGGAAAAATACAACCCCCCTATGCTAGTAGGCACTGCAGAGCGGGGGGTTTAATTCTAATTTTTTTTATTTTAATTCTGTGCTGATTGTCTTTGAAATTGTCCCTGCCCCCTATTAAATCCAATCTGGGGACAAAACCAGGGACAGACTTGGTCCAGGGACAGTGTCCTCAATCCGGGGACTGTCCCCTGAAACTGGGGATGTCTGGTCACCCTAGTGTATGTGTCAGGTGAAGGGGGGGGGGGGTCAGTGTATGTGTCAAGTGGTGGGGTCAGTGTATGTGTCAGGTGGGGGGGTCAATCTATGTGTCAGGTGGGAGGTCAGTGTATGTGTCAGGTAGGGGGGGGTCAGTGTATGTGTCAGGTGGGGTGGTCAGTGTATGTGTCAGGTGGGGGGGTCAGTGTATGTGTCAGGTAAGGGGGGGTCAGTGTATGTGTCAGGTAGGGGGGTCAGTGTGTCAGGTAAGGGGGGTCAGTGTATGTGTCAGGTAAGGGGTGTCAGTGTATGTGTCAGGTAGGGGGTGTCAGTGTATGTGTCAGGTAGGGGGGGTCAGTGTGTCAGGTAAGGGGTGTCAGTGTTTGTGTCAGGTAAGGGGTGTCAGTGTATGTGTCAGGTAAGGGAGGTCAGTGTGTCAGGTAAGGGGGGTCAGTGTATGTGTCAGGTAAGGGGTGTCAGGTAAGGGGTGTCAGTGTTTGTGTCAGGTAAGGGGTGTCAGTGTATGTGTCAGGTAAGGGGGGTCAGTGTATGTGTCAGGTAAGGGGGGTCAGTGTATGTGTCAGGTAAGGGGGGTCAGTGTATGTGTCGGGTAAGGGGGGTCAGTGTATGTGTCGGGTAAGGGGTGTCAGTGTATGTGTCAGGTAAGGGGGGTCAGTGTATGTGTCAGGTAAGGGGGGTCAGTGTATGTGTCAGGTAAGGGGTGTCAGTGTAGGTGTCAGGTAAGGGGGGTCAGTGTATGTGTCAGGTAAGGGGTGTCAGTGTATGTGTCAGGTAAGGGGGGTCAGTGTATGTGTCAGGTGTTGGGGTCAGTGTATGTGTCAGGTGAGGGGGTCAATCTGTGTGTCAGGTGGGGGGGGGTCAGTGTATGTGTCAGGTGGGGGGGTCAGTGTATGTGTCAGGTGGGGGGGAAGTCAGTGTATGTGTCAGGTGGGGGGGTCACTGTTTGTGTCAGGTAAGGGGGGTCAGTGTATGTGTCAGGTAGGGGGGGTCAGTTTGTCAGATAAGGGGTGTCAGTGTATGTGTCAGGTAAGGGGTGTCAGTGTATGTGTCAGGTAGGGGGTGTCAGTGTATGTGTCAGGTAGGGGGGGTCAGTGTGTCAGGTAAGGGGTGTCAGTGTTTGTGTCAGGTAAGGGGGTCAGTGTGTCAGGTAAGGGGGGTCAGTGTATGTGTCAGCTAAGGGGTGTCAGTGTATGTGTCAGGTAAGGGGTGTCAGTGTATGTGTCAGGTAAGGGGGGGTCAGTGTATGTGTCAGGTAAGGGGGGTCAGTGTATGTGTCAGGTAAGGGGGGTCAGTGTATGTGTCAGGTAAGGGGGGTCAGTGTATGTGTCAGGTGTTGGGGTCAGTGTATGTGTCAGGTGAGGGGGTCAATCTATGTGTCAGGTGGGGGGGGTCAGTGTATGTGTCAGGTGGGGGGGGGGTCAGTGTATGTGTCAGGTGGGGGGGGAAGTCAGTGTATGTGTCAGGTGGGGGGGTCACTGTTTGTGTCAGGTAAGGGGGGTCACTGTTTGTGTCAGGTAAGGGGGGTCAGTGTATGTGTCAGGTAGGGGGGGTCAGTGTGTCAGATAAGGGGTGTCAGTGTATGTGTCAGGTAAGGGGTGTCAGTGTATGTGTCAGGTAGGGGGTGTCAGTGTATGTGTCAGGTAGGGGGGGTCAGTGTGTCAGGTAAGGGGTGTCAGTGTTTGTGTCAGGTAAGGGGGTCAGTGTGTCAGGTAAGGGGGGTCAGTGTATGTGTCAGCTAAGGGGTGTCAGTGTATGTGTCAGGTAAGGGGTGTCAGTGTATGTGTCAGGTAAGGGGGGGTCAGTGTATGTGTCAGGTAAGGGGGGTCAGTGTATGTGTCAGGTAAGGGGGGTCAGTGTATGTGTCGGGTAAGGGGGGTCAGTGTATGTGTCAGGAAGGGGGGGTCAGTGTATGTGTCAGGTAAGGGGAGTCAGTGTATGTGTCAGGTAAGGGGGGTCAGTGTATGTGTCAGGTAAGGGGTGTCAGTGTATGTGTCAGGTAAGGGGGGTCAGTGTATGTGTCAGGTAAGGGGTGTCAGTGTAGGTGTCAGGTAAGGGGGGTCAGTGTATGTGTCAGGTAAGGGGGGTCAGTGTATGTGTCAGGTAAGGGGGTCAGTGTATGTGTCAGGTAAGGTTTGTCAGTGTATGTGTCAGGTAAGGGGGGTCAGTGTATGTGTCAGGTAAGGGGGTGTCAGTGTATGTGTCAGGTTAGGGGTGTCAGTGTATGTGTCAGGTAAGGGGTGTCAGTGTATGTGTCAGGTAAGGGGGGTCAGGCAAAATTAGGATTCGCCTAGGGTGTCAAAGATCCTTGCACCAGCCCTGCTCGTATGCAGGGGCGTACCTAGGGCATTTGGCACTCAGGGCGGATACTATATCTGGCACCTCCCCCAACGTTAAAATGTAAAAACACCCCACTGTGCCCCCTGCATACCTCTGCACCCCCCAATATCTCTTTGTTACTACTGTGTACCCCCAATCAACTACTGGACCCCTTTCTATTACACAGCCCCCTGCACCTCTGGCCCCCTTTACATTACATTACACTGCAGTCTGGAGGACCTTTAGGGTGTGCGCACATCACGGGCCCCGACGGGGGTGCACGTGCTACGCGGAGTTCCTGTCTCTGGGCCTTCATGGCCTGGAGCAACTAAAGCTGTGACGCCGCGTGTGCTGCAACGCGTTCAGACAAGTTTTTCAAGTGGGAGGAGTCACCCACCCCTGCGTGTGATGTAGGACCAAAGTTTTGCGCCAGATGAGAAAAGAGATCCCCATCTTTACGCCAAACCAAAAGACCAATTTTTTTTCCATGAGAAAGAGACACGTGAGAGATGTCTGTTCCCACGGAGAGACCTACTACTTTTACAAGACTGAGACCCCCGATGACTAATCCGGAACCCTCCCCATCCGTGGAGATTGTGGAACCGGAAGCCGCGGACGTTGAGGTCATCACCGTCTCGTCCACCAAGACTCTGCTGTCGGCTACCTCGCCATCCCGTTCCCCGGAGGTAAGCCTGCTGGACGAGACAGAGAAAAGTGACTGTGTGGCCGAAAACTGTTTCAGAGACTGTTACGGAGACTGCCCCTGTTAATGCGGTCTCCGTTTGGCGTGCTACTATCGGAGAGGCTATCAGCCTATCCCCGACGACGTCTTTTGATGACGAAACGCGTAGGTGTGGCCTAAGCAGTGGTACGTCATCACGTTTACACGATACGGAACACACAGCACGGAGCCCTAATGCACCAGAACGAAGGAGAGGAGACGCCGCATTCTTCATTTACCATATGCGCTGCACCAACAACTAAATTGTGAGTGCTATTTCATTCATTTATTTATTAAACCCTTTTTCTACATACTAGACCATGGGTTGTTTTTTTGTTTTTGTTCCTTCTCCCATGAGTCTTTGAAGCATCATTACATCCCATTCAACATATGCTGTGGAGCCATCATATGCTTTGCCTGTTGTTTTGGAGCCATCATATGCTTTGCCTGTTGCTTTGGAGAAGTCTGTCTGGGACGACTATAAACATCCCTAGGCTTATTTGACCGCTATTTATACGGTCAATCTATGCGGTAAGGAGACAACCTATTCACTGGGTGGCTCTTTGGTGGAAGAAGATTCTGGTGTGTTGATTTGTTTCACTGATTATGGACTTTATCTACTGGATCACTCCTGATTTTTATTTCACATAATCACACTTGCTTTTTTGTCACATTATTCATGAGATTATCATATAATTTATTCATCACTATTTATGTTTAATATCACGTGTTCAGCGCTGTACCTTGCTAATGCATAGGTAACGGACAACAAAACACTTTCTTTTGAGCAATGCATGGTATGTGTATTGGAGTATACTGCCCTCTACTGTACAACATATTGCGGTGCCATTCTCAATGAATGACACTGCAATAAACATGGAGCAGGTATGTGGCTGTGTACCTCATATGTTTCCCCACAATAAACAGGTGGAAATGGATCTCCAATATTTCAAAAGCTTTTTTGGTGTCTGCTTAGAGAACTTTGCATGTTCATTTTTATTCTGTTTTTTTTTTTAACACAGTGGAAGGCCAGGGCTATTTCCAGCCTTGTAACAAGTCACAAGCAAGAATCCACAGCTGGCTTAACCTTGACAGTGTTAAAAAGGGTTGTAAAGGTTCAGTTTTTATTTTCTAAATAGGTTACTTTAAGCTAGTGCATTGTTGGTTCACTTACTTTTTCCTTCGATTTCCCTTCTAAATTATTTTTTTACTTTGTTTTCTTTGTCTGAATTTCTCACTTCCTGTTCCTCCTCAGTAAGGTGTTCAGTAAGCTGTTCTAAATGACTCTCCACCACTCGGATGATGGTGGAAAGCTTACTGGGGAGAAACAGGAAGTGAGAAATTCAAACAAAGAAAAAAACATTTAGAAGGCAAATTGAAGGAAAAGGTAAGTGAACCAACTATGCACTAGCTTAAAGGAACCTATTTAAAAAATAAAATACAAACCTTTACAACCCCTTTAAGTTGGAGTTGGGTTTTATTTACATAGAATTTTGAGCCTGAGTAACACTGGGGTAATGCTATGGATTAAAAAAATGGCAACTTAGCTTTATCCCCTTTACAGAGCAACAGAGGTTCCCCTCGTATCTCAGCTTCTTGTTTACTGTAATTGCATAGTTGCCAACATTGCAAAGAAAAATATTCTGGGAAACTGTTTTGCATGTAGGCAGAGCCTTGTTATGATTAGGAAATGGGGCATTCGTTTGTAGGTGGGACATAGTGTAACGAAAAAATGTGGTGCTTTTCGCACGCCGTGGCAAAAATGGGTGTGGTTGACACAAAATAGTGGGCATGGCGTAACCACTTCAATACAGGGCTTTAAAACCCACCTCCTTCACGGGCCTATTCTGGCACTTCTCTTCTACATGTACAAATGTACAAATCATCATTCTTTTGCTAAAAAATTACTCATAACCCCCAAACATTATATATGTTTTTTTAGCAGGGAATAAAATGGCGGTCATTGCAACTTTTTATCTTGCACCGTATTTGCGCAATAATTGTTCAAACGGCTTTTTTTTTGTAAAAAAAAAATGGTTTCATAAATTAACAAATAACAAAACAGTAACGTTATCCCACTTTTTTGGTAAAATATGAAAGATGAGGTTACGCCGAGTAACTAGATACCTAACATGTCATGCTTTAAAATTGCGTACACTCATGGAATGGTGCCAAACTTCGTTACTTAACCACTTAAGACCCGGACCAAAATGCAGGTAAAGGACCTTGCCCCTTTTTGCGATTCGGCACTGCGACGTGGCTCCCAAACAAAATTGGCGTCCTTTTTTCCCCACAAATAGAGCTTTCTTTTGGTGGTATTTGATCACCTCTGCGGTTTTTATTTTTTGCGCTATAAACAAAAATAGAGCGACAATTTAAAAAAAAATGCAATATTTTTTACTTTTTGCTATAATAAATATCCCCCAAAAATATATAAAACATTTTTTTTTTCCTCAGTTTAGGCCGATACGTATTCTTCTACGTATTTTTGGTAAAAAAAGCGTTTATGGTTGGTTTTCGCAAAATGTATAGCGTTTACAAAATAAGGGATAGTTTTTTTGCATTTTTATAATTTTTTTTTCTTTTACTACTAATAGCGGCGATCAGCGATTTTTTTCGTGACTGCGGCAATATGGCGGACACTTCGGACAATTTTGACACATTTTTGGGACAATTGTCATTTTCACAGCAAAAAATGCATTTAAATTGCATTGTTTACTGTGGAAATGACAATTGCAGTTTGGGAGTTAACCACAGGTGGCGCTGTGACTTTCGCTGTGACTGTGTGTGTGTTTACAACTGTAGGGGGGTGTGGCTGTAGGTGTGACGTCATCGATTGCGTCCCCCTATTACAGGGATGACGCGATCGATGCTGCGGCCACAGAGAAGCACGGGGAAGCCGTGTTTACACACGGCTCTCCCCGTTCTTCAGCTCCGGCGATCGGGTCCGCGAATCCCGCGGTCCCGGTCCTGGAGATTCGGACCGGGTCACGGGAGCGCGCCACGGGCACGCGCCCGTGACCCACGACTGGGTACTAAAATCAACGTATATATACGTTGATGTGCCCAGCTGTGCCATTCTGCCGACGTAAATGTGCAGTAGGCGGTCCTTAAGTGGTTAAAAATCTCCATAGGCGACACTTTAACATTTTTACAGGTTACCAGTTTAGAGTTACAGAGGAGGTCTAGTGCTAGAATTGTTGCACACGCTCTAACGCACGCGGCGACACCTCACATGTGTGGTTTGAACGACGTTTACATACGTGGGTGGGACTTACGCGTGCGTATGCTTCTGAGCGCGAGCTACCGGGGACAGGGGCTTTTTTTTTATTATTATTATTTATTTTACTTATTTATTTATTACACTTTTTTTTTACATTTTTTTTTCAATCGCTTTTATTCCTATTAGAAGGAATGTAAACATCCCTTGTAATAGGAATGTGTGTGACAGGTCCTCTTTAAGGAGAGATGCGGGGTCAATAAGACCTCACATCTCTCCTCCAGGCTGGAAAGAATGAGATTGTGAAAAAAAATCACAGATCTCATTTAAACTAGCTGCAATTGCAGGTTGTTTACTTACGGGTACCTGGGCTTGACGTCATCACATCGCGCCCGGGCCTTCGACGGTCATAGAGATTACTGGTGACCATCTGCCATATCTCTATGGCAAACATCCGGGGGACGGCGATCATCTCCCCGGGCCCCTCCCGCCGCCTGTAAGAACGATCTAGCCGCGGAACCACCGCTATGATCGTTCTTACGGTGCGCAGGATCGCCGCCGCTAAAAAATGATATCTCAATGATGCCTCTGGGTGCAGGCATCATTGAGATATCCCCCCTCAAAGCCCAGAATGTCATATGACGTCCACCCGGGATAACAGGTCCCCGTTTTGGACGTCATATGATGGCGTGCGGGTATGAAGTGGTTAAATGGTGTGGCTTAGAAGGGGTGTGGTTAGAGTCTGAGATGAATGAGGGAGAAAGAAAGAAAGAAAGACAGATGGAAAGAAAGGAAGGGGAGAAAGAAATAAAAAAAAAAAAAAATAATAATAACAGTTGGGGACAAACTGCAAAATATGACAGTTGGAGGTAAAACGGCAAAATATGACAGTTGGGGAAAACAAAAACAAAAAAATGATGAAAAATGAAACTAAAAAAATGACAGAAAATATGACAGCTGAAAAAAATGACAGCTGGAAAAATGACAAGATAAATAAATAATAGTAAAAAAAAAAGCACCCCTGTGCCCCCCTGCTCTTGCGCAAAGGTGAACACAAGCTTCGGTCTGGCATCATATGTAAACAGCAATTGCATCATGCAAGTGAGGTAACACTGTGAAGGTCAAATCGAGGGCAGTAATTTTGGCAGTAGACATCCTCTGTAAATCTAAAGTGGTAACCTGTAAAGGCTTTTAAAAATTTTAGTTTGTCGCCGCTGCACGTTTGTGCGCAATTTTAAAGCATGTCATATTTGGTATCCATGTACTTGGCCTAAGATCATCTTTTTTTACTTCTTAAACATTTGGGCAATATAGTGTGTTTTAGTGCTTTCAAATTTAAAAACTTGTGTTTTTTCTTTAAAAAAGCGCTTGAAAAATCGCTGCGCAAACACTGTCATCTTAATCTGTAGGGCCTTTGCTTTAAAAAAAAATAACCTATTGACCCCATTTTGCAAAGTAGACACCCCAAGCTATTTGCTGAGAGGCATGTTGAGTCCATGGAATATTTTATATTTTGAAACAAGTTGCGGGAAAAAGACAACTTTTTGCACAAAGTTGACACTAAATGATATATTGCTGAAACATGCCATGGGCATATATGGAATTACACCCCAAAATACATTCTGTTGCTTCTCCTGAGTACGGGGATACCACATGTGTGAGACTTTTTGGGAGCCTATCCGCGTACAGTAACCCAAAAACCAAGCACCAAGTTACTTCCTCACTACCTATCACAGTTTTGGAGGCCATGAAATGTCAAAATACCACAAACCCCCCCCCCCCCCCACAAATGACCCTATTTTGGAAAGAAGACACCCCAAGCTATTTGCTGAGAGGCATGTTGAGTCCATGGAATATTTTCATATTTTGCCACAAGTTTCTGGATTTTTTTTTACAGAAAGTTGTCATTAAATGATATATTGCTCAAACGTGCCATGGGTTTATGTGAAATTACACCCCAAAATACATTCTGTTGCTTCTCCTGAGTACGGGGATACCACATGTGAGACTTTTTTGGAGCCTAGCCATGTATGGGACCCCAAAAACCAATCACCGCCTTCAGGCCTTCTAAGGGTGTACATTTTTAGATTTCACTCCTTACTGCCTATCAGAGTTTCCGAGGCCATGGAATACCTAAATGGCGCAACCCCCCACCCCCCCCCCCCGGGTCTCTACTTTACAAAATGGGGTTATTTGGGGGGGTTGTGCTATTTTGGCATTTTATGGCCTTGGAATCCTGTGATAGGTAGTGAAAAGTGAAATCAAAAATGTACGCCCTTAGAAAGCCTAAAGGTGGTATTTGGGTTTCGGAGCCCCGTAGGCGGCTAGGCTCCCAAAAAGTCTCACACATGAGTCTCAGGAGAAGCAGCAGAATGTATTTTGGGGTGCAATTTCACATATAACCATGGCACGTTTGAGCAATATATCATTTAGTGACAACTTTCTTTTTTTTTTTTTGTCATTATTCAATCACTTGGAGAAAAAAATTAAATATTCAACGGGCTTAACGTGCCTCTCAGCAATTTCCTTGAGGTTTCTACTTTCCAAAATGGGGTCATTTTGGGCTTAAGGGGTGGGGGGGTTTGTACTGTCCTGCAATTTTAGCACCTCAAGCAATGAGATAGGCAGTCATAAATTAAAAGCTATGTAAATTCCAGAAAACTTACCCTAGTTTGTAGACGCTATAACTTTTGCGAAAACCAATAAATATACGCTTATTGCGATTTTTTTACCAAAGACATGTGGCTGAATACATTTTGGCCTAAATGTATAACTAAAATTGAAATTATTGGATTTTTCTTATAACAAAAAGTAGAACATATTATTATATTGTTTTTCTATTTATATTGCAAAAAATAAAAATCGCAGAGGCAATCAAATACCATCAAAAGAAAGCTCTATTTGTGGGGAAAAAAGGACGCAAATCTTGTTTGGGTACAACATTGCATGACCGTGCAATTACCAGTTGAAGCAGCGCAGTGCCAAATTTCTGTACACCCTTCCTCCTTTGGGCATAACAAGCACTTCTACTAATGCCATTGACACGCCCAAACAGAATGGTGCTAAAGCAAGGAGTAATGTACTATGGATGTCAGTCAGTGTTGGTGGGTATTATTAGGTGGGAAACTTATGCCTCGTTTCCACTGAGCGAATCGGTTCGGTACGGTTCGCTATTTTGGGTGTTTCCATTATGAAAGCGTGCCATAAAAGCGAACCGTACCGCACCAGCAAGGGTCCTGCTTCCCATGTGGGTCCAGAGAAAGTGGAACGGTTCCATTAGGACGGACCTACAAATACATCTCACTGATTGGTGGACGCGCTAGGAATTTTTTCTAAAACCTGAATGGTCCCCGACTGTCCGATTTGCAGTGGAAACACTGACGAGAATAGACCGGTCCCATCCTAACCGCTCCAAATTTACGGACCCGAACCGTTCCGTGCAGTGGAAACAAGGCATCACACTAATCCCAGAACAGGGCTTTAAAATAGTTGAATAGATTTTAGTTTTTTATAAACCAGAGCTTAGTGTCCCTTTAATATGATATGTGAGCAGTCAAAGATCATATCAGAAGTGACAATGGAGCTGGCTTTGTATTGTTTCTGTGTATTTAAATATTTCACATTTTTCTTTGTGTAGATTTTACTACTCTGCTCGAATCTGGGACCGGGAAATACAGCAGATTGTTGGAATATGAAGATCACCACTTAAAGCGGAGCTCCACCCTAAAGTGGAACTCCCGCTGATCAGAATCCTCTCCCCCTCTGGTGTCACATTTGACACCTTTCAGGGGGGAGGGAGTTGCAGATACCTGTCTAAAGACAGGTATTTGCACCCACTTCCGGCCACACAGTCTCGGGCAGATTGCGGGCATTACGTCACCTCCCGCCCGTTGTGTGCTGGGAACACTTGACTTCCAGTACACAGCGGGAGCCAATCGGCAGGCGTAGCGTGACTCGCGCATGCACCGTAGAGAACTGGGCAGTGAAGAGCGATCACTTGTCCTCTGCTGCGGACGCCGCTGGACTCCAGGACAGGTAAGTGTCCTAATATTAAAAGTCAGCACCTGCAGTATTTGTAGCTGCTGGCTTTTAATATTTTTTTTTTCTTTTTCAGCGGACATCCTCTTTAAACCCAAATGTTCTATTTAAAAAATGGAGGGCAGAGGCATATTTTCCTTCTCTCCAGGACTTTAGTGGCTGAAACCCCTGCCATAGTGCTTGGAGTTGTTGCCGTTTCTGGACACCTTTGGGTTTTCCCATCTCCAAATATAAAGGTGTCCCGCTCTCCATTTTTTTAAGTGTCATATTAGGTATGAAGCAGAGGGATTCTACCTCTTCTATTCTTCTGATGTTGACACAACGATCTCTCCCGCTGTAATGCAGTGTGTGTAATGACTTATATAGGCATGGGGCGTGGTCACTGGGTGATGTCACCTGGAGACCCCGTCCATTATGATGTCACCACCCGGGGGCACGATGGGGCGGAGACATAAGGGGCTGGGTGACTCAGTGACCACACCCCATGCATATATAAGTCGTTGCACACATGGCATTACAGTGGGAGAGAGCATCGTGACAACATCGGAAGAAGACCGGGTAAAAGAGCTGGCAGAAGATAGCAGAGGAGCCCCGCAGAAGGCATCGGAAAGTGGGAGATAAAGCGGAGAGCGCGGAGAAGACAACGAAGAGTGGGAGAAGAGGCCGGAGAGAGCGGAGAAGTGGGAAGACCCCCGAAGCTGCCTAAAAAATTATTTTAAAAACATGTGTAGTGTGTTTTTTTTTTTACACTTCCCCCCCCCCAGGTGAATGGGTAGGGGTACGATGTACTCCATACTCATAGGGTAGGGGGCCGAGATATGGGGCCCCTTATTAAAGGGGGCTCCGGATTCCGATAAGCCTCCCGCCCGCAGACCCTGACAACCAACAGCCAGGGTTGTTGGAAAGAGGCCCTTGTCCTCATCAACATGGGGGCAAGGTGCTTTGGGGTGGGGGGCTGCAGTGCACCCCTCTTCCCCAAAGCACCCACTCCCCATGTTGAGGGCATGTGTCTTGGTACAGTGCAGGAGGGGTGGCCCTTTCCTGACCGGCCAGGCTGTGTGCTCGGATAAGGGTCTGGTATGAATTTTTGTTGGCCCCTTGGGGGGGGGGGGTTCCCCTTAAAATCCATACCAGACCAAGGGCCCGGTATGCTCTTGGAGGGGAAACCCATGCTAGTTTTTTATTAAAAATTTGGCATGGAGTTCCCCCTCAAGATCAGCAGAGCACAAGTCGGATCATGCAAGTTGGCATTGCCACTTCAATGGGCTGAAGTAGGATCAAAGTAGTACAGGGAGCATTTTCAGTTGGGCCAGTTAAGACGGCTTCCATAGGGAAACATTGATTGTCACACGTAATGCGACATGAGCTCCCAATGTCAGAGCATTTGTCGCACCAGTGTGAACCCAGCCTAAATATTGGTGCTACATTGGCTTTTCTTCAATAAGCTGGTACCATTCCAGTCAGTAAACTGTATGTAAAGTATTAGGAACAATGGTCTGGCAATAACTTGACCTAGTTCCTTAACCACTTTAAGACCGAGCAGATTTTTTTTTTTTTGGAAAATACACTTTTTTTGAATAAAAACATTAAGACAACAGGAACTTTAGCCCAATTTTATTTTTATATTGTGAAAAATGTCATGCCGAGTAAATTGATACCCAATATGTCACGCTTCAAAGTTGAACCCACTTGTGGAATGGCGACAACGTTTTATCCCTAATAATCTCCATATGCAACGTTTAAAAAATTCTACATGTTGCATGTTTTGAGTTAGATGTCTAGAACTATTGCTCTCGCTATATGATCACAGCGATACATCACGCGTAGTTTGAACACAGTTTTCATATGCGTGCACTACTCACGTATGCATTAGTAATAGAAAAAAAAAAAGCATGACAGGACCCCTTAAAGTGATTGTAAATCCTCTTTTTTTTTTTTAAATACCGAGCAGCTTGTTTTGCAGAGTGGCCCTGATTCTCAAATTTTAGTAGCCCTTCCCCGCATCAGATAACCCCCCTAGAAGTGTGTGTGTGTGGGGGGGGGGGGAAGGGTTACCTTGCGGGCGTGCACCAGAGTCCAGCAAGACACAAATACCAGACTCGGCCCCGAAAGGTGCCAGCTCCATGCCAAGCAGGGGAGAATGCAATCACCTCCCATAAGCGGCAGGAAGGGGCCCTTCACAATCCTTAGTAACCAGATCCCCCTCTTCATTCTTTATGGGACCAATATGATCTGACCTTGCTTTCTTCTATTTATATAACTGTATAAATGACACTGGCAGGGAAAGGGTCAACATCAGGGGCAAGCAAATGGTTAAATATGTTCCCTATGTGTGCTTTCTAACTGAGAAAAGGATGCGGACACTAGAGAGAGATCGGTGTTTCTGATTAGTAGAAATCGCAGTTCTTTCTTCCTCTGTGACAGAACGGTCTGCCTCGTTTACATACGCAGACCACCGTTCTGTCATTCCCCCCAAAAGATCCTGGGTAGCTGTCAGTCAATGTGGCTGCCAGACCTGCCGAGTCCAATCACAGCGGGAGCAGGCCACATCCCAGACCAGTAAGTGCAAATGTACAAGCATGTTTCTTTATCGTACATCACGGGACACAGAGCGCATAGCCATTACATATGGGTTATATGGGTACCTTCAGGTGTGGACACTGGTGTAATCAACTTCACAGGAAGTTCCTCCCTATATAACCCCCTCCCACTGAGAGTGCTTCAGTTTTTTCGCCAGTGTCTTAGGTGTTGGTCACGTCTAGCTGTCCCTCGGAGGTCTCGGGACCCAGGATAGCTAGCCGGATCCGTCCGAAGTGCTTCAAAGCCAAGGAGTACGGTACCCGGGCCCTGCCTGCGTGGGGTGTTGCCTATAATGCCTCTCCTTGGAGGGCTGGATTCTGGGCTCCAGTGCCTTGGTCTCTCCCAGGACTAAACGCTACTGATGCCAGGATGCTATATAGGTCCAGGGGTGTGGGTTCCTTAAACACAGGACCCCGATCCCTGAAGGTCCGAGACAATACCCACGGAGATGGGAGAAGATTGGGCCTCTTGCAGTTTGCAATACCCTGCGGCGTGGAGCAGGTAAGAGGGAACCTGCGGGACTTGGTTCGACAGTAGGTATCCCCCTGGGGGTTCTGGGTTGGCTAATGGTATGCTTGTGCATCAGCCACTATCTCCACTATGTCTTTTTAGGCAGGATGGGATGTACTAATGTTTACCCAGATAACATGTAGATATATGTATACTTGTTTAAGATATATATTTGCTACTCACCCCAGGTCTGCCTGTTAGCATTGATACTGCAGCCCCACGTACTATAAAGAGGGAATTGCTGGTGAAAACTCCTGTTTCTTAGGAAGCCTATGGGGACAGCTTCCTCTCTGTGTGCACTACAGTAAGGATTAGTGCTTACCTGGTGTCTGTTGGTGCTGCTGGCGCTGGTCCATGCTTTTCCTCTGCTCTCTGCTTCCTCCATGTTGTTTCAGCGTGGGGGGGGGGGTGCGCGCGCGTGGGCGCGTGCACGCCGCCTTTTATAGCGTCGGCGTGCGTTGGGGGGGCGGGCCAGCAGCGTCAGGGTCAGTTAAAAGTAAAACGTTTCTCTCTGGCTGGTCTTTTCCCTCCTGGAAGCAGAGGAAGAAGGACACAGAGCGCGCAGCTGGGTCTTTTGGCCACAGTGACACCCAGTGGCGGTTTGTGGATCTTCAGGTCTAGGACTTAGTTCCACTATTGACCAGAAAAAAAAAAAAAAAAAAGAGTTTTTTTTGCTTAAAGGGACTCAGCCTTAGATCCAGCAGTATCTGAGTCAACCTTGGACTCCGGCTAACAGGCATTGGTGTTGCAATACTCACAGGTTTTCCTTAGTATTGCCACCTCCCAGGCGGGTAAAAAAAAAAATACAAATAAAAAAAAAAATTTTGTGAAAAAAATAAATAAAATATATATATATATATATATACAAAATTTTTCATTTTCCTCAGCCTGTTCTCATATTAATTACTCCTAGCTACAACAGTCAGGTGTTGGCTATAGGGGTGACTCAAGGTTGTGCAATGGCTCCAAAGGGATCAGGACCAGCCAAGGCTGCAAAAGGTGCCAAGAAAAAAAGGGGTCTCCATCGGGGTCAGAGGATTTGGGCCAAGCTTCAACGGCCCCACCCTCACCAGTTAGACCACCGAGTAGCATAGTACAAGAGCCATTGGGGGTGCTGGGGGCAGAGGCGGCCCCCGATCCACCCATTCCCGTTTACGTAACGGAAGAAATGCTAGCGACCACCCTGGGTGGGCTAGAGAAAAGGTTAACTGCTTTGTTTGCCCGCCCTTTGCCAAGTAGCAAACGGGCTAGATCCCCCTCACCTAGTTTGGTGTTTTCAGATGCGGAGGTCTCCTCTTCGGAGGAACGGGACCCACAAGGGGATCAAGCGGACCCAAGTCCCGACGGTTCAGACATGGAGGGTTCCACTGTAGATGAATATTTTTCGGCCTCTCAAGCGGAGAGCCTGTGTATCCAGTCTTTGACCGATATGGTTCGCACTGCTTTTAAACTTCCAGTGCCAGAACTAGTAGCCCCTGTGGTATCCTCATTGGGTTCTTTAAAGGCTCCATTAACTTGTGTGTCTTTTCCGATTCACCCCCTTCTGCGGAGCGTGATTTACCAGGATTGGGCTCGACCTGATAGGATCTTTATCCCTCCTAAGAGGTTCTCTATTCTCTATCCTATGGAAGAGGAATTTTTAAAGAAATGGGCACTCCCCACAGTGGACGCGGCCATTTCCTGTGTGAATAAATCCCTGACCTGTCCGGTTGAAAATGTCCAGATGTTCAAGGATCCGGTCGACAAAAAATTAGAGACCCTACTGAAGGCTTCTTTCACCACAGTAGGTGCCGTGGTTCAGCCAGCGGTGGCAGCCATTGGCGTTTGTCAGGCCTTAAAGGATCAGGCAAAACAGATATTAAAGGACATGCTGGCTCAGCAAACTCGTGAATTAGCAGATTTCCCTAGGGCTCTCTGCTTTGCAGTAGATGCTATTAAGGACTCCATCCAACAGGCATCCCGTTTATCTCTGCTGGTGGTTCACATGCGTCGTCTTTTGTGGCTAAAGAACTGGTCAGCAGAGGCACCCTGCAAAAAGCTTTTAGCAGGGTTTCCCTTTCATGGGGGAAGACTATTCGGTGAAGACCTAGATAAATATATCCAAACCATATCAAGTGGTAAAAGTTCTTCCTTACCGGTCAAGAAAAGACCGCGTGGGCCCGCGTTTAAACGACAGGCTCGGCCCCTTCGGCTTCCCGTCAGTATCGACGGCCTCCCGGGCGTTCAGCAGTTAATAGCCGCCCACAGGGACAAGCCGCGGCAAACAAGAGGCCCTGGTCTCGCAAGCCGGCTAAACCAGTCATCAAGTCAGATTCATGAAGGGGCGCCCCCACTCTCTTGGGTGGGGGGAAGACTTCAGTTTTTCTCCGAAGTCTGGAAGGCCAGAATTCCCGACTCTTGGGTTCGGTCCATGGTAGCCACAGGCTACAGACTAGAGTTTCGAGAAATCCCCCCTCCTCATTTTCAGAGGGCCTCTCTCGTAAAGGCGTTGGATCGCCTCTTGCTCCAAGGAGTAATTGTAGAAGTACCAACCCAAGAAAGGGGTCTGGGATTCTACTCCAACCTTTTTATTATACCAAAACCCAATGGCGACGTCAGGCCTATCCTAGACCTCAAACGCCTAAATCACTTTCTAAAGATTCAGACCTTTCGTATGGATTCCATACGTTCAGTGACAGCCAGCCTGCATCAAGGCGACTTTCTAGCATCTATAGACATAAAGGATGCATATCTGCATGTGCCGATCTACCCAGCACATCACAAGTTTCTTCGTTTTATGATAGATCAAAGTCATTTCCAGTTCGTAGCCCTCCCTTTCGGGTTGGCAACAGCTCCGCGGGTATTCACAAAGGTGTTAGCCCCGGTGCTAGCCGTCCTAAGGACAGAAGGCATTTTAGTCCTGGCATACCTGGACGATCTCCTGGTTATCGACAGATCAGCTTCCAACCTCAATCATGCAGTAGTCCGCACAGTTCGGCATCTACAAGAATTCGGGTGGGTTGTGAACCAAGGAAAATCGAGGTTGCAACCCACAAGACAGTTGGAATATCTAGGCCTTCGGTTAGATACAGAATGCCAGAGGATATTTTTACCTCAAGAAAAGATCAGGTCATTGACTCAAACAATTCAAATAGTCCTAGGCAAAAAGAGGCCGACTATTCGCCTATGCATGCGACTGCTGGGAAAGATGGTAGCCGCCTTCGAAGCAGTGCCCTATGCCCAGATCCATACCAGAGTTCTCCAGGCAGCTATTCTCTCTGCTTGGAACAGGTCCATACAGGCATTAGACCGTCCATTAGGTCTTTCCCCAGGAGTCAGGCGCAGCCTGTACTGGTGGCTGGTCCCTCAAAAGTTGTCAAAAGGGAAAACCTTTTGCCCCATCACGTGGAAAATAGTAACCACAGATGCCAGCCTAACAGGTTGGGGGGCAATCTTAGGAAAACGGACCCAGCAGGGACAGTGGTCAGAGGCAGAAAGTCTGCTTCCCATCAATGTCCTAGAGATCAGAGCTGCTCGGTTGGCCCTGGTCGCCTGGACTCTCCCCCTGCAGGGTCTGCCAGTAAGGATACAGTCCGACAATGCCACGGCGGTGGCATACATAAACCACCAGGGGGGCACAAGGAGCCTAGCGGCTCAAAGGGAAGTAAACCTGATTTTCTCATGGGCCGAAGCCCATGTACCCTGCATCTCAGCAGTGTTCATCCCAGGGATAGACAATTCTCAAGCAGATTTTTTGAGTCGTCAACAGTTACTCCCGGGAGAGTGGTCTCTTCACCCCCAGGTATTCCAAGAGATTTGCCAAAGATTCGGAGTTCCCGATGTGGACATCATGGCAACAAGATTCAACAAGAAATTGGACAAATTCGTATCCCGAGCCAGGGACCCCTCGGCCTACGGGACCGATGCGTTGGTTTGCCCCTGGCACCAGTTTTCTCTCCTGTATGCGTTCCCTCCACTACAGATGATTCCCCGCCTTCTACGAAGGATCAGGGTGGAGCGCAGGCCAGTGATCCTGGTGGCCCCAGCCTGGCCCAGAAGGGCTTGGTACGCACTCATCGTGAGGATGTCAGTAGGGGCACCGTGGCCACTCCCCCTGCGCCCAGATCTGCTGTCTCAGGGCCCGATCTACCACCCTGCTTCACAGCAGCTAAATTTGATGGCTTGGCGGCTGAATCCCTAATTCTTAAGGGCAGAGGCCTCTCAGCCCAGGTCATATCTACGTTAATTCAGGCTAGAAAGCCAGTCTCTAGAAATATCTATTACAGAGTCTGAAGGACCTATGTGGAGTGGTGCGAGTCTCAAGGAGGGCATCCTCGCAAGTTTTTCATTGACAGGATCTTGCGATCCCTCCAGGTTGGCGTTGACAGGGGGTTGGCTCTTAGTACTCTAAAGGGGCAGGTGTCTGCCTTATCGATATGGTTTCAAAGGCCTTTGGCCACGCATTCGCTTGTGAAAACCTTCTTGCAGGGGGTCTTGCATGTGAATCCCCCTATTAGAGCTCCCCTCTGCCCCTGGAATTTAAATCTGGTCTTGTCAGCTTTACAAAGGCAGCCGTTTGAACCTCTGACAGAAATCCCTCTTGTGCTGCTAACCCGAAAGTTGGTTTTCTTGGTGGCTATGGCTTCGGCCAGAAGGGTCTCCGAGCTGGCAGCCTTGTCTTGCAGGGAACCGTACCTGATTCTGCATAAGGACAGAGTGGTTCTGCGGCCTCAACTTTCTTTCCTTCCTAAGGTCATATCCAGTTTTCACTTGAATCAGGACCTAGTCCTACCATCCTTCTTTCCTACTCCCCAGTCCAGAGAGGAAAGACTGCTTCATACTTTGGACGTGGTCCGAGCCATGAGGGTTTATCTCAAGGCTACAGAGAAGATTCGGAAAACAGATGTGCTTTTCGTTCTTCCGGATGGCCCCAAGAAGGGTCAGCCGGCTGCCAAGTCTTCCTTGGCTAGGTGGATTAAGCAGCTGATTTTTCAGGCCTATGGTCTGAAACGCATTCCACCTCCCTTATCAGTTAAAGCCCATTCTACGAGAGCCATGAGTGCCTCCTGGGCGGCACACCATCAGATCTCTATGGCACAGGTTTGCAAAGCGGCAACCTGGTCTTCCGTACATACGTTTACTAAATTTTATAAGTTGGACGTCACAAAGGCTACGGACGCAGCATTTGGGCAGGCGGTCCTACGGGCAGCAGTATAGAATCCTCTGGCCCGGTTCACACCCCCTTTTTTTCTGTTGGTGGAGCTATTTTACCTCCTGATAATGTTTTTTGTTTGGCTATTTTTGGCCTTACGGTCTCCCTCCCTTCATGGAGCATTGCTTTGGGACATCCCATATGTAATGGCTATGCGCTCTGTGTCCCGTGATGTACGATAAAGAAAGAAGGATTTTTAATAACAGCTTACCTGTAAAATCCTTTTCTTGAAGTACATCACGGGACACAGAGCTCCCACCCCTCTTTTGGGGAACATTGTGTAACCTCGGAGAAATTGCTTGCTACAAAACTGAAGCACTCTCAGTGGGAGGGGGTTATATAGGGAGGAACTTCCTGTGAAGTTGATTACACCAGTGTCCACACCTGAAGGTACCCATATAACCCATATGTAATGGCTATGCGCTCTGTGTCCCGTGATGTACTTCAAGAAAAGGATTTTACAGGTAAGCCGTTATTAAAAATCCTTCTTTTATCATGCAGCCGGGCCACTCTGTCACAGTACTTGGGCAGTCCCAGAGGTAATTAGAATAAAACCGCAGCTGAGGGAATTAGGTACACATTTAGATAGGGCCACTATAGAGAGAATCCTAAGACGGACCCACACAACTAGGCGACAGATACCCGGACGGCAGAAATGAATTTTAAATGTATATCAGGCTGGTATATCACACCTGTCAAGTTATGCAAATTTAAGAATGGGCAGTCAGCCGATTGTTGGAGGGGTTGCAGATCCCCCGGGACAATGGCCCACCTATGGATTGCCCCAAGGTTAAAAGATACTGGGAGAATATCCTGGGGTTTGTAGAGGAAATCACGAAAGGAAAAATCAAGAGACCCGTGGACGGTTCTTTTCCACGGAGGAGGGGAAGGGACTAAAAAATATAAAGAATCCTTGGTCCCTCACCTATTAAACGCAGCAAAGAGGCTGATACCCAGGAAGTGGCAGGAAACAGAGTGCCCCACGGTCTGGGAGTGGATAGATGCCATGGAACAGACTTACCATATGGAAGATCTTAGAAATAATTTAGAAGAAAATAGCCACAATAAGAAATGGGATAACTGGAGAATCTTTAAAAGATCGTGGAGTTATGCAGAAAACGTAAGGGCGGATACTTAAAGACAAGGAGGGAAAATAGGAAAAAGTTTGACAATGGAAAGGATGCAAATAATGGTGAGGTGGGCGGGGAGCGGGGATGGAGGTAAAGGAGAAGCGGGTTCAAAAGGACAAAATAATATAAAACGTCCTTAGATGAAGGAGAAATAAATAAATAAAAATTTGAAACCTTAAAACAATATATAAAAAAAAAAAAAAAGTCCCATCTCACTAATGATGCGAAACCAAAACTAGAGACGCTAAGGGCCAGAAAGACTGAGCGTACCAAGTCTACTCTATGAGGTTAAAGTCTGAAAAAAATAGAATAAAACCGCAGCCATGAAGAGTCCTACCAACCTGTTCTTTGAATTATCAAGTCATTTTTAAAAGCAAATCCACTTGGAAGTGCAGTTGCTGTAGATCAAAGGATGATAAAAACAGCAGAGCTTCCCCTCAGATCTAAAGCAACTGCACTTTCAACACACTTGCACTACTAGCCACAGATAGGATGTCAAAATTTGCCTTATATTAGGTTATGCAAATTGGAAATTTCTTGCATGATTGTTTGCTGCAGCATACAATGTACTGTAGATTTTTTCTTTTAGATCAACCAAAACCAGATAATACAAGGTCCGACCTTAGGGTGTTTCAATTTGTATTTTGTAATTTGTACTACATGGTTTTGGTAAATCTGCAGGAAATCAGACACATGTTCCATAGTGTGTACGGACTCTGTGTTGCACACAAGCGGCAGGGAAGAAGTTTAGGTTCACTGACCCAGTACAAGCATGCAATATGGACCTGGAAACGGCTTCTTCTATCAGAGCCTAATCACACAGGAATATTGCTAAATTGTGACAGATTGCCTACAAATACCAGAGAAACAGTTCCTATAGTAGCAATAACTACATTAGCTAGTTACATTTGGAAACATTAGCGAAGGCCATCAATTTTTGGTTGAAGAGAGGAGTTATCAGTTGTTACAGTCCAGCTTTTTTGTACATTCTTTAAAGCCCAATTCCAGGTAAAAATGCAGCAGAGGATAAGGCAAGTGCTCTTTCAGACAGGTGGTCAGAGCGCAGCAAAAACAGGCAGCTGAGGCATGTTTTTACCACTCCTTAGCCACCCACCCAAACTATCTGAATGCAGCCAGAGGGAGCTGTACACGTGCCATGGCTGCAATATCTTGCTTTGCAGCCACAGCATTTTTAAATCGGGGTGCAGAGCTCGACAGGCAGTCATGCCTAGGAAGGAATCTGCAAATAAAAGTTTGCAGGGATTTTAACAAAGTGCATTGATCACCCAAAGGGGCAAGTTTCTTTCTTAACAAAAGTGGAGTTATTCTATCCAAAAGTAAAACTTCCGCTTAAACCACTCCTCAGCTCCTTACATATGTAATTTTTTTGGGAGGGGCTTCATTAGGAGTGGGACTTCCTCCTTCGGCCCAGGGACCGCTTAGGTAACTGCTCATTCACCTTATGCAGCCCCTTCCAGTAGACGATCGCCTGGGACAAGTGAAAGGTCCCAGTGCAGCAAGGGCCAGGTGCCCACAGTCTGAATGGAGGCGCCGACGGAGAGGAGCGACGCTCCGGGCGGCCTTGTCACAGGACAGTGGAGCAGGTAAGTGTCTATTAAAAGCTAGCAGCTACACTTTAAGCTGCTGACTTTAAACATAAAGGCTGGAACTTTGATTTAGGAAACATTGCATGGTTACCTTTACCAGGAAGTGCATTAACAAAGGTCTTTTGAAGGATTCACCAATTCTTTTAATGCAAGCTGCAAGTGTTTCTAAAAAAAAGGCCCAACACAAAGCTTACATTATATATCCCTTTGTTTATGGTTGGTACACATGCCCAGCATACATACAATGCCCACTGGCATTAGACAGCAGGGATCATAGGCCAAGAGTAGCTCTGTGGCTTGTGAACTCTGAAGGTTATTTACAATGTAAACATTGCTACATCCGAGAGCCCTCCCCTTCCTCTAAACACAGAGGAAGGTGGATCCGTGCAGGCCATTCTAATAGAGGGGATTGTAGCTGGCCAGCTAGAACCTGTCCTAGGTAGCCAATATAACCTACATGTATATACAGCTAAACCTGCTAAGAACCTAATGTAGAGCAAATGTTTATATGTGAGAGACAAAAGCAGAGTTATTTACTGTGATTTGTGCTTGGATGTCATAACAGTTGTATGTTGTGTTCACAGAAGGAAAATAAAAAATATGCCTTTAAGAGTCATTTATTTGTATGGCAGCAGGAGGTAAGGAATAACACAGTTGAATTCATGCCAGCAAGCATAGAGTTAAGCTTTTGTGACTCATTAGAAGCCTTGGCCCAATCACAGCTAATCTCACATTGAGCAGAGTGTTGACCTATCACAGCCTCCTTTGCATCCATTTCAGTCTGGGAGATTCCTAATACTCCATGTGCTGCTAGATTGTTCCACACAGAGCCACATGGAGACAGAGCAGACACACAAGGCCAGAGTCTTGTTTTATGAAAGTCAGGGGTTAAAAATAGGTATGTGGTAGTTATATAAATGTTCTTATTGTAAATAGTGTGGTTAGAACTGTATACTGATCTAGTTGTGCATTCACTTGTAGTTCCACCATCCCTTCAAACCATACCATACCTCCTAACCTATATCAGAAACCAAACCAAAACTAAGCTAACCCTGCAAACCACAGTTATACCTTTTAGAGAAATCAGAGAATGCTTTGATAAATTACAAAGAGAGAGTAAATACTGAAGAAAGAAATATATCCACCACTTGTTAAATGACAAGATTGAATATTTGAACCACCATTTTCTGTTATACTTTATTCATCACGTGTTTTGTACATGGACTGTCTGCTGCAAAGCAGCCGTGTTATATATGAAGTTAAAGAAGTTATTTTAAGCATTTGTGTGCTCTTTAAAGCTACTGCTTCCATAGAACAGTGCTAGAGGAATTTTCAGAGTAATAGACAGTCTTGTTGGACTGAAAAGTCAGATATCACAATTCTTCTAATGCCACAGCGCATGAGGCACTTCATAGTGCTGCACCTGCCACAGGAAGAGATACTGCAGTTTAAAGTGTGGGCTTGAAGTGTCAGAGAACACTAGTTGGATCAATCTGTCCTGCACAACATTTTAACGCAGTACTGGCTTTACCCAATTCCAGCTTTTCAATGTCCACCTCCCTACCAGCAATAACATATCAGGGAAAACCCTTGCTTAAATGCAGGACCATGGGAGAGACAGGCAAAGCTACTACAATGCAGGTATGGTACAGAAACCAACAGTCATTTGTTTCTACTGGTAAAAGTTAGTCTGCTCTGTATTTTTATGGTTTCTTAAAATTAAAAACAGAGCTCCAGGCTCCTTCAGAAATAGGTCAGCAGCTACAAATACTGTAGCTGCCGACTTAATATATTAGGGCACTTACCTGTCCATGAATCCAGCTCTTGGGGGCTGCTGCCGCCATCTTGGCTAATCGTAATCAGCAGTGAAGCCTGAAGGCTTCACAGCCGGATCCCTACTGCGCATGCACAAAATGGGCTGGGCTTTGTGAATGCCCAAGCTGTGGGCGAAGGAGGCAAACCTAGCCAGGAGCAGCAGATACCAATCAAAATCAGGTACCCCTCTCCTATTCCAAAAGGTGGCAAATGTGGCAGCGGAGCAAGGGGGATAGGGCAGATAAGCAGAGCTTCCTTTTTTGGGGTTCAGCTCAGCTTTAAGCCCGTTCAAAACGAACAGAAGAAATTGTTACCTTCTAAATACTGCTTAAAGTGGTTAAGCCACTAACCTGTTTGCACCATCAGCACTGCCTCCTATTGTAGTATCCCCATTTGTGTGAGATTTATAAAAACAAATGCTGCAAATACCTACATTTCAGAGCCGGGATCGCAATCACATATGCTGCAAATACCTAAATGTCAGAGCCGGGATCGTAATCACTTGACTGGCCAGATCTCTCCTTTTCTACTCGGATGCAGCGGGGGGGGGGGGGGTCAGGAATCCGGCTGGTCATGCGATCTCCACATTGAAATTATATAAATACACCAACGGTATGGCCCGTGGGACCCAGAGGCTCTTTAAGGATGCAGGGTACTCCTGGTTTAGCTTTACCAATGACTCCTGTGTCTAGAGTTATCCTATGTCCACTAGGGGCATAGGATGACTGAACTGATATCTTGAATTACATGAGATGGGACAGTAATGATAGAGTGATTCAATAGTCAATAGAGTGATTCATTCAATGTGGGGATACATACTGTTAAGGTGTTAATTAAGTCTGGCTCCTAAGATATTTCATTTTGTGATGCCAATTAGCACTATTATGTGAGTTTTATTAATATGTGTTGCGAGTTAGCACACTCTAAAGGTCAGACGTCTGACTTACGTCTACAAAGGAATGTGTATTGTGTAGCAGGTGAGAATAGCTCATCGCTGAGTCAGAATGTGTCCAAGATGTGGATTGAGAGGGACTCGTTAGTACCCATTGTATGATGTTGTGGGTGGAGTGTGTCATTGTCCCTTTGATTATTGCAACATTCCTCTTAGTGTGTATAAAAGCCTGAGTTTTACCATTAAAAGATCTATTCATTTTGAACCAGAGAACAGAGCTGTGTCTCGTTTGTCTGGGGAATTCTTATGGGTCCTGTCTGCTGTATTGTGAAGTGTCGAGAAGCTGTGGTGGGTTGGTGGAATGGAATATCGTAAACGGCGTTAACCCCTGACCGTTATACACATTTTTACCTGTCGGTTTTGAAGCAACGCTCACCCCCTAGGAGCTTAAAAGCAGTCTCCTAGATTTGGATGGAAACAGCCAGGCCTGCAAGCAGGTATATTTATAAAACTGGTTACAATACTAAAATTTTAAAGAAAGGAGAGCCACAGTTCGTGGAAAATTGACAGTTTTTATTGATCAAGTTACTCCTGCATCTTCTCAATGGTTTCCTCCTTGTATTTGCCCTTCTCTTTGCCAACTTGGCGAGACTTGGCCTTGCGTTCCAAGATCTTCTTGCGATCTTTGTCAAGCTTTAGCCTGGTGATCACCACCTAAGTGAAAGGAAAAAAAAAATAAGTTAATAACCATGAGAACAAAGTTAACCATGAGAACATCACACCTTTGCTTAAACAATAGATCATTGGCGAAAATCCTAAATGAGGTTGAACAAAAATGTTTTTATGGTTATCCAAGGTAATTTGAGGGTTTCAGATCCAGAGAAAATGTTTGGAACAGAAAGAATCTTTACCATTTCACTAAAGTCAATAGGCAACCATATGCATTAATCCACAGCAAAAAAAAAAAAAAAGTATATTCAAAATTTCCCTCACCTTCTCTAAGGAGCGAAATACCTACAAGACAGTTGCAACAGTTGGAAAAGTTCAGTTTAGGGCCGAAACAACTAATCGATTTCATAATCGATTAATCGGCCAGTAACAAGGTTAAAACTACAAAAATTAGCCCTTTATAGTACAAAAAAGCAAATAGTTACTGTAATTACTTTCACTGTCTTACAGTAAAAAAAAAAATGAACCCCTTACAGTGATTTGCTCATTGTACTTGAACCCCATTATGTTACTAAACATCTCAGGCCTGGGTTCACACCTTTTTTGGTGCTTTTTGCAGAAACACACTACAGTTAATTTACATGTTTTCTTATGGGACACGTTCACATCCTTTTTTTTTCAGCTGCTGCGTATTTGGAAAGGGCAAGGACTTTAACGCAAAAAGGCGCCATTTTGTTTTTTTTGTTCAATATACTTAATGGAGAAGCTGCAGAAAAGCATTAAATGTGTTTTTATGACAATTTGTGGTTTGTAATCTACCCAACAAATTGGCCCAAAAAAAATATTTTTATTTTTTTAGGCTATTATCCGATTAATCGAAACCATCGGCCAACTAATCGATCATGAAAATAATAGTTGCAGCCCTAGTTCAGTTGCCTGTACTAAGAACAACTCTTTCCCACCCAATCATATGCAGTCCCTGGATAGTCCGACAGGCACAACAGCTGCAAGAATATAAAATAGCCGCCAGGGGAGATTTCTCCAACACTGACACTTGTGAACGAGAAATATATTGATTTTTTACTTAGTGGGGCTAAATGAGAGAAATCTTAATATTTATGGCTAGCCTTAGTCTTTACATTGCACCAACATAAACAGGCACATATTCTGAAATGGATTTTCGGCTGCAGTACTTTGATGTGGGCATGCGTTATACTGCTCATGTGTAAACAGAGCCTGATAATAAAGGGCCCTATTTTCCCTGTACCTCTAAACAAGCATTTAAGCTTTGCAGCACAGGAGTCAATCAATGACAGTGCAGGTGGTTCCTCCTCTCCGCTGCGGTCATTTTCTTAAAAATTGGCACAGCTCTGCCCACTCAGCCAGGTCATTTTATCACAGATATATGTGAATGAACTACAAAAGTCCAGACTTCCATCACGGCAGATTGACTTGTATGGAACACAAGTATGATACCTCAGCAGACAGTTGGAGCAAGAGCCTGCATGAGCTTGACATTGCACTCATGATCCACTGATCTTGGGTGCCATACTTTGCAGGCTCCTTGTGGAAAAACAAAATGCACATTTTCCATGGATAAATTACACTATATTACCAAAAGTATTGGACACCTGCCTTTGCATGCCCATGAACTTTAGCGACATTCCAGTCTTAGTCCATAGGGTTTAATATTTGCAGCTTCTTACTGGGAAGGCTGTCTACAAGGTTTAGGAGTGTCTATTGGAACATTTGCCCATTATTCCAGAAGCACATTTGTGAGGTCAGTCACTGATGTGGACGAGAAGTGTGACTGCAACTGAAGCTCCTGTGAGGTCAGTCACTGATGTGGACGAGAAGTGTGACTGCAACTGAAGCTCCCGATGACAGGCTAGGGAACTCCACCTCACCCAATTAAGCTAAAGACTCCAATGATGAAGACTTGTAGGTCCTCACCCACAGGGACGCTGTATTCCAGGCGTTGGTGCCTTTAGACTGTACAGAGTAGCCTCAGAAAAGTTAGGCATGAAAGGCTGGGGTTACCCGTGTGGGACTGCTCCCTCTTATGTACAGATAAGACTGCGTGATGATGCAGTTAAGCCCAAAGTGTGAGGCAAGGCTTCTTTCTAAAAGACTGGTGGATGAAGGTCAAATAACTAGGAGGTGACGGAGCTTCGGTGGCTTAACGTGAATGGCACTGCGCTGACAAGCCCTTCACCTCTGCAGCTAAGGGTTCGGATCCCGGTCTCAGCTGCATGTGAATTGAGTTTGGTGGTCTCAGCCCGGCTCCCGGTGGGTGTGCTATGCGAGGTAAGCCTGCGCTTAGTACGCCCACCCCCCTCCCACAAAAACCACCACACTTACACGCACTCGAAATTGGGTTAACATGCACGCACTTTGGCCACGCGGTCTCTAAAAAAAAAAAAAAAAAAAAAGAGGCGAAGGACTAACGGGGCTGGCCGAGCGGGCTAGATCCTCTCACTCCCTCATAGGGGAGTCCCTCTGCCCCGTTGGGCTTCAAAGCGAAGCAGGTAGGGCGGGCTGTATGGGAGGACCCCCTCAGACCCGCCATTGCCACCCGGGGGCATGGAGAAAGATGGCAGATTGCCTCTGGGGGAGGCCTGCCTACTCCCAACTCCTGCAGTCCGGCTCCGCTCTCGAGTACACGCACAAATACACTTTAAAAAAAAAAAAACTAGGAGGTGACTGCAGACCGTAGGAAGAGATTGGAGGTTTCACGTAGTGCTTTTGACGCAATGTCCAAAAAGGTCACAAGCTTCAGATCCAAGAGGCATCCAGTTTGGTCCAGGCATTCCTAAAGGGGTTGTAAAGGTTTGTTTTTTATTTTCTAAACATTTTCCTTTAAGCCAGTGCATTTTTGGTTCACTTACCTTTTTTCCCCCCTTCAATTTCCCTTCTGAATGTTTTTTTTTCTTTGT
Organism: Rana kukunoris; assembly: GCA_029574335.1. Taxonomy (NCBI): domain Eukaryota; kingdom Metazoa; phylum Chordata; class Amphibia; order Anura; family Ranidae; genus Rana; species Rana kukunoris. The sequence goes on along the minus strand of CM056051.1, from coordinate 274,137,704 downwards.
CTGAATGTCTCACTTCCTGTTCCTCCTCATTAAGGTGTTCTAAATGACTTTCCACCACTCGGATGATGGTGGAAAGCTTACTGAGGCGAAACAGGAAGTGAGAAATTCAGACAAAAAAAAAACATTTAGAAGGTGAATGGAAGGAAAAGTAAGTGAACCAACAATGCACTAGCTTAAAAAGGAACCTGTTTAAAAAAAAAAAAAACTAAGGGCAATGTCATGACAGCAAAAAAAAGGGATTTTTAAATACAGCTTACCTGTAAAATCCTTTTCTTGGAGTACATCACGGGACACAGAGCGGCATATTCATTACTATGTGGGTTATATGGAGTACCTTCAGGTGTGGACACTGGCAATCTCAAACAGGAAGTCCCCTCCCTATATAACCCCCTCCCCTAGAGGGAGTCCCTCAGTTTTGTAGCAAGCAGTATGCCTCCCAAAATGGTCACCCAAAAGAGGGGTGGGAGCTCTGTGTCCCGTGATGTACTCCAAGAAAAGGATTTTACAGGTAAGCTGTATTTAAAAATCCCTTTTTCTTTCTCGTACATCACGGGACACAGAGCGGCATATTCATTACTATGTGGGATGTCCGAAAGCAATGCTTTAATGAGGGGAGGGAGACATCTTCCAAAGAAGGATTCAATTTAGAGATAAACTCAAATCATAATAATAATTCCAACTTAGTCAAGAAAAAAACCTTTTTTTTTTTTTTTTTTATAACCAAGGGTGTTTCTGATCCCGAGGATCTTAAACTGCAGCCTGTAGTACTGCCTGACCAAAGGCAGAATCCGCATTCCTTCTCACGTCTAGTTGATAAAACCTTGTAAACGTGTGGACTGATGACCACGTTGCCGCCTTGCATATCTGAGCCATAGAGATCTGATGGTGTGCTGCCCAAGAGGCGCCCATGGCCCTGGTAGAATGGGCCTTTACCGACAACGGAGGAGGCAACCTCTTCAACCCGTAGGCTTGAATGATTAATTGTCTAATCCATCTCGAGATGGTGGATTTTGCAGCTGCCTGCCCCTTCTTGGGGCCATCTGGTAGAACGAATAACACATCTGTTTTCCGGATCTTTTCTGTAGCTTTAAGATAGGCCTTCATGGCCCGGACAATATCCAAGGTATGCAGCAACCCCTCCTTTCTAGATGTAGGTTTTGGAAAGAAGGATGGAAGTACCAAATCCTGGTTTAAGTGAAATTTGGATATAACCTTTGGTAGAAAGGAAGGATGGGGCCGGAGAACTGCCCTGTCCTTATGCAGAACGAGATATGGTTCCTTACACGATAAGGCTGCTAATTCTGACACTCTCCTGGCCGAAACTATGGCGACCAAGAAAACCAACTTTCTTGTCAGTAAGACTAAAGGAATCTCAGCCAACGGCTCAAAAGGCTGTTTCTGTAGAGTGGACAGGACAAGATTTAAGTCCCAAGGACAAATTGGTGACTTGACAGGAGGATTAATACGCAAGACCCCCTGTAAGAAGGTCTTTACCAGCGAGTGGATGGCCAGCGGCCTCTGAAACCACACTGACAGAGCTGAGATCTGTCCCTTGATTGTGCTTAGTGCCAGGCCTTTATCCACTCCTAGCTGGAGAAAACTTAACACCCTATCAATAGTATATTTGCGGCAATTCCATCTTTTGGATTCACACCAGCCTATGTAGTTCCTCCACACCCTGTAATAAATCACCCTGGAGACCGGCTTTCTAGCCCTAATCAGGGTAGGGATTACCTGCCTAGACAGACCCATACCCCTGAGAATCAGGGATTCAGCCTCCAGGCCGTCAAATTTAGACGCTGTAATGTAGGGTGGAGGATCGGGCCTTGTGAGAGTAGGTCTGGTTGTAGAGGAAGAGTCCAAGGGTCTCCCACTGCCATCTTCAGGACTAGTGAGTACCAAGTCCTCCGGGGCCAAGCCGGAGCTACTAGAATGACTGGCTTGTTCTCCACTCTGATCTTGCGCAACAGGCGCGGGAGTAACTGTAGTGGAGGGAATGCATATAGAAGTTTGAATTGATGCCAAGGGCAAACCAACGCATCGGTTCCGCAGGCCATAGGATCCCTCGCTCGCGACACGAACCTGTCTAGTTTCTTGTTGAACCTGGATGCCATTATATCTACATCTGGCATTCCCCACCTCTGGCAGATTGTCTGAAAGACCTGGGGATGCAGAGACCACTCCCCTGGCAACAGACTCTGGCGACTTAAGAAGTCTGCCTGCAGGTTGTCCACTCCGGGAATGAATATCGCTGAAATGCAGGGTACATGAACCTCTGCCCATTGAAAAATCAAGTTCACCTCCCTCTGAGCGGCCTGGCTCCTGGTTCCCCCTTGGTGGTTTATGTATGCCACCGCCGTGGCATTGTCTGACTGGATTCTCACCGGGAACCCTTTTAATCTGGAGGTCCATGCCAGAAGGGCTAGGCGAGCAGCTCTGATTTCCAAGATATTGATGGGGAGCTGCCTCTCTGCTTTCACCCAAGTTCCCTGGCGGGAGAACCCCTCGAAGACTGCCCCCCAGCCTGCCAGGCTGGTGTCTGTGGTAACTACCTTCCAGACAACAGGGCTGAAGGATTTTCCCTTTAGAAGATTGAGGGTTCAACCACCAGGCCAGGCTTTGTCGGACCCTTGATGATAGCGTCAAAGGGGACTCTAAGGCATGTGCCCTCTTGCCCCAGGCTGCTAGAATGGCTGCCTGTAGGACGCGAGTGTGGATCTGAGCGTATGGTACTGCCTCGAATGTGGCCACTAGCTTGCCTAGTAATCGCATACACAGGCGAATAGTTGGTTTTTTCTTGTTTAGAACCAACTGAACCAACCCCTTGATAGCCTCGATCTTTACAAGGGGCAGGAACACCTTTTGATGTTCTGTGTCTAACCTCATGCCGAGGTATTCCAACTGCTTTGTAGGCTGGAACGCTGACTTTCCCCGGTTTAGGACCCAGCCGAATTCTTCGAGGTACCGAACCGTGAGGTTTACTGCCTTTTGCAGACCCGGCCGTGAGTGATCTATGATTAAAAGGTCGTCCAAGTATGCTAGGACTGTGACCCCTTGGATCCTTAAATTGGCCAGAACTGGGGCTAGGATCTTCGCGAATACCCGGGGGGCCGTGGCCAGCCCGAAGGGGAGCGCCCTGAATTGGAAGTGTCGCTGCCCCACCGCGAAGCGTAAAAACCTTTGATGCGACTGAAAGATTGGTACATGAAGGTAAGCATCCTTTATGTCTATGGAGGCCAGAAAATCGTCCTTCTGAAGCGCGGCTGCTGCTGACCGGATGGATTCCATCCGGAAGGAACGAACCCTTAGATAAGCGTTTAACCTCTTTAGGTCCAAGATTGGCCTGACATCGCCGTTGGGCTTTGGTATGACAAAGAGATTGGAATAGAAACCTAGGCCTTGCTCTTGGGCTGGCACTTCTATAATTACATCCTGGCCAAGCAGGTGATCCAAAGCTGCCAGCATTGAGGCCTTCCTTGCTGGATCCCTTGGTAGCCTTGATTCTTGAAAATGAGGCGGAGGATACCTTAGAAACTCCAGTCTGTAACCTGTGGTTACAGATGCCCGGACCCATTTGTCGGGGGTCTTGGCTTCCCAAACTTCTGAGAAGAAACGAAGCCTTCCCCCCACCCGTGAGAGTGGGGGCGCCCCTTCATAAGGCAGACTTAGGGGCTGTCTTTGACGGCTTGCGATACCACGGCCTCTTACCCCCAGGGGTCTGTCCCTGCGATCTACTGTTAACGTTGGATCGTGCAGGCGGCCGTCGATACTGCCTGGAATTAGAGGGCCCCGAGACAGGAAAAAGCTGCCTTTTAAATGTAGGAGCCCGGAATGTCTTTTTGACCGGTAAAAGGGTACTCTTGCCATTTGAAATAGTCTGAATGTATTTATCCAGATCCTCCCCGAAGAGTTGTCCTCCATGGAAGGGAAACCCTGCCAGAAGCTTTTTGCATGGGGGCTCCCCTGCCCAGTTCTTCAACCATAAGAGCCTTCTCATGTGCACCAAACATAGTGATAAACGAGAGGCCTGCTGGATGGAATCTTTTATAGCATCTACCGCGAAACACAGAGCTCTGGGAATGTCAGAAAACTCTTCTGCTTGTTGGGTAGGCATGTCCTTTAACATTTCCTTTGTCTGGTCTTTTAATGCCTGACAAACTCCAATTGCAGCCACCGCTGGCTGCACCACTGCTCCTGCCGTAGCAAAGGATGCTTTTAAAAGTGTCTCTAATCTTTTATCAACCGGATCTTTAAACATATGTATGTTTTCCACCGGGCAAGTTAGTGATTTATTCACACATGAGATGGCTGCATCCACTACTGGGAGCCTCCACCTCTTGGAGAATTTTTCCTCCATGGGGTAAATGACCGCAAATCTTTTCGGTGGCAGAAAAATCCTGTCCGGCCGTACCCAATCCCGAAAGATCAATTCCTCCAAGAGAGGATGGACCGGAAAAACTGCGTTGCTTAACGGAGCTTTCAAAGAGCCCAGAGAGGATACCGGAGGAACCTGAGGCTCTGGCAATGGCAAACTAAATGCCGAGCGGACCATGTCCGTCAAAGACTGTACCCACAGTCTTTCTGTCTGGGAGTCTGAAAATGGTTCCTCAGAGGCAGACCCCTCAATCCCTGAACCCTCTTGGTTCAGGTCTAGTTGATCCTCCTGTGATTCCAATTCCTCCGGAGAGAGAATCTCAGCATCTGAGGATACACCTCTTGGTGATGGGGATCTAACCCGTTTCTTACCAGGAATAGCTCTAGCGATCAATGCTGCTATTCTCTCTTCTAGCCCCCCTAGGGATACGGCTAGCATCTCCTCTGTGATAAACACAGGGCTGGGCTGATCTGGGCCAGCCTCCGCACCAGATCCCCCTAATGGCTCATCCAAGGCGCTTCTTATGTTAATAAGTTGCGGGGAAAGTATCGGCATATCAGAATCAGAAAGGGAACCCTTTTGTTTTTTGGTCTTTTTTGTACCCTTTGACCCCGAACCTTTGGAAGCCATAATACAAAATCGAGGGACTCCGCCCACACAACAGACTGTAGTGGCCAGGAGTACAAAAATCAGAGTTTAGGGGACAATAGATCACTAATGCCCAAAAACTGATGGGATCCCGTATGTTTTTTTTTTTTTTTTTTTTTAAATATATTATATATTTTCTTTTGACAACATACAGTGACCCCAAACTAAGTTTGCCAGCCTCCAACCTGCTGCAAAAAAGGGGGATTTCTTGGCTTAACAAAAAGGCATTGGAACAAAGTCCACATGTACTACCCCTCTTCCGCCACCGGGAGTCACTGTTCTGCCGCTCTGCGTCCTCTCCTCTGAAAATCAGCCTCAGACTGAGCACTGACAATGCCTGCTGTCTATAACAGCACAAAGGCGCGCCCCTGTATGGCGCCGCAGGCACGCCCCCCCCGCCCTCCTGTCTGAACGGCGCGAAAAACGTCAATAAGACGTGCGCGCGCACGCGCGCGCGTATGCCGGAAACAGGAGGAACATGGAGGAGCCGCGCTGCTGGAGATCCAGGACGCAGAAACAGGCGGCAGATTCAAACCCCCGGCCAGGTAGGACTCTCCAAAGGCCCCTAGGGATCCTTACTAGCCCTAGGAAGAAACAGCAGGTTTAGCTAGCAACACATATTTAGACAGGGGGACCTAGTGATGGGGGAGAAAAGGGTGTCATCCTGTCTCTCTTAGACATAGTGAGCAAGGTTGCCCATGCAGAGCATACTTAGGCTATCCCCCTTTTTAGGTTACCCCGGAGAGCCTGCTGTCGAACCAAGTCCCGCAGGCTCCCCCTTACCTGCTCCATGCTGCAGGATGTTTGTCCAGCAAACTGATCCAATCTTCTCCCATCTCCGTGGGTAGCGTAGTAGACCTTCAGGCCCTGGGGTCCTATGAAGGTACCCACTGTCCTGGACCTATATAGCACCCTGGCAAACAGGAACTTATGGTTTTTACAAACTCCAAGTCCTGGGCCCAGGGTCCAGCCCTCCAAAGAGGAGCATTATAGGCAAAACCCCACGGCTTGGGGCCCGGGTACTGTCCACTTTGGCACTGAGGCTCCTTGGACAGATCCGGTTAGCCCGCCCTTAATCCCAAGGATGTGGAGCAAAGCTATTCCGTGACCAACACCTAAGACACTGGCGAAAAAACTGAGGGACTCCCTCTAGGGGAGGGGGTTATATAGGGAGGGGACTTCCTGTTTGAGATTGCCAGTGTCCACACCTGAAGGTACTCCATATAACCCACATAGTAATGAATATGCCGCTCTGTGTCCCGTGATGTACGAGAAAGAAAGATCTGTGCTGTATCAACTTGCAGCTTAGCAACGCACTCATTGCAGAACTTGAAGCTATGAAGCAATGCAGCTTCCAATGATCAAGACCTGGGATTTGTAGTTGCATATAACCCCTAGTCAGCTATTGCCATATTTGTACAGTCACCTACAATAACCAAAGAAAATAGTTGCTGCCAATCTTTGCTACAAATATACTGGTACAGGACACGTCGCATTGGAAATCCTGTCACTAGTATTAAAGATTTATATAGTGCTTTAAAACGATGTGTCAAGAGTCTACTTAGTGGGGAAATTATTTGACCCCCTGCAGATTGTAAGTTTGCCCACTTACAAAAAAGGGTGTATAAGGCCCCTTTCATAGTGAGGAGCATTTCAGGCATTTTAGCGCTACAAATAGCGCATAAATAACGAATGAAATACTACTGCCCCAGCATTCTCGATGTGAAAGCCCGAGGGCTTTCACACTGAGGCGATGGGCTGCCGGGAGAAAAAAAAAAAAATAACTAATTAAAAATCTCCTGCAAGCAGTATCTTAGAAGTGGCGTGTATACTGCTCTTCCCATTGAAAACAATGGGACACAGCGGCATTAACCCTTTTTCACCTGCTAGCAGTCGAACACCGCCGCAATTCCGAGGGTATAGCACCGCTAAAAAAAAAAGCAGCGCTCCACCGCATATGCTGCCCCAGTGTGAAAGGGGCCTAAATGTTATAGGTGCATTTTAAATGATAAAGACAGAATATCAACCATGAATTAAAATGTATGTACATATATTACATACACACACAAACTATGAAGTTGCACTCCAGTGAGTAAAATAAGTATTTGATCCACAAGCAAAAACATTACTCGCAGCAAGGGAGGGGGAGAGGAAAAAAAAAAAAAAGCATTTGATCCCCTGCTGCCCACTGACAAAAAATTAGGTTGATTTCAACACCGAGAGACAGACCAGCACAAATACCCCTAAAAAAAAAAAAAAAAAAAGGTAATAAATTGATTTGCATTTTAATGAGTGAAATCAATATTTGATTCCCTATCAAGATTTCTGGCTTCCAGGTGTCTACACAGGCAACAAGCTGAGATTAGTAGCACCAAGACGCCTTTCACACTGGGGCGGTGCGGGCGTTAGCGTTAAAGCGTCGCTATACGGCCGCTAGCGGGATGCTTTTAACCGCCGGCTAGAGGCCGATAGGGTTAATAGCTTGTGTAGCCGAAGCGATTTGCAGCCGCTTCGGGAGCACTACTCATTCATTTCATTGAATGGAAGTGAATACCTGCTCGCAGGACTTTTATCCCCCCCATCCTGCAAGTGCACTGCCCCAGTGTGAGGCGCTTTACATCTGCTATTTTAATCACACAAAAAAAAAAAAAAAAAAAAGCATTTGTCCATAGAAGCAGATTCCAAACTCTCCACCATGGCCAAGACCAAAGAGCTGTCCAAGGATGTCAGGGACACAAGGCTGGAATGGGCTACAAGACCATCGCCAAGCAGCTTGGTGAGAGGGTAAAAACGGTTGGTTCAATTATTTGCAAAAAGGAATACATACAAAATAACTGTCAATCTCCCTCAGTCTCGAGTTGCAGGCAAGATCTCACCTCGTGGATTTTCAACGATTACGAAATTCAACTACATGCGAGAACCTTGTCAATAATCTTTAAGATTTATTTATTTTTTAAAGTCAGCAGCTACAAATATTGTAGCTGCTGACTTTGAATATTACGGCACTTAACTGTCCAGGGAGCCCGGGAATTTCGGCACCCCAGACGTGCTTTGGATCGACTACCAGGTGCTGCCACTGCCATTCCTGATAAGGGAACCTGGTAGTGAAGCCTTTTAGCTTCACAACCGGGTTCCCTACTGCGCATGCCGGAAGCACACTGCGCTTTCTAATTGGCCCAAACTTTCAGAAGAGTATGAGGGAGAGTTCCACTTTTGGGTGGAACTCCGCTTTAAGGCAGAAAACGATTGGTAGCTATGCCGTGAAGGACTGAAATCCTGCGGCGCCTTCAAGATCCCCCCTACTCAAAAAAGCACATGTATAGGCCCGTCTGAAGTTTGCTAATGAACATCTGAATGATTCACAGAACTAGGTGAAAGTGTTGTGGTTCAATTAAACCAAAATCAATCTCTCTGGCATTAACTCCACTCACTGTGTGGAGGAAAAATGCTGTCTATGACCCCCAAGAGCACCATCCCCACTGTCAAACATGTAGGTGGAAACATGCTTTAGGGGGCATTTTTTCTGCTAAGGGGACAGGACAACTTAACCGCACCAAAAGGGACGATGGACAGGGCCATGCACCATCAAATCTTGGTGAGAACCCCCTTCCCTCAGCCACAGCATAGAAAATGGGGCGTGGATGGGTATGCCAGTATGACACATACACACGGCCAAGACAACAAAGAAGCATCTCAAGAAGACGCACATAAGGGTTTTGTAGTGGCCTATCCAGTCTCCAGACCTTAAGGGAGGGAGGGAGCTGAAGGTTCGAGTTACCAAAGACTCAAAACCTTAAAGCAGTAGCTGCCGACTTAAAAAAAAAAAAAAAGCCGGGTGACGTCACTGGCTGGATTCCCCACGGGGAACAGACCCGGAAGTGATGCAAATGCCTGGGTGTGGGACAAAATCCCTCCCGAGGTGTGCAAACCTGGTAGCCAACTACAAGAAATGTCTGACCTGTGATTGCCAACAAGTACTATGTCATGTTTTGCTTTTCGCATGTGCAGTAGGAAAGGCTTTACTGCCAGGCTCGCCTTACTACAAATGGCCGCGGTAGCACACAAGAGCCAATCCCAAGATCGTTGGTGCCGACATCGCAGGAACCCTGGACAGGCAAGTGTCCCAATATTAAAAGTCAGCAGCTACAGTATTATGTAGCTGCTGACTCAATGTTTTTGTGGGGACACAGAACCCTTATAACTTTGTTGAAATGCGTTTTTTTCTGGATATTTGTTATGTTCTCTCACTGTTAAAATAAACCTATTAAAATTAAAGCCCGATTTGTTTTCAGGCTTTGATCCTGATCATTTTTGTTTGCACAAGGAGGAAAGATGTTTATTGCAGTTGGTTACCAGGTTTGCACACATCTCAGGAGGGATTTTGGTCCACTCTTTACAGATCTTCTCTAAATCCTTAAAGCAGACTTTCCCCCAAAAATTGAACTGTCTAACAGCTATTTGCTCCCACTTCCAATGATAGATTTCTGCAGCGATCTATGCCTTGTCCGGCCCCTCCTCCGCACCCCGCCATCTTTTGGGAGACACACAGGTCTCAGAAGACAGCAAGGGCCAGCAAGGATGCGCAGCGTGACTCACGCATGCACAGTAGGGAACCAGGCTGTGAAGCTGCAAGGCTTAACCTCCCGATTCCCTTACTGAAGATGCCAGCACCTGCACCCGGGAGGCGAAGTACAGATCAGGTTCGGGTGAGGACTGGACAGGTCCCCTGACAGGTAAGTGTCCCAATATTAAGCTAGCAGCTGCTGGCTATTAAAAAATATTTATATACAATTTGCGGAACTCCGCTTTAAGGTTTCTTAGCTGTTGCTTGGCAAGTCAAAGTTTCGGCTCCCTCCATAAATTTTCTATAGGATTAAGGTCTCGAGACTGGATAGGCCACTCCATTACCTTAATGTGCTGCTTCTTGAGCCACTCTTGTCTTGGTTATAGGTTTTGGGTCATTGTCATTCAGTTAGATTCATCTTCTGTGTTCTGGCTAAGGGAAGAAGGTTCTCATTTAAGATTTTTTCAATACATGGCCCCTTAATGCGGCAAAGTCAGTCTGTACCTTTAGCAGAGAAATGGCCCCAAAACATGTCTCAACCTTCGTGCTTGACTGTAGAGATGGTGTTCTTAGGGTCATAGTCAGCATTTTTTTTCCACCAAACACAGCGAGTCAAGGTAATAGCAAAGAGCTCAATTTTGGTCTCATCTAAACACAACACTTTCTTCCAATACTTCGATGGGTTCGCTGTTTAAAAGAAAAATGCTGACTATGACCCTAAAAAAACCACCATCCCTACAGTCAAGCACAAGCGGTGGAAATATGCTTTGGGGCGGTTTCTCCGCTATAAAAAAGGTACAGACTGACTTTGCTGTATTGTGGGGTCTATGGACAGGGCCATGTATAGCAAAATCTTGGATAAGAACCCCCTTCCCTTAGTCAGAACACTGAAGATGTTTCAGCATGACAATGACACAAAACATACCGCCAAGACAAAGGAGTGGATCAATTAGAAGCACATTAAGGTCATGGAGTGGCCTAGCCAGTCTCCAGACCTTGACCCTATAGAAAATGTATGGAAGGAGCTGAAACTTCGAGTTGTCAAGCAACAGCTAAGAAACCTTCAGGATTTAAAGAAGATACGTAGAGTGGACCAAAATCCCTCCTGAGATGTGTCAATTTGGTAAAACTACAAGAAACATCTTACCTCTGTGCTTGTTTACTCCATTTATAACATTTGTAGCATGTGTTTTTTGGAATTTTAGTTGATGTGCATTTTTTAAAATGACAATAAAAAAAAAAATTCTAGACCCTTAATTTTTGAAAGCGGGCAAAAAAAAAAAAAAAAAAAAAAAAAAAAAAAAACAAACACCACAAAATCTGCAGGGGATTAAATACCGTAATTTTCTCCACTGTATGTTCCCTGGTGTCACACTCGCTGAGCAAACCAGCATGGTTGAGGCTCCTTTACTACAACATATGCAAGGGTTGTGCAGAAAGAAGGTCCCAGACACACCATGGTGATTCTGCCACTAACCAGGTGTTGGAAGAATCATTAGTGCAAAGTGGCCTTAAATCTGCACCGAAATGCTGCCCAGTAAGATGTTTGGCAACAGAAGATGAACACTACTCTACCATACAGAGTTAGACTACATCAGGGGCCACCAAACTTTCTAAAGAAAAAAAAAAGGGGGCCAGTTTACTGTCCTTTAGGTGGGCCAGACTGACCAGTGTCCCATGATTGATAGAAGAGACTGTGCCCCATTGTTGATGCCAGTAGCAGGAATTATGCACCATTGTTGGCATCAAAGGAAGGAAAAGTGCCCCCAAGAGCAGGATAAAATGCATGCAAAGTGCTACAGTTTGGAGATCACTAGACTGCATGATCACTAATCACCTCAGTGCTTGCCCATCATATGTACCCAAATATATCCCATGTTTAATTGGGACAAAAGACCATTAGACTACCAAAGTTTCTGGAATAAGTGGAAATAAGGCAAATGGAGAACATACACTGCAACATAACTCCTGGACCTCATTTTGACCCAACAAATCACCACTGCTGCTCACTGCACCAGCATGTCAAACCTTCAAATTATTCATTAATCCCAATTCTTGAAAAACACAAGCATAGGTTTCCAAACTGATGTAGACCACAAAATCTATATCTATAGCAAAAAAAAAACTGACAGGTACAAATGTCACTGAAAATAAAATGATCAGAAGCTAAAACAAGTTTTTAAGAAGCACTGAACATACCTTGCTGGGGTGGATACCAACATGGACAGTGGTGCCGTTAGCTTTTTCACGCTGCACACGTTCAATGTAGATGACGTATTTCTTTCTGTACACCTGGACAACTTTGCCAATTTGCTGGCCTTTGTAGTGTCCGCGTACGACCTGCAAATTCAAGGAAGAGTCATTAAAGTCCAGGTTAATTAGATATCAAAATGACATGAGAGAAAGAAGCTGTTCATCTGTTGATGAGGTATAGCAGTCACTCCAGTTCAGATGAGTCCATCTACCTTCCTATTACAAACCCTTCAGACACAGGTATGAAGAAAGTCTCAGGAGGAAGGCAAGAGCTTAAGCACACTTTTCCAGGTTTTAATTTTACAGATGTCGCAAGTATCCAAACATTAAACCAATACAAATCACAAATGCAATTTAATTAGGATTTGTGATGGGGTTATACAGTTTGCTGTACTTCTAATACATATTCTCACCAAATGCTTGTACAATTTCCCCCCTAATTTGCAGACAAGCTCTGTCCCGCTTGTAAACAACCTCACGATTCTGTGGACCCTGTAATATCGTACCTGTACTTCATCATCCTTGCGAATGGGCATAGACCGAACGTTGTACTTCTGCCTCAACTCCTTGGAGAGGGGTGAGGACATGATCTTTCTACGGACATGTGAGGGGGCATTGAAGTGCCTCTTGCGGTTCTTGCTTCGGTCAGAAGTGACAAATGGACTGAACTTCATGTTGCCTAAAAAAGGAAAAAACACACATGAACTTTCCATATGGTCGCAATGCGAAAGACAACAAGCTGTAACAAATGGACCTGGCAAATAGATAAAACAAGTTACACATTTTGTAAATAGAAAAATCAACTGTGTATAAAAAGGACTAATTTGATAAGGCTCCCCTTTAACCATCTGAGTTTAGAGGAAAAGGCTGACAAAAGGTGGGCACACATGACATCCCATTAGAAACTATTTAAGAGACAATGTCAGCTCCCTAAACAATGTACCAGCCAGTCCCATGTAACTGAACAGTGTCCCCTACAACCCCTCCTACTCAGGTCTGCAACCTGAATCACTGTTTAGCATTCAACATAGGCAAATACCCATGTCCCCTGCCATGCACTGTGACCATCTTCTGACTACAATGACAACTAATAAGCTTTGAATTGATTGATGCAAGGGGCAGCAGATGAACCATGGCATGTAGTAGGGGACACAAGCATCCCCGACACTCCCTTAGTGAGAAATGGGGGGGGGGGCACGATATTTTTTCGGTCAATATCAGGTGCTGATATTCTGTACGTCACCTGCCACCCAGATGCAGCTTGTCACTACACTACTTCCGGCAGCTTCCCCAGTGGCATCTGAGCAGGTAAACTTCCACATGCGGGCAGTGAGAGATGACGCAACAATCTAATTGCCCGCAGCTGTTGAAAGCAGCCTTCGTAGCCCTGCTGTAGGGGCAGAACAGCGGTCCTGCGAAGTGGGTAGTGAGAGATCTCATCTCTGTTGCCCATCGCAACGCTGACAGATTGGCAGACAGCAGCGAGCGCCGTGCTGGGACAGGGGGAGGAGGTCTGACCAAAAGTTACAGATTTGAAAAATGTGAATATCCGCCCCCCAATTATTGAAAAATGTGAATATCAGCCCCCCCAATTATTCAGTCGACCTCTGGTGAGAAGTGCTGAACAGTCTGACAGAAGTAAGGCTACCAGGGAGGTTAGCATCTCTGCCACTTAGATGTGTTTAGACCTCATTTAGAAAGACGACTGCTGCTAAGAACTATACTTGCCATAGAAACTACCTCCATGTATCCTCTGTGGGCACAGCCAATCATAGGGTGCCAAGGTTCACCATCACTGCCCTATACAGTCCACTGGTCAGTGCTGCTGCTCTAAGCGGTTAAATGCGATTAGAAATCTGACTGCCTCCAATTGCAGGGATGACATTTCTAGTGACATACAAACTGCTTGCAGCGAAATGTCACATCGGTATGTGGCTTTTACACAGTGTTGCTGTGTCCAGATGCAGAGTTATTCACATCTGCATGCAGCAGATAACTTGCCTTCATAGTTCTCATCTGTACAAGGCCTTATTCACGCAAACTCTCCAATCAGGTCCACCTGTTCAGGCGGACCTGAATGGAAGGTTCACATGACCTTTTTAATGGACCACCTTAGGCCACTTATGCAACCTAAAAGCTGCAAAATTTTGCAGCAACTTTGAGACTTCCTGTTTAATCTTGGGGTCTATGGACCTCAAGTCGCATCAAAGCAGTGCAGTCACACAGATATGAACAGCACCCATTGGAAATCATGGGGTACAACTTGTCATGCAACTTTACAGTCACAGGGCAAGTCACAAGTGGGAAAGGGGCCATGAGGGTGCTATGTACAACAATGGAAGCAAATAAGCACCAAACTTTACAAGAGAGTGGAAGTGTCAGAGCAAGCAAACGTGTCAGTCTATATGCATATATTGGGGTGCTGTATTCTTAGAACAGACACACAGATTGCTTTAGTTTTCCCAGAAAACCTCATGTGCCTTCGATGCTCTCAAACACTGAAATCACCTATGATACTCCACACACTCACGATCAGCTGCATTGCTTGGGTAATGTGATCATTACAGAAGCGTGTGTGAGGAGACACCACATGCAAACATTTCCCTCCCAATAGAGTCCTACAGACAGCAGCCTTGTGTCCAGGAGCCCCACCGGTGACCTGATTGTCAGCTCTGCGGTACAAAGGACATGCTCCCTTGTGTCACTGGCAGTGACCTCACACCGTCCAGGACACAAGGCGCTCCCGGCGAATCCTCTGGTACAGGATAGAGAGCCCTCCGATCATTCTCCAAGCACGGCATTCACATTACTTCGGGAATATCTTCCCTGACAACATATCCGAGGACCCCTCTATCCATTCCCAGAGAAATAACACGTGTATAGAGGCGTGCGGGAGAGGATGACAACGGATTATATTCCATAATGGCCCAGGAGATCCTTACCAAGCCGCACAGTCCACTATGGCCGCCGGAAAAGAGAACTAGCAGCGACTTCCGCTCACATTAGTGGCCGCAACACTTCCCGCGAGATGACGGAGCGGCCTATGAACCGAGGCTGGGCGAGCGGGAGGCAGGTAGAGACACCCAGTGGCGCCATGCGGCATTACAAGTTGAAATGCTGAGCCAAAGTTGAAGGATAAGTTTACCTTTGCATAGCTCCCAACTGTCCTTGATTACAATGTCCCTCTTTCCTCCACATTTTCCCCTGTATATAAAATGTACTTTTTATATTTCAAAATGTATTTCCCAATGCTAAACCTTTAATCCAATTTCTATATTGTTGTTGCATTTGTAAATCCCAAAAGCCAGTACAAAGGAATAGTATTGGTTTAAAAAAAAAAGTGATACTAAAGCTTTGTTTTAAAAAATAAATAAAAACAAAATAAAAATAACAAAGACGTCATACTTACCTCCACTGTGCAGTTCGTTTGGTACAGAGTGGCCCCCGATCCTCTTCTGGGGTCCCTCGGCGGCTCTCGCGGCTCCTCCCTGCATTAGATAACCCCCTAGGAGAAGCACTCTCCCAAGGGGGTTACGTTGCGGGTGCGCTCCTGAGTCATACACTCGGTGTCCATTGCCCACCAGCCACCCAGCGCCCAAGTCATTGGATCTGATTGACAGCCGCGAGGATGCTGGGGACGCGCCCATGGAAATTCGGGGCTCAGGTAAGTAAAATGGGGGGTCCGAACACTGCAAGGTGTTTTTTCACCTTAAACACAAAGGTTTACAACCCCTTTAATCCTTTTTTGTGTAGAATTCTCCTTTTAAAAGGGTGTGGCAGGGTGTGTGTCCTATGCCTACTTACTTTGCTAATGGGTGTCCCTCGTTCCCATCTCAAAAAGTTGGGACGTATGCCTTTGTAACAAAAAGTAAATAAATGAATGCAGGTAAAAAAATGTGCGTTTATAATTTTTGTTTTACTATGAG
Organism: Rana kukunoris; assembly: GCA_029574335.1. Classification (NCBI taxonomy): domain Eukaryota; kingdom Metazoa; phylum Chordata; class Amphibia; order Anura; family Ranidae; genus Rana; species Rana kukunoris. The sequence continues at coordinate 274,121,938 of CM056051.1, read as the reverse complement.
CCTGCAAAGCATCGCACCCGCAATCAGTAATGATGGATGGTATGGCTGGTGGGTATTGCTGTCATTGCTGGTGGGTACTGCTGATATTGTTGGTGGGTACTGCTGGCACTGTTGGTGGGTACTGCTGGTACTGGCACCATTGGTGGGTACTGCTAGCTATGTTGGTGGGTACTGCTGGCATTGGTGGTGGGTACTTTTGGCACTGGTGGTGGGTACTGCTGGTACTGGTGGTAGGTACTGCTGGCACTGTTGGTGGGTATCCCTGGGGCTGCTGTCCCAGATCGTGGATTCCCAACCCGCCATTAATGAGCATCAGTGTGACAGGAGCTCTGGAGGAAGTATGTGGCTGCAGTAGAGAGTAGAGTCGATTCTTCCTGTATTGCTCCTGTCACAGACGGAGTACATTTCTTATCACCCCGCCTGTGACAGGAGCCGACACTATACAGGAAGCATCAGCTCTACTTCCTCTAGCACAAGCTCCTTTCCTCACACAAATGGTCAGGGATGGCGGGTCAGGAACCCGCCATTTGGGCTTACCGCCCCGCCATCCCAGAGTAGGAGATGGCAGGCCACATCAAAGAGCGCAGCAGGCCACATGTGGGCACCCCTGATGTAACATGTTACAAAAGGTGAACTTATCCTTTATCTTTTCAAAAAGTATGTGTAAATCCTCACATTTGTAAAACAACCCATTCTGTTTAAAACAGAAATGGTAGGCAAAAAATAAATATACAGTGGGGAAAAGAATTATTCGATCCCCTGCAGATTCTGTTAGTTTGCTCACTTACAAAGAAATAAAGGGCCAGATTCACAGAGCCCTTACTCCGGTCTATCTCGCGTTAGACGGGAGTACTTTCAAATTACGCGCGTCATTTCATTAGTCTGAATCCTCAAACCATGAAACGACGGCTTCGGGCTTTAATCCGACTGGCTTACGTGTTTGTACGCCTTCGGATCTACGCTGCAATAAATTTGCGGCCGCTGGGTGGAGTTCCCGTCGTTTTCCGCGTCGGGGTATGCAAATGAGCTTTTTCCGACGATCCACAAAGTTACGAGCGTCATTCGCAATCTCTTACGGCATCTTTAGTCATCTTTTTTCCGCGTAAAGTTATTCCAGCTTTTATCTGGTCTAATATTAGACAGCCCATGTTAAGTATGGCCGTCGTTCCCGCGTCGAATGTCAACGTTTGTTTTTATTTTTTACGTAAGTCGTCCGGGAATAGAAGTGTACGTAAACGACGCTACTCAAACAAAAAATTACGTAACGACGTTATTTCGCGCAATGCACGACGGGAAATTTCTGAACGGAGCATGCGCAGTTCGATCGCCGCGGGGATGCGCCTAATTTTAATGCTTCACGCCCCCTAATCACATATTTTGATTCCGCCGCGAGAAATACACTACGCCGCCGTACCTTTCGGGCCAAAATCTACATGAATTTGTCGTAGAGCCAGGTAAAATACGGCAGCGTAGTGTATCTCTGATACTCTGCGCCAATGTAATTGTATCTGAATCTGGCCCAAAGTGCCTATAAATGTTATCATGGGTGTATGTTAAGTGATAGAGACAGAATATCAACCAAAAATCCAGAAAAAAATGAATACAAATGTTATAAATTGAGTTGCAGTTCAGGGAGTAAAATAAGTATTTGATGCCCTATCAACCAACTACCACACAAATAATTCTGGCTCCCACAGACTGGCTACAGCATTTGCTCATACAGTACACAGATCAGTCCTGCCAATGTAAGAAGGTGCACCACTGGCATGGTTATATCCGCTTAGTCCTCCATAAATTTAGCAGTGCCACCTCATTGGTGCCATCTCATCAGTGCCGCCTTATCAGTGCCTATCAGTGAAACTTTTTTTTCTATTATGGATAGAGTAAGGAATGGTTATATAGCCCCTGTTAATTTTTTTTTTTTTGCCATCCGTTCATTTCTCTTTATTTCCTGCACAATAGCCAAACAAGAAGTGAGAGGAAATCTCTGCAGATTAAGGGAATCCCCTCCCCCCAAGGCCCTCAGAACTAGTGTCCCCACTGGACAGCAGGTCTTAAACAGGATGGGGTGTGACCTTGACAGGAAGGGGTGGATTATATTTAAATTAGGGGGGGCACGAGTTTAGTTAGGCCTAGGGCAGCACAAAACCTAAATACACCACTGGGATTGGGGGGATTTGTGGTAGGAGAGGGGATGGGGGGGATTTGTGGAAGGAGGGGGGATTTGAGGGGGAATTTGTGCTAGTAGCAAGGGCAGGACAACATAAGGGAAATCCACTGGTGGGTGCCATGGATTTACAATGCTGGACGATGTGAATAACATTGGTACAGTATGTTACATAACCGTCGATCCCTATCGGTGTGAGGATCGCCAGGACAGGGGTTTGCCAGTTCAGCAGATCCCTACCATTGCTGGACGACATGAATGACATTAGACTTATATCGTATTAGATAACCCGTCCATTTTGGGTTTGAAGATTGGAAATAGTGGTGGTTTGCCATATCAGCAGATCACCAGCTTTGTGCATCACTCATTGTGTTTGACAATGGCGTTGCTAAGGGGGTGCGGACCGCACCCGGGTGACACCTGCCAGAGGGATGACACCTGCCAGACGGGTGGCACCATGGCTGGATCTAGGGGGGTGCTGATTTTAGTTGTGCCACCCCGCACCTCTACCTGGTGTCCCAACTGTAAGTTGGGTGGGGGAAGCTTATAGGCCAGGGGAACTATACACAGTGAAGGGGGGTAACACTCATCATGGTAGGAGGGGTATTTGTGCCAGGAGAAGAGATTGGGGGGATTTGTGCTAGGAGAGGGGATTGGGGGGGGGGGGATTTGTGGAAGGAGGGGGGATTTGGGGGGGAATTTGTGCTAGTAGCACGGGCAAGACAACATAAGGGGAATCCACTGGTGGGTGCCATGGATTTACAATGCTGGACGATGTAAATAACATTGGTACAGTATGTTACATATCGGTGTGAGGATCGGCGGGACAGGGGTGTGCCAGTTCAGCAGATCCTGTATAATAATAATAATAATATAATAAATAAATTGCTAATAAACAATACACCCCAGATTTTGCTGAAATAGCTCAGTTGGGAGAGCGTTAGATTGAAGGTCTAAAGGTCCCTGGTTCAATCCCAGGTTTTGGCAGCTGTTGAGGTGTTCCCAGGAGTTTAAGGAAGAAGAATCAATTTATATTAGCTAGATTAAGAGCGATATATGGAGACCTGAATAGCGATCGATCCATTTGTCTTTTATTGTTTTGGCTTTTATAGAAAGCACGATGATTCATGGTTTAAGCCCATTTCACATGGCATGATGTCCGCAGTGTTTTAATACCTGTGCTCCTTCAGTTTTTGCCCGGAGGACAGGGGTAGACCGCTGTCAGCTCTATAGGCTATCGGATATAAAGGATTCCACTATACCTTTACAGCAGGATGCTTCTGATCTGGTCCAGAAATTGATGGGTTTTTCTGGGTTTTTTTTTTTTCTAGACTTGGATGGACCGAGTTAAGTTTAATTATAAAAAAGTAAAAAAATAAAAAAATGTTTTAATTAAAAGATAAAAAAAAAATGATTGTTTTATTGAGTCAATGGTACATCACTACTATGTGTTATTGTTAACAGTTGTTGTTTTATTGCAGGAACATGAAACATAACTGTTTATTCTGACAGCAGCAGGGTGTGGCTCTCAGATTATATAAGTGATGCACCAAAATCTTGGCTTTTAGGATTCAAAGATGGTGGTTAGGAGGCAACATAACGCCCAGAGGCAGCTTTAGGCTTTGTGAGGCCTTAGGCAAAACCTAGACATGAGGCCCCACTCACGCCCATAATGGGAAAAAAAATTCAAACGATAATACGATTCAAACAATAAAAAAATTGAAACAAAGATATTAAAGGATCACTAAAGGATTTTTTTTTTAAGCTAAATAGCTTCCTTTACCTTACTGCAGTACTGGTTTCATGTCCTTATTGTTCGTTTTTGCTTTGAAGTTGCTGTAATCCTGCTCTGTTCTCCACACTTCCTGCTTATCTGTTTCCTTATAACCACAGTACTGGGAGCTTTCTCACGGTGGTCTGAGCTGTCATTACTGTTTGTCTAAAACTTCCCAGAACCAATCAGATTCATTTTAAAAACAAAACACTGCCCCGGATTTGTTTGTTTTTGTTTTGTGAGTCTATTTCTACTTCACAGAAACATGAAGCCAGTTCAAAAGTGAAACTAACCTGCAGGCACATTATATGATTGATTTTTATCTATTTGTAATCATTTTGAAGAGGAATCAGTTAACTTTTATGTCTCTATACCCTGTAAACAGTCATTTCAGCAAAAAAAATGTTTTCCTTTAGTGACCCTTTAAGAGCTTTAAAGCGCTGATGTCAGTGTTCTCTATCTCAGTGCTGGTGTCCGTGTTCTCTGTCAGGGTGCTGGTGTCCTCTGTGTTTGTCGCGAGGCCCCTGTGAGCGTGAAGCCTTAGGCCCCATACACACGATCGGACATATCCGATGAAAACGGTCCGCGGACCATTTCCATCGGATATGTCCGATCGGGAGTTTGATCCGATGGCGTGTACACACCATCGGATCAAATTCCCCGCCGCCGGACGGCGCGGTGACGCGGCGGTGACGTTGACGCCGCCGCGTCATCGCCACGTCACCGCACCAGGAAGTAAAACACTTCCGCGCATGCGCCGAATCCATTCGGCGGCGGCGCGGCGGCGGTGGGGCACGACATGTCTGCTGGTAAGTGTACTAACCAGCAGACATGTCGGGCGGACAGATTCCACCGGATGGATTTCAAAGCATGCTTTGAAATCTGTCGGGTGGAGAAATCTGTCCGCTAGCCCATACACACGAGCGGAGATGTCTGCTGAAACGGTCCATCGGACCGTTTTCAGCGGACATATACCTTGGGGGTACGAGGCCTTAGACGACTGCCTTATTTGCCTAATTAGAGAGCCGCCTCTGCAGGGGAGAGACAATTTACACTGTTATACAAGCTTACTACTTTACATTGAAAAGATACAATAAAATATTTACAAAAAATGTGAGGGGTGCACTCACTTTTGTGAGATACTGTATATTCAGTTTTTTATGCATGTGTAATGTTTATGTGAAATACTGTGGTTTCCTCAAAAATGTTAATTAGAAGGTCTCCTGTTGGATCCCTTCCTCTCATTAGCTTACTTAAAGTGATTGTAAAGTCTCGTTTTTTTCCCTATAAAAATAGCAAACATGCTATACTTACCTGCTGTGTTGCAGTGGATTTGCACAGAGCAGCCTGGATCCTCCTCTTCTCAGGTCCCTCTTCGGTGATCCTGGCTACTCCCTCCTGTTCAGTGCCCCAACAGCAAGCAGCTTGCTATGGGGGCACCTGAGCTGAGTCGAATCAGAGCTCCCTGAGTGCCAACATGGCCCTGCCCATGGGCGTCCACAAAACTTTTTTCAGGGGGGGGGGCATCATTTTAAGGTCACCATTGCTCCGCCTTTTTTTGACAATGTCATCACAGAGACTGCAGTGCAGACATACTACAGGAGATGGTCAGAGACTGCGGACATAATATATATACATTACATCTCCATACACCCAGATACATTACACCCCCATACACCCAGCTAAATTACACCTCCATACACCCAGATACATTACACTGAGGGCTGTAATCGTCTTCCAAATAGTTAACCAGGGGACGCACGGGTTGTGCGTTCCTTGGTTAACACTGACACGCATCTTAGCCAATTAGGTTCACCGGATCTGGTTACCGGTAACCTGATTGGCTGAAGCGACATCGAGGGATCGTGTGGAAGGATCTGAGGATGGCTGACTGAGAAAGGTAAGTGCCAGGTGGGGGGGGGGGGGCAAACTGATGGGCACAGTGTAAACAATGGCATGGCACAGTGGCTGCGTTTGGCATGGCACTGTGGCGATAATTGATGGACACAGTGGCGACAATGGCATGGCACAGTGACTGCGTTTGGCATGGCACAGTGTCTATGTTTGGCATGGCACAGTGGCAAAAATTGATGGACACAGTGGCGAGAATAGCATGGCACAGGGGCTGCGTTTGGCATGGCACAGTGGCGACAATGGCATGGCACAGTGGCGACAATTGATGGCATGGCACAGTGGCGACAATTGATGGGCACAGTGGCTGCTTTTGATGGCATGCCACAGTGGTGAAAATTTTATGGCACAGTGGCTGCGTTTGATGGGCACAGTGGCAGCAATTGATGGGCACAGTGGCAGCAATTGATGGGCACAGTGGCAGCATTTGATGGGCACAGTGAGGCTGCAATTGATTTTTTTTTTTTCCTTTGTTTGCGCCCCCTCAAAAATGTTCCTTCCATTTCCTCCCAGTCCTCCTATCCTACTTCCTTTAAACTATATTCCCAGTATTCCTCCTCCTCCCTGTTATTACAACCTCTCAAAAAATGGGATTTACAATGTAAATAAAAAATAAATAAATAATTACATTTGGATATTCATTTTTGTGCTCATTTTTCAAAAATGTATTTACCACCAGTAACATATTCAGCAATATAGGTAAAACAACAATTGCACACAACATGAAGATAAGAGTATAACAAACTGACAAAAGTAAATATGTTTTCAATATTGATCATATGTCACTGTATATGCAGCAAATCAGGTGCTGCGATTCCATGAAATGGTTGTTCAGCCGGCATTTTCAAGCCATCTTTTAGCATTCTTCTCCTCCTGTTTGTCTCCAGAGTTTGCTGTAGTCCCACTCCCTTGAGTCCCTATATTGGTAAAGATAAACTTGTAATTGCTGTTGCACATGACTGTTATTACAAGGAGAAATATTTATTATAATTAATTTCTTATAATTAAAGGACCTTGCATACATTTAACCACTTAAGCTCCGGAACATTTGTAGCTAAAGGACCAGGCCCTTTTTTGGGATTCGGCACTGCGTCGCTTTAACTGACAATTGCGCAGTCATGCGACATGGCTCCCAAACAAAATTGAAGTCCTTTTTTTCCCACAAATAGAGCTTTCTTTTGGTGGTATTTGATCACCTCTGCGGTTTTTATTTTTTGCGCTATAAACAAAAATAGAGCGACAATTTTGAAAAAAAAACAATGGGGCAGATTCACGTAGATCGGCGCATTATCATTCCGGCGTAGCGCACCACTTTTCCGTTAGACTTGCGCAATCTAGCCGCGTAATCCGGCGATTCACGTAGCTTTTACGCAAGAGCTTGCGCAAACGTAAGGTTTTTTCCGTAGGCGTAAGGAGGAGTAATACAAATTGGGAGGGACGTGGGCGTGTTACATTGAAATGAGCCGTGACCCCATGCAAATGAAGGGCCGGCCGACTCGCGCATGCAGAGCTGTCTCAGAAGGCGGGTCTGGGTGGCCAGGTTCCTTCTCAGACAGGCGGGCATGAGATTGGGCGCCCCCCTGGTGCTTGGGGATGACCTCCTGGCTCTTGCTGATGGTTGTGGCCGGGGAGAAGGGGAGGCCCTTGTGAGGGGAGCCATGTTGGGGGAGGAGGGGGGGGGGCTGACCCTTAGGGAGGGCAGGCTTCTTGCAGCCAGAGGGGAAGAGTCCGCAGAAACCAAAGGGCCAGTGCCTTCCATGGACTCCTCCTCCTCATGATTCTGCTCCTCCTCATGATCGTCCTCCGCATGATCCTCCCCCTCCTCTTGTTCCTCCTCTGCGGACTCTGGCCTTGTTGGGGGGGCCTCATTTATTGGTTTGCGTAAAAGTTATAGCGTCTACAAAATAGGGGATAGTTTTATGGCATTTTTATTAATAATTTGTTTTTTTACTAGTAATGGCGGCAAACAGCAATTTTTATCATGACTGCGACATTATTGCAGACACATCGGACACTTTTGACAGAGCCATTCGGAAATACTCGAAAAAACTCAGAAATGCTCTGTTTCCGAGCACTGGCGTAGCGGGGGGGGGGGCAGTGGGGGCTGTCGCACCGGGCGAAAAATTGTGGGGGGCGAATCCATCTCCTACACTGACAGTCAAATAGGACCTAGTCCCGGCTAGTGGGGAAGACAGTTTAGACTCTGGCTGCCCTGTGATTGGGCGAATGGGGTCATGTGCCTGTGTGGCTTTCCTGTTCCTTCTAGAGTGTTGGCAGTAAATATGAATGGTGAGCGCCGCGGCGAGCCAAAGCACCTCCAACCGTACATACAGCTGCTCCTCCGCTGTTCTCTCACCACCTTTGATGTACGCAGGGCCGCCATCAGGAATTTTGGGGCCCCTTACACAGCTTCAGGCATGGGCCCCCTGGAGCAGAGAACCGGGGGGGGGGGGTGCTGCCGCATGAAATTGAGAAGCGGGGGGGGGGCTGCTGCCGCGAATTGAGAAGCGGGGGGGCCCTTTACAAAAAGAAGAAATAAAGAAAAATATATATAAAAAAAGGGGGGTAGCCATCCGGGGCCCTGGGGACCTCTGTGCCCTTTAATAAAAATAAAAAAAGAGAGAATATATATATATATATATAATATATATATTTTAAAAAGGGTGGTTGCCAACTGGGGCCCCGGGGACCTTATTTTTTTTTTATAAAAGGAAATTACAAAAAAAGGGGGCTTTCCATTCGGGACCTCTGGGCCCTTTAATAAAAAGAAACCTCTGGGCCCTTTAAAAAAAAAAAAAGAAATAAAAAAAAATATATATAAAAAAGAAATAAACATTTATATATAAAAAAAAAAGGGGGGGGGTTGCCTTCCAGGGCCCTGGGGACCTCTGGGCCCTTTAATAAAAAATAAAAATATAAAAAATATATATAAACAAAAATAAAAAATACAATTATAAAAAAAAGGGGGTTTGACACATGGGGCCCTGGGGACCTCTGAGCCCTTTAATGAAAATACATCTATATATTAAAAAAAAGAAATAAAGTAATATAAAAAAGTAAAAAAATATATAAAAAAGGAGGATTGTCATCCGGGGGCCCTGGGGACCTCTGGGCCCTTTAATAATAATAATTATATATATATATATATATATATATATATATATATATATATATATATATATATATATATATATATATATATATATATAAATAAATAAAAGAAATACAAAAATATATAAAAAATATATTTTTTTTTATAAAAAAAGGGGGGTTGTCATCTGGGGGCCTGGGGATCTCCAGGTCCCTGTGGACCTCCGGACCTCTAAAAAAATACAAGAAAAAAAAATTGGCCCTTTAATAAAAAATAAAAGAAAAATATATTAAAAATATATATTTTTTTATAAAAAAATATATTTTTTTATAAAAAAATAAATAAAAAAGAGGGGGTTGCCATCTGGGGCCCTGGTGGCCTACGGGCCCCTAGACCCCTAAAAAATGGCCCTTTAATAAAAAAAATAAAATAAAAATATATTAAAAAATATATATATTTTTTTATAGAAAATAAATAAAAAAAAGGGGGGTTGCCATCCGGTGCCCTGGGGGCCTCCGGGCCCCTGTGGACCTCCGGACCTCTAAAAAAAATAAAAGAAAAATAATTGGCCCTTTAATAAAAAATAAAAGAAAAATATATTAAAAAAATATATTTTTTTATAAAAAAAATATATTTTTTTATAAAACATATATATTTTTTTATAAAAAAAAAAGGCTTGCCATCTGGGGCCCTTGGTGGCCTCCGGGCCCCTGGGGACCTTACAGGTGTAATGCCTGTACCCCCCTGATGGCGGCCCTGGTTGGCACCCATCTAAAACTGACCTATTAGTATTGGGTGAACTTTGATTTTAAATATTTGATGTGTAAATATAACTCTCTCCTTTTCTTTTTACAGAGACTTGAAACCTGAGAACATACTGCTTGATAGCTCTGGCCATGTCAAAATAGCGGACTTTGGCCTTTCTAAAGTCGATATGTTCGGACCCAAGAAAGCGTATAGCTGTGCCGGTACTGAAGCCTATATGGCCCCAGAGGTAAGTAAAAAAACACCCTTCTTTTTCCCCTTTACCACATCCCTCTTTATATTATTATGTTTATCAGCCATATCATTATAATAAAATAACAAGAATTTTGGAGATGAAGGAAGCAGGGTCACAAGAAGCCTAAAAAACATCAGGGGCCACACTGTGACCTGTCATTTCTACCAATTATTTCTTACCTTTTATTACTGCTCTGTGTATGGCTGATCATGTGCTTTATTTTATAGTTACTCTTACTCTCTGTTCTCTTTTTTATCAGGTTTACTATAAAAAACCCTACGATGCCATGGCCGACTATTATTCCCTGGGTGTCATCCTGTTTGAAATGGCCACAGGAAAAGATCCAGAATCAGTCAGATCCAGGGACTACTTCTATCCAAGGAACATTGACCCTGACCTTCGAGATGTTATTGAGCGAGTAAGTAGTCTAGAATTATAATTATCTCAGAGCTATAGGTCCTTAGTGTTGTCTATGTAAAAAGGCTCTTCTGCATTGCTATGTGCTATAGTGATAAAGGGATTAGAGTCAGAAATCACAGAGGGGTATATGACTTCTGGAAGTGTTAAATACAGATTTTATGGCAGGATATTGACCACATAGGAGGTCAGCATTACATCTGAACTACCCATGTGACATCCTGAAAACATGAGCTGTTGGGGGAACTCCTAGACCGGTTCAGGAATGTTACCTTAGATCACAGGTGTCAACACAAGGCCCGCGGGCTGAATCTGGCCCTTCAGGCCATTTAATGTGGCCCTCGTACTTCTCCTGCAGCTGCAGGAGAACTCCAGCCCTTCTCTGGTCCTACTCCAGACCCTTACTTTCTGCTTTCAAGCAATGCATCCATCTTCTTCCCAGAAGCAGCATAAGGAAAGGGGGGTGCACTGTGATGTAAGGGAGAGTGGGGGACTCAACATCTGATGGTGGGGTGGTTCTTGACATCTAATGTAAAAGGGAGGGGATGTGCTGGACATCTAATCTTACAGATGGAACCGGCCCCATTTGAGGGCAATCATAATGTTGATGCGGCCCGCAATGAAATTGAGTTTGACACCCCTGCCTTAGATCCTTCTAGCAGACATACCTTAATTTAAACCTACACTAAGGAATTAAAATATGACATTCTAAGACTTTTTTTTAATAATAGCCGACACTAAACTGGCTAATTTATCATTTTCTGTTAGTGACAATCTACTGTATGCTAAATTTCATATCATTTCCATTACAGCTTCTTGCAAAATATCCGGGAGATCGCTGGTGGGCAGTGAGAAGACTACGAGAGCGCCCCTTCTTCAGATCTATTGACTGGAAGAAGTTGGAGGAAGGAAAGGTTACTTCACCATTGTGGATGCCAGAAGTAAGTCCATTGGAAGTACAATTAATATAACGTATTTAGTCGACTAAATCTCCAGTAGACTAAAATGCATCTACAAATGCAGCTGCTGACTTTTAAAAACGGTCCTGCAGTCCAGCGTCTGCAGGAGAAGACGAGCAGTTGCTCGTTCCGGCTTCACTGCCCAATTCCCTACTGCGCATCTGCAAGTCACGCAGTGCTGTCCTCACAGGGACACGGGGGCGGAAAGTGACGCACTACCCGCAGAGAGGACTGCCGGAAGCGGGTGCAAATACCTGTCTTAGACAGACAGGTATCTGCACCCCCCTCCCCCCTAAAAATTGTCAAAAGGGACACCGGAGGCGGGAGGGTTCCGAAAAGCGGAAGTTCCACTTTAGGGTGGAGCTCCGCTTTAATTTTGAAGTCAAACTTCAATCTAGTTTTAGTCTTATGCCCCGTACACACAACCAGGCTTTTGCCCGGCCAAACTCACATTCCATTGGAGTAAAAAAGAACATGTTCTCTATCTAAACTCCGATGGAATTCCTCTGAATATCCAATGAGGCATACACACAGTCGGAATTTCCGATGGAAAAAGTCAGTCAGACTTTTTTCATCAGAAATTCCGATCGTCTGTACGGGGCATTAATCTTGTGACTAAAATGGCATTTTAGTTTTAGTCCCATTTTAGTCTTTTGACTAAAATGCTATTTCAGTTTTATAGTCGTATTTTAGTAATCTCAATTGTTTTAGTTTTAGTCGTATTTTAGTCGACTAAAATAGTATTCATTTAGACTAAAATGTTTGTCGTTTTAGCCGACTGAATTAACCCTGCTGTATACAGGAATTGCAGAATAATTATTAACTTCAAAAAAAGGAAAACACGATCATTTGTACATTTGCTACATTCCACATGCACCCCACTACTAATTATTAATATAAAATATCATTATAGATTCATAGAAGAACAAAATATGACTTATAATGGTAACATTAGGTAGTATAGTGTTACATTTGAAAATGCATCTCCTGGTTGGTATGTCATGTATTGAATGATAGGTCTGATTTATGTATTTTCTTGTTGCAGTGCCCAGAAATAGACACAAATCAGCAAATTGACGTGAAGAAACTGATTCACTACAGAAGAAAGAAAGAGAGGAGAATTGCAGATGAGCACCAAAGATTGTTTGGTGGCTTCAGCTTCATAAGCAGGAAATGGAGAAAGATGCTGAAGAGGAAATGAAAGAATAAGATCTAAAGAAAAACTCACTAATCCAAGAATCTTGTACTGTCTTACGCCGGGCCGATCCTTTGCTGGTCTTCGGATCCCTGGTATTGCCAACTAGACTTAGGGAGCCAGCTGTGACCCTAAGTGCAAATGCACAAAATCCTGTGCTTTCAGTCTGGTCCTGCAGCCTCCTGAGACATGTGAAGTGTAATTTTCATCTCTCCTGACGTAACCCTGACTCTTTCGGGTTTGAAGATTGTCAGCAGATTGCCACCATTGTGCATCACTCATTGTGACTAAACATTGCTGGACTGGCATGCACTGACCTACACTAACAGAGGACGTCCAGATGTACATAAACTGACCGCTCCATGCTTTAGATAGATGCACACAGACACTCAACCAAATTAGAAGAGAGTAGATCGCACACACAGATTATAGGATGAGGCCGTACTACAGACATACATCCAACAGAAAAAGGATGACTAGCAGTAGGGTAGCTTAGTGTAGGTCCTGCCCTAGAAGAGTCTACCTTGCCGTGGTGGGCAGGCTTGGAATCTCTTGGTCAAAAGTGTGTCAGCAAATGGGCGAGAGGATCACTAGATCTTCACTTCTGGCCAATTGATTTTACCAAAGGACTCTTGGTTTAATCAGAGTATATAGAGTTGGAAAAGGAAAAAATGTGTATAGATCCATAATTATACTTTCATGAAACACGTGGAGCGCTACCCCCTCAGGAGCTGCTGGTTAAATATGGGATGGCATGTTATCTCATGGCTCGGGTAAAATGTCTAGGGCAGTGTTTCTCAACTCCAGTCCTCAAGGCCCCCCAACAGGTCAGGTTTTCAGGATTTCCATTATTTTGCACAGGTGATTTGATCAGTTTCACTGCCTTAGTAAATCCCACAGCCTTTTCATCTGAGGGAAATCCTGAAAACATGACCTGTTGGGGGGCCTTGAGGACTGGAGTTGAGAAACACTGGTCTAGGGTGAAATACAATGGCAATGAAGTAATGTCCGCAAAATAGAAGTCTCTTATAAGTGCTCTTTTATTACCCAGCCAGGTAAAAACGGTTAACAGGTGATGGGAAGGATAGACAAAGGTTGAGGAAAGATAGCAGACTCAGGCTTTGGATATTTGAAGCAATCCTGCTTCCGACAAAAATCAATCTTTCTGCGCCACTTCAACTTAAGTGGGTATAGCGTACCTGGACAGGCCTCTCTCACAGAACCTGGCAGCCAGAGTATCACTCGAACTTGAGAAGGATGCCTCTGCCACAGGCTCTTCTATATGACCGTCAGAAAAGCGCCTCTGCCACAGGCCTTCCCTGAGTATAAATCGGAGGTAGTCCTCCTGAGTGAAGGTTTTCCTGAGTCTTCCCTTTATGTCGCCAGAGTACCGACTAAGAGAGGAAATAATCCCTCAGTGTACAGTACCTCGATCCCCGATGGATTGTCTAGGCCCTATTGGATTGCCTGCCTCCGGGCTCTCCCACCGAACAGACTGACTCCCCACCGAACAGCACAACTTGCTTGGGATCTTCGTTGGTGGGAACCCAGTGAGTCACAGGGTCCCCATAGTGTTCAGAGGATTCCGGACTAGCTTGGCTCCGGAACCAGGAACTCCGCATAGCACCCACGCCCTGGCCAGGTAGGCCATAACACATGGCGTGCGGTGATGTGCTGTCACCCTAAAGGTGGCTGCCGCACCAGGAACCAGAAGACCAGAACGAACAAGACAAGATGGTGTCTGCCTCATACGTACCCTCTCCCAGCATGCCCAGCGAAGCCCAAGCCTCCCGATTGGCTGCTGAAAAAGAGAACCCGAACCTCCGCTTCCACTGCTTCCACCCGCTGCCTCGGGGTGTAAGAACACCCCAAACACAGCAGAGTGAGCCCACAGCACAGCCAAGCCGAAACAGAGAGCCCTAAACAAATCACAATTGAGATCAGAGTAAGTTTACACTCTGATCTTTTCCCGCTAAATTTCAATAGCGTCCGTACTTGGAAGTACAGGGGCGCTACACACACAATAAAAAATTGGTATATTTACATTTAACCCCTTCAGCACCCCCTACAGGTTAACCCCTTCACTGCCAGTGCCATTTTAACAGTAATAATGTGCATGTTTATAGCACTGATCGCTGTAAAAATGACAATGGTTCCAAAAGTGTCCGATGTGTCCGCCATAATGACGCAGTCATGATAAAAATCGCTGATCGCCGCCATTACTAGTAAACAAAAAAAATTTTATCAAAACTATCCCCTATTTTGTAGATGCTATAACTTTTGCGCAAACCAATCAATAGACACTTATTGCGTTTTTTTTTTTTACTAAAGATATGTAGAAGAATACGTATCGGCCTAAACTGGGGATATTTATTATAGCAAAAAGGAAAAAAATATTACATTTTTCTCAAAATTGTCACTCTATTTTTGTTTATAGCACAAAAAAATTAAAACCGCAGAGGTGATCAAATACCACCAAGAGAAAGCTCTATTTGTGGGGGGAAAAAGGACGAAGGATGTCAATTTTGTTTGGGAGCCACGCAGGGATGTATTTAGGTTTTGTGCTGCCCTAGGCTTGACTAAACTCGTGCTCCCCCTAATTTAAATATGACCCACCCCTTCCTGTCAAGGCCACACCCCTTGCGGTGAAATTTTCAAGTGGGGACACTAGTTCCGATGGCCTTGGGGGAGGGGAGGCAATGGATTCCCTTAATTTGCATAGATTTCCTCTCACTTCCTGTTTGGCTATGGGACAGGAAGTGAAGGGAAAACTCTGCAATTGGACAGGGATGGTAAAAAATTAGAAGTGACGCCCCCCCCCCCCACAGTTGCAGAATGCCACCCACCCACATACTGGAAGCAGTGCGGCCAATTTATGGGGGCGCTAAACTAATTTGCCTAACAGTGTAGCGCAAGCCAGCGGAGGCGCTGTCCAAGCAGCCCCCCTGCAAAGTGCTGCCCTAGGCCTGGGCCTTGTTGGCCTAGGCCAGGATACAGCATTGGAGCCACGTCGCACGAGCGCACAATTGTCAGTTAAAGCGATGCAGTGCCGAATCGCAAAAAGTGCCCTGGTCTTTGGCCAGCAAAATAGTCCGGGGCTTAAGTGGTTAAATGACACAGTGAAAAGAATTGTGACTCTCAGAGAAAGCAACACTCTAAAATGTATTTAAATACATCAACACCCAAAAAAATGTCACTATAGCTGGTTGGGTTCGCTGTCTCTTTTAAATTGTTACATCAATATTGAAAGCTTAATTGACAATGACACAATGACAGTGGGACTAGGCCCTGCCCCCGGCTATGCTCACAGCTTTTGACTGACAACAGCTGGAGCCAATGGCTCCAATGCTCTAAGCCAAGCCTGTGAGAGCGTGGAGAGGGGAGAAGAGCTGCTGCAGACGTGCATAGCGCTGGATCGAAATCGGGCTTGAGTATTAAGGGGGGGAGTGGCCCCATTAACCATTTGCCGACTGCCACGCGTACATTTTCGTCGGCAAAATGGCATGAGCTGGCAAAGCAACACCCCAGGCCTAGGGCAGCATGAAAATAGTCCCCGCCAGCTTTCACTACACTTTTAGTGCAACACCCGTCTTATGAGGTGGACTGAGCCGCCCCCATAAAGAGGCCGCACTGATGCCGGTATGATAGGCATGGTGGGGACACAAGAGACACTGACATGGTCACCTATACCTGTCATGTAGGTAGTAGGACTCTCCTGCAATCCTTTGCTTGTGTCAGTTGTGCATATTAGGGAATCTTAAAGAAGTTGTAAAGGAAAAACATTTTTGCCTAAAATTTATGTGTGCAAGGTAAACAGACAGAATAGTGTAATGATTCTGTTAAAAAAAAGAGTAAATACCTATTAAATTCCTTTATCTATATCACCTCCGGCGTTCTAGTTTCTGTTCTCTCATTCACTTCCTGGTTTGCGGTGCTCGTTCATGTAAGAACTACATTTCCCAGTATGCATTGCGGTATGCCCAGTAATTCACATCTCTTTGAAGCCTCTAACACGTAGAGAGCGTCCTGCCACACAGATGTAGTTCCCAGGAGGGGGCGAGCACGTTACTGACCACCGCAGTAAAGTCTCCCTTCACGGTGGTGAGTTACAAGCAGGAAGTGAACAGAACAGAGAAGAAATAGAGCAATTTCTGAGCAAAAACGAACAATGAGGAAGTGAAAAGAGGAAGGTCTGCAGGTAAAGGATGCTTATTATGAAAAAAAAAAATCCTTTACAACTTTAAGTGTATTTCTATTGATGAGAAAGAAAAAAACAGATTTATTTGTTCCTGCCCCCAATACTTCCTTTGCTTACTGCCTGGACCACATACCTTCAGCACTGTGCTACATGTTTTCTGCTGCACCACTGGCATGGTTATATCCTCTTAGTCCTCCATAAATTTAGCAGTGCCACCTCATTGGTGCCATCTCACCAGTGCCGCCTTATCAGTGCCTATCAGTGAAACTAACTTTTTTATTATGGATAGAGTAAGGAATGGTTATAAAACCCCTGTTAATTTTTTTTTTGCCATCCGTTCATTTCTCTATTTCCTGCCCCATAGCCAAACAAGAAGTGAGAGGAAATCTCTGCAAATTTAGGAAATTCCCTCCCCCCAAGGCCCTCAAAACGAGTGTCTGGAAAATTTTAGGGCAGGTCTTAAACAGGATGGGGTGTGACCATGGGCATCCGCTGAAATTTTTTCAGGGGGGGGGGCGCTTCAACAGCGGCAATACACAGTCACATTTAACCCTGTCTTCGACCACTAGCTGTGGTTTAAACCCCCCCCCAACCCTCAGTCTTTTTTTTTTTACAATTTTTTTTTTTTTTACATTTTTTACCAGTCTTGTTGGGGGGGCTTTGGTGAAATATCAAGGGACTAAACAGACCCCTGATAGCCCACTTTAAAAAATTTAGAATGTAAATTCTCCAGTTCCTTTCTCTGAGGCATAATAAACATAGTAAATTGGAACAAATATACTCTCTGTGTACCAAACTTTTCCTGATTCCCTCAATCTCTGTGACTGGTCCCCTGCAGCTTCTGTGAAAGTTGTGACAGGCTGTGGTAGCACTCCATCATCCTCATTGTACCATACAGGGTTAATGTTCCTGTATGGTATGCAATAATGCTGAGGCTTTGGGTTGAGGAGGAGAGCAGTGTGGCTGGCTGGAACATGGAAACTTAGGCCTCGTACAAACGAGGGGATATGTCCGCTGAAAACGGTCCGATGGACCGTTTCAGCAGACATCTCCGTTCGTGTGTATGGGCTAGTGGACAGATTTGTCCACCCGACAGATTTCAAAGCATGCTTTGAAATCTATCCGGTGGGAATCTGTCCGCCCGACATGTCTGCTGGTTAGTACACTTACCAGCAGACATGTTGTCCCCCACCGCCGCCGCGCCGCCGCCGAATGGATTCGGCGCATGCGCGGAAGTGTTTTACTTCCTGGTGCGGTGACGTAGTGGTGACGTGGCGGCGTCAACGTCACCGCCGCGTCACCGCCGCGTCACCGCGCCGTCCGGCGGCGGGGAATTTGATCCGATGGTGTGTACACGCCATCGGATCAAACTCCCGATCGGACATATCCGATGGAAATGGTCCGCGGACCGTTTTCATCGGATATGTCCGATCGTGTGTACGAGGCCATAGAAGTAAAAGTGGTCATTTCCCCCCAGCAGTGCAAGGGTGGACTTTTCCCTTTCCTGGAGGTGGGCTGTATTCTGTATGTCTCTTGTGTGTGGAATGCATCCATGTGGAGCCTGAAAAGTGCAGTCCACTCTGACTCCCGGGGGGGGGGGCAATTGACCCCCCTTGCCCTATGGAGCGGACGCCCATGGGTGTGACCTTGACAGGAAGGGGTGGATTATATTTAAATTAGGGGGGCACGAGTTTAGTTAGGCCTAGGGAGGCACAAAACCTAAATACACCACTGGGCGCACCACCGCGTGTGTTTATGTTTGTACGTTCAAATTAGTGGGGGTGGGTGGCCTTAAATTTTTTATGGGGGGATTTTATGTGCTTCGGTGTAAATTTACATTTTTTTTGAATATTTTTTTTTTTTACTGTACCATTTTTGTCTATCACATAGGAGACAGAAATGCCCTAATTTGGTGATTTTTTTTGTGACAGATTTTCTTTGATGAGACATTCGGGGTCCAAAAGACACTGCATTACATTCTTTCTGAGCCTTGATGTCAATGGGCACCCAGAAATGACGTCACTCCACTTCAACTTGAAGGGGAGGAGAGAGAATATGTGTCTGCTCTTCTCCCCCCCCCCCCCCTACTTCTCTACCTGGCGGCACACAATGTATAAACAACATCACTCTTACAAGAAACATGTTGGATTTTTTGCAGCAATAAAAACTGCTCAATGGCAACCTCCAGTTTTGATTCATGACAGAATTTCATGAATGAATTTAAGCTCTTGGTCAAACCGATTATCTCAGCTTTTAATAAGTATCTTTTAGCCCAGGTTTACACTGGGCTACGGGAGTGCTGAACTCGCACGATTTTACTCCAGTTGGCAGTCCTGATTTCGGCCGCGATTTTAGAGACATCTGTGCAGGTTTCTGCACAGATGTCAAATTAAATCGCAAAAAGTAGTACAGAAACTACTGTACTTTTTGAAATCGGTGCAGCGCCGCAAATGCGGTGTCGCACCGATTAGGATGGTGCCATTGCCGGCAATTTTCAGCAAATACCGCCGTTTTGAAATGCGATTTGACATGCCAAATCGCATGTCAAAACGCACCAGTGTGAACCAGGGCTAAGGCCTCATTCACACAAGGTGAATCCATTGCCACGGAGTCCGCCAGCTCAGCGGGAGAACTCTCCGTTGATCTCAGCTGAGCTGGTGGATGACAGGTCTCTCTGTGCTCACTGAGCGGGGAGGGGCTTGTCGAGCGCTGCTGCTTGCTATGGGGAGATTGGACGAAAACAGACAGCATGTTCGTTTTGAACAGATCTCACCCGATCCCATCCACCAGGACGGATGGCGAACGTATCGCTATACGTCTGATTTTAGCGGACCGGATGTCAGCGGACATGGTCACCGCTGACAAGCGGTCACAGTTGCTTGTTGTTCTGTTTACGCAATATAAGCACTGAAAGTTTGATCTCTGTAACTGATTCAGATGTGGTGAGATAGCTTAACTTGTAGGCAGGTTGCCTACAGTTTGTTAGTTGCTGGGGACGGAAAATGGGTTATTTTGCACCTCAGTTCCTGGGGTTTTTGGACACTGCCTATCCACCCTGTGATATAAAAGAGGGGGAAGGCTGGGTTGAGGTTGGGATCGTTTTGACCCCCCCCCCCCCCCCCGATGCTATGGCTGTCATGGGGCTGTCACCATCCCTGTGCTGTGCTGACTGCCTCCTGGTGCTGTACCCCTGCTGTGCTTATTATCAGGAGCTCCCACCATCCCTGTGCTGACTTCCTCCTGGGGCTGTGCTCATTATGAGGGGCTCCCACCATCCCTGTGATGTGCTTATTATGAGGGGCTCCCACCATTCCTGTGCTGTGCTGACTTCCTCCTGATGCTGTACCCCCGCTGTGCTTGTTATGAGGGGCTCCCACCATCCCTGTGCTGTGCTCATTATGAGGGGCTCCCACCATCCCTGTGCTGTGCTGACTTCGTCCTGGGGCTATGCCCCTGCTGTGCTCATTATGAGGGGCTCCCACCATCCCTGTGCTGTGCTGACTTCCTCCTGGGGCTGTGCCCCTGCTGTGCTTATTATGAGGGGCTCCCACCATCCCTGTGCTGTGCTCATTATGATGGGCTCCCACCATCCCTGTGCTGTTCTGACTTTCTCCTGGGGTTGTACTCCTGCTGTGCTCAATTTGAGAGGCTCCCACCATCCCTGTGCTGTGCTGACTTCCTGAGTTTGCTTATTCATCATAACGAATGTTCGTAATTGTTACGAAAAGTCAACGAACATTTCACCCGTTCTGTAAGAAATTCGGATCCGAAATTCGTCAACGAAATTTCACATTTCGTAAAAATTCGGAAGCATAGCAATTCGTATTTCGATTCGTACAAAACAAACCGCACATGTCTAACACATACTGCAGCTACTGATTTTTAATAATCGGATACTTACCTGTCCTGGAGTCCAGCGATGTCAGCACCGCAGCTGATGTTTCCATCGGCTGGTCAGGTGCTGCCGTCGGAATTGTGGGTAAGGGAACCCAGCAGTGCAGCATTATGGCTTCACGCCGGGTCCCTACTGTGCATGCGTGAGGCATTGCTGCACTCTCTTACTGGCCCGGTGGTGGGGAAAGGAGAAGGGAGGATGAGGAAGCCAAGCCGCAGATGTAATTCGTTGCGGCCCGGTCTCCTGGAAATGGGAACAGGATGGATACCTGTCAAAAGTATCTGTCCCCCCCCCCCCCCAACTCTGGGTGGAACTCTGCTTTAAGCACTTTTTATAAGGTTTTTGCACAATTTTAAATGGTCAAATTTGATTATGCATTTTATAGGAGGTAGTGCATCTGTTTAAAACATTTGTATTTGTATTTAGTTTGTGTTTAGCTTTCTACATTGTGGTGGTTACAACAATTGATTTTGTTTTGAATGATTTTTTGCTTACACTAAGTGCAGAGGTTTCTTAGTAGTTTTAACCACAAACTAGTGCAAGGTACATTGCAGACAGTCATGAAGCGTGGTACCTGATATAGGTGACGGGTCTTCTGGGAGCAAGGGTGTTGGTGATCTGGCTCCCTCCCCAATAGCTGGTCTCCCACAGCAACCAAGACCAAATCCACTTTATAAAGACCCATAGCCTGACAGCATGGTATGAAGAGAAAGAGTTACACACATGAGGTCCATGCTAGGTACATGATGGGACCCCAGGGATGGACTGGCCATTGGGACTACAGGGAGTTTCCCAGTGGGCCGGCTTCAGTGACAGCAAACCGCCGCCCCCCTCCGCTCCTCTGTTTCTCCCTCCCCGCAGCCCTCACCTCCTCTCCCTCCCTGCAGTGCTCACCTGGGGGGAACAAAGAATCAGGGGGAGGACCAGAGGAGAAGGGGGGACTACAGAGGAGCATGGGGGGAGGGGACAGACAGCTGACTCAACAGCTATGGCCTGGGAGTTTCTCACTTCTGCCTAATCTTGTCTCATAAGGGGGGGGGGGCACCGAACTGATTCTTTGCCCCGGGTGAAATAATGTCTAGCTTCCCCACTGGTACTGCCTATAAGAGTACCAGTACCAGCCGTTCTACTCTAATAAAGTAGTGGCTTGTGAAGGGGGAGAGGGGGCTTGGGTGGCCGGAGGAGGGGGTGCAGGAGTTGTCCGGCCGCCATGAGAGAGACCTCTCAAAGTGGGGCAGTCTGGATGAAGTCCAGGGCCAAATTTCTGTCCCAGTCCACCCCTGTGGGACCCCATTCTGTCAATGGCAGTGAGGTGTCAGAGGTATGCGGAAATCACAGAGAGGGCACAGGCTCAGCGGTGTCCCTCCTAAATGCAATATTCATCTAGCTATATAGGTGCGTAGTGACACGGGTGAAAATACCTCACAGAGGAACTGTGTACATTTTTCTACTGCACACTGTACAAGACTCATCTCTAGTCTGGGGAACTGCCTAAATGTTTAATTCTCACATGAACAGGGCTCCTGAGCATTGATGAGCATACTCTGCACGAAAGATACCTCCATGTGCAGAGCGAGTGGCCCCGCTCACAAACTTACAGTAGCTTGGCAGACCGTGGCTGAATCCAAATTACACCTGATGTAAAGAGGCACTCTAATGGGGATACCTGATGTAAGGGGTCACCCTGACAGGAATACCTGATGCAAGGTGGCATTGTGATGGGGAAACCTGATGTAAACGGGCACGTTGATGGGGACACCTGATGCAAAGGGCACTCTGGTGGGGATACCTGATGTAAAGGGGCACTCTGATAGGGATACCTGATGTAAAGGTAGTGGCCCCACTCACAAACTTACAGTAGCTTGGCAGACAGTGGCTGGATCCAAATTACACCTGATGCAAAGGGGCACTCCAATGGGGATACCTGATGTAAGGGGTCACCCTGACAGGAATACCTGATGTACGGTGGCATTGTGATGGGGAAACCTGATGTAAAGGGGCACGTTGATGGGAACACCTGATGCAAAGGGGCACTCTGATGGGGATACCTGATGCAAAGGGGCACTCTGATAGGGATACCTGATGCAAAGGGGCACTCTGATGGGGATACCTGATGTAAAGGGGCACTCTGATGGAGATACCTGATGTAAAGGGGACACTTGATGTAAGGGGGCATCCCGACAGCAATACCTGGTGTAAGGTGGAATTGTGATGGGGACACCTGGTGTAAAGGGGCACTCTGATGGGGACACCTGATGTAAAAGGGTACTCTGATGGGGACACCTGATGTAAAGGGCACTCTGAAGGGGATACCTGATGTGATGGGAAAATCTTATAAAGGGGGCACCCTGATAGGAATACCTGATGTAAGGTGGCACTGTGGTGGGGACACTTGATGTAAAGGGGCACTCTGATGGGGATACCTGATGTGATGGGGACACCTGATGTAAGGGGCACTCTGACAGCAATGCCTGATGTAAAGGGGCACTCTGATGGGGATACCTGATGTGATGGGGACTCCTGATGTAAAGGGGAACTCTGATGGGCACACCTGATGTGATGTGGACACCTGATGTATGGGGGCACTCTGACAGGAATACCTGATGTAAGGTGGCACTGATTTAAAGGAGCACTCTGATGATGGCACCTAATGTAAGGGGGCACCTTGATTTGGACAAATGATGTAGGGGGCACACTGGTAGGAGACACCAGATGTAAGGGGGCCTTCTGATGAAGAAATATGATGTAAGTTCTCCCACATAGAGGAGCTTGGCTCCCATGGTTGAGACACAGGATCTTTCATTCTATTACTAGGGTAGGACACACTAATTTGGGGTACTTTGTCACAGTAAGTGAGCTTAGCACTATATTACCATATAGTGTGACCAAACAAATATGTTTTTGTACCTGATGTAAGGGGGCACACTGATGGGGACACCTGATATAAGAGGGTGCCCTGATGGTGGCAACTATTTATGGGTGTAGTCTGATGGGGCACCCAATGTAATGAATTACTCTGGTAGGGGCACCTGATCTAAGGGGGAACACTATTTGGGACATTAACATTTACAGAGTATTACTAGAGTGTGTGGAGGAAACAGTAAGAAAAGCACCAGAGAGTGCGGCTTGAGCCAAAAAAGAAGACGCATACAATCTTATATGGCACACACTTATGATTTGGACCTCAGTCAGATTTTTTTTTTTTAGTGACCGGACCTCCTTGAATGTTAATTCACTACCCCGGACATAGAGCATCTCATAGCTATAAAGCGAGGTAGGGACAAAATGAAGGCAAATAAACAACAATGCATGTATAACATGTTACTCCACATCAAAAAATATATGATTTCAAATATTAAACTATTGAGAATCAAGTCTAAGTGAACTATTGAGAATCAAGTCTAAGTGAACACCCTTTTCCAGGAACACCCAAAAAAGGAAAAAAAAGAGAAAGTAAGGATAAAAACCCAAACATATACATACTGTAAGATTTGAAAGTCACTACAGGTGCCTATATGATGGCACAGGAGACAGTTTATGGGCCAGATTCAGGTAGATGGGAGCATCTTTGCTCCAGAGTAACGCTTCTCATTTACGTTACTCTGCCGAAATTTTAGGAGCAAGTGCTGTTATTCAAGAAGCACTTGCTCCTAAAGTTGCGGCAGCGCATCGCAAATGAGCCGGCGGAATTCAAATAGGGCGGGTACGGGGCGTGTAGTATTTAAACTAAGCGCGATCCCGCAGCGAACGTACTGCGCATGCGTCGTGTGTCAAAGCATCCCCGTGCGCATGCTCCAAATTCTGTGAATGAACGTCAATGACGTCACATTCCCATTCATGAACTTTTTACGCAAGCGACGCCATTTTTTTTTTCCGACGCGATGACGACGCCTATACCTAACATAGGATACTCCACTAGGGGGCTGCTTTATCTATGCGCCGCGTATCGCTTCCGGAAACGTCGTAACGTCACTGCGTCGCGCCCGAATTCACTCGTGAATTGCCGATTTCCGCTCATTAACATATTTTTTGAGCGTAAATCGGCGGGAACGCCCCCGGCGCCATTTTTAAGTTGAAGTAACGATGCGATGGCGAAATTCATTTACGCTGCTCGCATCGGAACTTCAACCCGGCGTTTCTTGTTTTCTGGTTACAGAAAACAGAAACGCCGGCTTAAAGTGACAGTTAGGCTGGCGGATCACTGGATCCGCCAGCCTAACTGTACCTGAATCTGGCCCTATGAGTGCATCTTCAGAGGGGAAGGCAGCAACATACACCATTCCTTTTTATCTTCCTTTGAAGGCAGCAACATGAATAAGAACAACAGAAAACCACTTAAAGTGTAGCGCCTGGTTACTTAAAAAGTACCGGTGCTAGTTAAATTTAGAGAGGGATCAGAGTGTTAACTGACTCTGATCCAATTATTATGTTCAAAACTGGGTCTCTGTCTTAGCTTGGCTGTGCTGTGGGCTGTCTATTGTTGCTGGAGTGTAGTTCCTAACCCAGGGAGATGGGTGGCAGCAGAGGAGTCGAGGTTTGGGTGCTCTTCCCCAGCAGCCTATCAGGAGGGTTCAGCCTCACTGTGCATGCTGGGGGAGGGTATTTATGGGGCAGATACCATAAGTCTGGGTTCTTCTTCGGAGTGCGGCACCCACCTTCGGGGTGACTTCATCACGGCGCCCTGGCGTAATGGGCTTCCAGGCAGGGGTGTGTGTGCGCCACACGGTTTTCCTGGTTCCGGGACCATGTTAGTTCGGAACATTTAAGCTGTGGCAGGGAGCCCAGTATTCGACTGGGTTCCCAATCCTGAAGATCCCAAGCGGGATAGCTATTTGGTGGAGAGTCCATCTGAGGAGAACCAATGAGAGGCTGGCGATCCAATAGGGTCTTGACAAACCACCGGGGATCAAGGTTGCCGGACACTGAGAGGCTGATTAACCTGTCAGTCTGTACCTGAAAACTGTCTGAAGGAGACCCAGGTGCAATTCTATCAAGAAAGATCATCTCCGTAATCACAATCACAGAGAGGGCCTGTGGCAAAGGTTTTTCCTACAAGTTCCGAGTGATACCCTGGCTGCCAGGCCAGTGAGAGAGGCCTGTCCAGGTACGCTATACCCACTCTGGCTAGAGTGGCGAAGAATTCAAAGTATTGTAATGTTTTTATAATAAAGAGCACAGAAAAAGACACCTGTCGTGGGCATTCCATTAATGCTACATTCACCATACACCCTTAAGACGGTGGAGGTGCCATGAGGTAACATGCCACCCAAAACAAACCAGCAGCTCTTCCGGGGGTAGTGCTACAAAAGCGTTCAAAACGGTGTGAACTCAGGCTCGTCTTTGACTTTAGGGAGGTGTTGAGTGTTATTAGATCTGATTTCCTTGTCAGACTGATGCCTCGTACACATGATCACTTTTCCCGACTGGAAAACTGTGAGGAGAGCTTTTGGCCGGGAAACCCTGGCCGTGTGTATGCTCCTTGCAGTTTTTCCGATGGGAAAACTGCCCAAAAACGGCCGAAAAAAAAAAGGAGAACCAGTTCTCTACACATGTCCAGGATTCCCAGCCAAAGCTCCATCGCAGTTTTCCTGTCGAGAAAACTGTCCGTGTGTATGGGGCATCAGGATCAACCAGTTCAAATGAGGACTCTGTAAACTGTGATGAGGTCATCATTCAAGAAGTCAGGTGGGGGTGACTATGAAATGTCCAGAAATGAAGCTGCCGTCTCTGTGTGGGTGTCGCGATCAGCTAAGTTGCTGTCGGTAGGCACATAGTGCCATTGATTTGGTCTGAAGAACTTCCTGATGCGTTCTACTCTGTTACCGACATATGCATTTATCTCACGACTATCTTGTTGTCTGTGTAAAAGTGTCTATTTAAAAGTCTATTTTACATTTTATAAGCTCAGCAATTTCAATGGCTAATATGACTGCAGAGTTAAAACCTTGGAATAGTATGTATTGGTTTTGGGGCCAGCTTGGGCTTACCAAGGACAAAACCCACACTGCCTCTTGAATCTAATACTTTGAGGTAGGCTACCACAGGTATTGTTTTCATGGAAGCATCAGAGAAAATTTAGATCTCTCTTCTGGTGGCATGCGTTGGGGATGCAGAAATGTAGAAGCACTGTTTCCAAGTTCTAGTGCTTTCAGGGACTCCTTCCATGATTCCTATATGAAACAGAGGATCATAGATGCTGTTCACGGCAGACACAACTTCTCATTTCGTGAAGGGCCTGTCAAAAGTTGATACTTGAAATGTGAACGTGTCTTATTTGCTATCCCAAAGCAATCCAAGGCTACATTTCGTATGGGGAAGAACCTTTCCTAGCTCAAATGCCTTTACACCAACAGCGTAGTTAAAATAGGGAAAGGCCTTCATTACTTTGTCACTGTAAAATACAATTTTCTGAAACCTGAGGTTAGCAGTGGCAAGCGAATCCTAAATTATTTTCAGAAGATCAATTGCTTCATCTTCTTTTCCACAAATTCATGTGCATCTGGTTCAAAATCTTTTTCACCCACTTGAGCTGTTCTTTTAAGCCCATGAATTTGTACAGCAGGAGAATTTCTGTTGGCGAAAACATGCACCTTCATTCCCTAGTCTATGATGTAATTGATGGCCCTGTTGTTGTGATATAATTGGAACCTGAGGAAGTTTCTGTTGTCTTCACAAACGATGAAACAGTGGAACATTTGCTGAATATTGGCCGTAACAGCAACTGTTTTTTTTTGTCTGAAGTTGAGCAAAACTCCTATAAAGTTGTTCAGATTAGGCCAGGTAATAGGTAAATTGCTGAGGGAAATACCTTCATATTGAGAACTTGAGCAAAGGACCACTCCGATCTGTGCACACCAGAACATGGAAGGTACCAACATTCTTCTCGTTCCTTGAGAGGTGGTGCAGGCTCAGCATGATCTCTCGCAAACATCTTCTGCATAAAGTCAACAAAGTGTTTAATTTTATCACAGGTTTTCTGTTGAGGGTGCATTGTAAAGAAATAAATCATGTTTATGCATGCTGACTGTTGGTTGGTAGTTACTCAGCTGTTGGAATTGTCCTAAATGCTTACACATAGTTTTTAGGATCTTCTTGTCTTCCTTATGTTAGCCAGCTCATTGTCTTTAGTTGTTACATTGAAAAAAGTGGTGCCGACATCATCATCCCAGAAATAAAGGGCCTTGCTATCATCTTGCGGGAAGCACTGTTGCATGTGTTTACTGCACAGTCTTTCTTTCACATAGGTAGTGATGTAGGCTTTTTTTGAAACAGGTAATGCGACCATTTGTGAGGAAACATGTCTGTGGAAGTCGACTTCCTACCCAGACAGATGTTGCCTATGATGACCCAGCCCAGGTCCTGCCATTGGGCATATGGTGCAACATGTGGTCCGTACATTTGCTGGTGAACCTTGTGTACCCATGGGATGTTTATGCTGAGAAGAATATTGGCATTTCTATCAAGAGCTGGTATGCTGTCAGCTTTGCCTCTCAAGTGAGAGGGGGATTTCCTCTGATAGTTGGAATCTGGTTGCATTCGATAAAAGTGGGCAATGGTATTTCTATACTCCATTCAGGGGAGCTACTGGAAGAGCAGTGGCTCTCCTGCCTGAAACTTCTATAATGCCAGCACACGTACTTAGGGCGTATGGAAATGCAACTATTGTTTGACAGGTCAAAAAGCTTTGATCTTGCAAGAGATAAGTTATTCTGATCATCTAAGATAGTATACAGCCTTATGGCTTTTTTAGGTTGACCCTTGGGGTATATACAAACTAAGAAAATTTTGGCACATGATTTGTTTCACAGTTCTTCACCACAGACATCTGTACATATGGAGAAAACTGGGAGCATGAAGCACTGTTTGGTGTTTGCTCCCTCCGCCATGCTTTACCTTGGGAGGATTACTTGTAGACAGAGTGGGTCTGTCTTGAAAGGCAGGGCCGGGACGAGGGGTGGGCACAAGGGGAAACTGCCATGGCCACAATCTTGAAAGGGGGGGTGGTGAGCTGTACCATGCTCTTTACATTGCCTGTTTGTCACACCTCCCTGTGCCCTGAACTCTGGTACCACAGCCGCCATGCCAGTATCCACAGGTTAGTCAAAGATTGCCTCTGGCTGGATCAACCTTTCACAGTTTGAGCAGCAGAAAGTTCACCGAGTGTGGTTTGGGGGCTATCCTCCGACTGCATATAAAACGGGTCGGGCATGAAATCAGGGACAGACTCCCTAGGTGCAGAGTCATCAAGCCTGTCTTCCTGATCCCTATCTGCATGCTCTGTGTATACCGCAGAGTGCTGCACTTTAGCCTGTGAGGATTTAGCAGGGCCTGCTAACTTCTGTGTATAGTATGTCTCTGGGTTGGTCTTTGGTCTTGGGTTTGGTGGACTTTCCACCCTGCTCCCTTTTCTTGTCCGAGCCTTGTGGCATCCTCTGAGAGGCCACGGCGTCTCCCCGGTTCCCGTGTGTCATCATGCCCATTTTTTCAGCAGCTACAGGGTCCTGGGGTGTCAGGGGAGCAGCAGGCATTGGTATCAGACAGTTTAGGGCATCCAAGGTAGCGAGGGAAGGATCGGTAGCAGGATCACCAGCGGGAGCTCTGTGGAACAGGTCTGTTCACATGCCTTGTTATGCCTTGCCCCCCTATTTTAGTCATTCAATTCAAAAAGTGAAAGTCCTATAATTTTATATAGATGCGTTACCCAGTGAGTGATATATTTCAAGCATTTTTTTTTTTTTTTTAATTTTGACAATTATGTCTTACAGCTAATGAAACCCTAAAATTTTGTATCTGGGTAAAAAAACTACTTTTTTTTTTTAACTGGATGCTAAAAACTTAACTATTGTAACAACTGCTCCACATTTGTCCAAGTTGTACTCCAAATCTAAAACATTAAATCTTGGCATCAGCTGAACTCACCAGCATGTACAACTTAAAGGGACACTAAAGTCAGGGCTTTTAAAAAACAAAAAAAAACAAACATGTTATACTTACCTCCACTGTGCAGTTCGTTTTGCACAGAGTGGCCCGGAAAGCTGTGTTCTGGGGTCCCTCGGCGGCTGTCTGGGCTCCTCCTCGCAAAAGCTTTCCCTCTTCATGCGAGGGTGCTCGCATGGAGGAAAGCTTTTGCGAGCGCGCTCCCGTGATACAGCGGTGGCCATAGCCGCCGACTGCATCACTCGGCTCCGCCCCTGGCGCGCCGCGTCATCCGCTCTGATTGACAGCAGCGCTAGCCAATAGCTGCGCTGCTATCAATCCGCCCAGCCTAGCCAATCAACGGCCAGGCTGGGAACCGAAGAGGACGACGTGGACGCGCACGGGAGATTTGAACGGTCAGGTAAGTACAACGGGGGCTCGGGGGGGGGGGGGGGCGGTGCTGTGAGATGTTTTTTTACCTTAATGCATAGGATGCATTAAGGTAAAAAAACATGTACCTTTACAACCCCTTTAACTGTAAATGAGAAATGAGAGAATTAATGCACATTTATACCAGTAGGGGGCATGCTTGCTCTTTTGGAAAAAATACAAAGTGTTTAAATTTGAGAAGCCAAATTGTAAAATTTGAGAAAGAAATCAAAACAAGAATGGTTGGTTGGCTGAAACGTTTATAACAGTGGCACCTAAATGTATAGAAGTATAATAATATATAGGGCCATATTCAGAAAGCTATTTACGCAGCGTATCAAGAGATACGCTGCGTAAATACTAAGAATAGCGTATCTTTTTTTGCTACTCTGAAAAGAAGATACGCTGGCTTTCTTCTTAAGTCTGTTACACCGTCATATCTTAGTTGCATTATTACGCTGGCCGCTAGGTGGCGCTTACGGCGGAATTTGCATAATATATGCAAATTAGGGATTTACGGCGATTCTCTAACATAATTGCGGCGGCGCGTCGTAGTTTACGTCGTTTGCGTAAGCGTTCGAATGGCGTAAGGTTACCCCTGCTATAGGAAGCGTAGCCAATGTTAAGTATGGATGTCGGGACAATGTCGAATTGTACGTCCGTTACGTCGTTTGCATAAATCGTTCGGGAATGGGGCTCGACGTTAGTAACGTTCACGTCGTTTTCATTGATGAAAAGCGACGTGATCTCACGCATACGCCGTCCAAAAAAAACGTGAATTACATGGGGTCATGATTCATTTACATGCATCACGCCCCCACTTCAGACATTTGAATTGCGCTGCCTTACGCCGTCACACATACGTTACGCCGCTGTAAATAATGGCGCAAGTTCTTTCTGAATAAAGAACTTTCTTAAATATTTACAGCGACGTAACGTATGGGGGATACGTTACGCCAGCAGAAAGATCCACGGATCTTTCTGAATCTGGCCCCTAGTCAGCTACATGCACATTAGTGCAATGTTACAATCTCAGAGACATTTGTCATGTTACCTACTGTTGTGATTTACAGCAGAACTTAAAAAAATCCCAAATCCAGACAAAAATCTAAATTGAACTGTGCAATGTTAAACAAGAACAGTAAAACGAATCATCCGAGTTTCCATTATTTCTTATGGGGAAATTTGCTTTGATATACAAGTGCTTTGGATTACAAGCATGGTCCCGGAAAGAATTCTGCTCACAATCCAAGGTTTTACTGTACCTTTTTTAAGGTGTGGTTTCTCCAAACCCATCTTGTGATTACATCCAGTGATATACGGTATGATACTGTATATAGTTTTGCCAGGTACCCATTACCCCCCCAAAAAACGTGTGCAAAATGTGAAGAATTTTTGGGTGAATATCTGTTTTAAAGGGGTTGTTAACCCTTGTGTTTTTAAAACTTCTGTCAGTGACCGGCCCCATATTTCCCTTGGTGGGGACACTCTGTCCCTCTCTGCACAGGGTCACAGCTCTTGATTAGATCGATTGATAGCAGCACAGCCATTGTCTCCCGCTGCTGTCAATCAAATCCAATGATCGGGCGGGTCTCTATGGACGCCGAATGCTGGACTCTCGAGCGCGGCCGCAAGGTAACCCCCTGGGAGAATGCTTCTCCTAGGGGGGGTTATCTGATGCGGGGTGGATCCGTGAGGGCGGCTGGGGGACCCCAGGTGTCGAGGATCGGGGCCACTCTGCAAAATGAGCTGCACAGTGGAGATAAGTATGACATATTTGTTAATAAAATAAAAAAAGGAAGCTTTACAATCACTACATTGGGCAGCCCATCCAGGTTTGACTAATCAGTTTCAATAACACAGCAATTACATAGTATTTTTTTTGTATACTATACTTTGTTATGGGGCTTCGGGCTATGTTTCTAAGACATTGGACTTTTGACAAAGACAAATGTATTATTTTGTGTATATATAAGTGTTGCAGAGTATAGAAACAATGTAGAATTAAAATTGTACCTTTTTTTTTGCTATAAAAATCAGTTGCCATCTGCAGTTTGAAAAGCAAATTACACCTGTGTACTGAAACAACTTTTCATGATACCTTTCTTGATATGAACTAACCCGTTTCTTCTAGGGCTCAAGCAGTACGGATACACATTTTATCAGACAATCACGGGGGAAAAAAACCACACACACACAAACATACCAAGCAATGTAATTAAACTTGAATAATGAGATAAGGAAAGGAGAAGGCTATGGAATAGGAGGGTTTTTGTTTTTCTTCTTTTTTTACCTCCGTGATTGAAAGCTTGTCCTGAAAATCTGAATGTTAGTGCATATAAAATAAGTGTCACAGACCATATTCACTACAAGCACCTCAAACCGGTGTATAAATTCAATCACATTTGGAAAGAATTTAGGTGTCCTTTTATAAAAGTGCGGTAAAATACCGCTATTCAGTTCTCAGGCATGGGATAGCAAGCAGGAACATTTAAATAAATAAATAATTAGATAAATTAAATAATTTAGATGAATAATAAATAAATAAATGACAGACACACTTCTTGGGATGTTACGGCCGCAGCTGCTTTATTACTGGTTTAAACATTACACTTTATTCAAACCTTTAAATTTAGTCTCTAAGGCTCAGGCTGCATAAACCATTACATTTAAAAAATATCCACACATAAAATATATAAATATTATAACAGAAACTTGTCCCGCCTTGCAATATATATATAAACATAAACCTTTTATGTATATAATTGCAAAGTTGACCCAACACCACATAACAGCAGCTCGTGACAAGATCATAGTAATCAAGGGGTGGGGGGGAGGGGAACACCACAGCTCCTGTCTTCTTAGGCGAATTGATTAACCCTACGCTAACCTGCCTTATATAGCCCTATTCTTAACCTACCTTTTCAGTCACCCTTCAAAAAACTCTCCTTGGAGTACATGTGAGCTCCAGGTGTTGTCTAATCTTCCTGGCTGCCCCAGAGATAGGGGAACTTGAAACTGCCTACCTAGTTTGCCCTGCTGCAATCCCATGAGAAAAAAGGGGGGAGGCTTGAAACCGTCTTTTCCCCCCTTTTTCTTACATGGGATAGCAAGCAGGAACATATAAATAAATAAATAATTAGATAAATTAAATAACTTAGATGAATAAATAAATAAATGACAGACACACTTCTTGGGATGTTACGGCCACGGCTGCTTTATTACTGGTATAAGCATTACACTTTATTCAAACCTTTAAATTTATTCAAGAAATAACTTAACAACCTAGTCACTAAGGCTCAGGCTGCATAAACCATTACATTTAAAAAATATCCATAAGACAGGGGGACTTTTATGCCCACCTGTCACCAACACCCACAACCGCGGCCAATTCAATACAGGAACATAAACCTGTATTGAAAATATCCAAGCCAATGTCCAACAGGTGAACCCCGTCAGCCTTAAAAAGACCAGGAATAAAACCTTCCAATTCCGTGTGTCTGTAACAGAGTATACCCAGAGGGGAAAGCAATTTTAACAACGCTCTGTTTATACATCGTCTAATTTTTTCCAAAGGGCGCAGAGAAGAAAAGGAAAGCCATTTCAACCTCTGCACAATCTCTGAAAAAACGAACACTGTATGAGGGAAGGACAATTGGAGCCTATGGAGATCATCTCGAACCTTAACCACTTAGCAACCACCTGCCGAAAAATAACGGCGGCAAGGTGGTTGCTTAA
Source organism: Rana kukunoris (assembly GCA_029574335.1). Lineage (NCBI taxonomy): Eukaryota > Metazoa > Chordata > Amphibia > Anura > Ranidae > Rana > Rana kukunoris. The sequence continues at coordinate 274,088,248 of CM056051.1, read as the reverse complement.
CTCTGGGATCACGTTATATAACGTGATTCCAGAGTCACGCTCCCGCGCGCCCCCTGGGGCGCGCACACGGGAATGTCCGTGACCGCCGGGTCCAGAGGATCACGGTAAATCGCCGCTGATAGCTCATCAGATGTAAACAGACCGGCGTCATTTGATGACGCCGGTTCCTCCCTCCTCTCTCTGTACCGATCGGTACAGTGTGAGAGGAGAGGGGAGGGAGCGGATGGCAGCGCCAGTGCTGCGGGCTGGATCTGTGACAAATGTAGTCACAGATCCATCCATCCATCCCTCCCTGCTCAGCCATCCCTGCTGCACATACTCTGCAATGCTGGGCAACACTCTGGGGGGGCAACACTCTGGGGGGGCAACACTCTGGGGGGGCAACACTCTGGGCATACTCCGCAATACTCTGGGCATATTCTGCAATACTCTGGGGGGCAATACTCCGCAATACTCTGGGCATACTCTGGGCATACTCTGGGCATACTCTGCAATACTCTGGGCATACTCCGCAATACTCTGGGCATACTCCGCAATACTCTGGGCATACTCTGCAATACTCTGGGCATACTCTGCAATACTCTGGGCATACTCTGCAATACTCTGGGCATACTCTGCAATACTCTGGGCATACTCTGGGCATACTCTGCAATACTCTGCAATACTCTGGGCATACTCTGCAATACTCTGGGCATACTCCGCAATACTCTGGGCATACTCTGCAATACTCTGGGCATACTCTGCAATACTCTGGGCATACTCTGGGCATACTCTGCAATACTCTGGGCATACTCTGCAATACTCTGGGCATACTCCGCAATACTCTGGGCATACAGCGCCCCTGTCCCCGTGAGCTCACATGCAGAAGCGAATGCATACGCAAGTCCCGCCCACATATGAAAACGGTGTTCAAACCACACATGTGAGGTATCGCTGCGAACGTTGGAGCGAGAGCAATAATTTTGGCCCTAGACCTCTTCTCCAACTAAAATGATGTAACCAGTAAAAATATTTAAAGCGTCACCTATGGGGATTTTTAAGTCGCAAAGTTTGGCGCCATTCCATGTGGCCACGCTGTGTAAAAGTCCCACACATGGGGTATCGCCATACTCGGGAGGAATAGCAGAATGTGTTTTGGGGTGTAATTTGTGGTATGCATATGCTGTGTGTGAGAAATAACCCGCTAATATGAAAATTTTGTGGAAAGAAAATAAAAATGAAAAAAATCTTGATTTTGCAAAGAATTGTGGGAAAAATTACAACTTCAAAAAACTCACAATGCCTCTTTCTAAATACCTTGGAATGTCTTCTTTCCAAAAAGGGGTCATTTGGGGGGAATTTGTACTTTTCTGGCATGTTAGGGTCTCAAGAAATGAGAGAGGATGTCAGTACATCAGATGTGATCAAATTGATCAATTTTCAGTAATTGGTACCATAGCTTTTAGACCCTACAACTTTCACCCAGACTAAATAATATCTAAATTTTTTTTGTTTTGTTACCAAAGATATGTAGCAGTATACATTTTAGGCCAAGTTTATGAAGAAAAATTACTTTTTTGCAAAATGTTATAATAGAAATGAAGAAAAATTCATTTTTTTACAAAATTTTCGTTCTTTTTTCATTTATAGTGAAAAAAATAAAAACCGCAGAGGTGATAAAATACCACCAAAAGAAAGCTCTATTTGTGGGAAAAAAAGGACAAAAATTTCATTTGGTTATAGTGTTGTATGACTGAGTTATTGTCATTCAAAATGTGAGAGCACCGAAAGCTGAAAATTGGTCTGGTTATTAAGTGGGTTTAAGTGCCCAGTAGTCAAGTGGTTAAAGATGAGTTCTTTGTTTCCCAATGTCATTCCCCCCATGTAGGATCCAATCCCAGAATGCTGGAGTAGATTCCTTCAACTGCTCTCTGATGTGCCCAAAATATGAAAGAATGCCCGACGATCCAGATCGTTCGGACGTTACCTAGAATCAGTGGCGGCCCGCCCATATGGGCGCACGGGCGCCGCCCCCCCTCCCGCAGTCACAAGAAAAAAAAAAACGGGCCCTTTAAGAACTTTTATTCGACTAAAATGTCATTTTGACATTTTAGCCGAAGTTCTGGCGGCCGTCTATAGAGGGCGCTGCAGTGCCACCCCCTCTCGCAAGTAACACACGTTCAATGCTATGCATTGGACGTGTGTTACTGTTGCCAGCTGCCTGGTCTATTCGTATAACCGGACATGGGACGCCGGTTACCCGAATAGCGGCAGCTGGTTGGCTGAGGGGAACTGCCTATCAAAGCCAGCGGCTCTGATAGGCTTTTCCAGTGCCGCCCTCCGGCTCTCGGAAGTCTATGCTCGGAGCGCAGGCAACCTGCGGTCCTTGCATTAGACTGACAGCCGTTTCAGCCAATCAGGTTCCCGGATTCTGGTTTTCAGGAACCTGATTGGCTGAAGCTTCTCCACGGCGGCAGAAGACATCGAGGGAGGACATGGAAGCGTCAGGTAAGTGATTTTTTTTTACAGGGAAAGGGGCAGCATGGGGCACAGTGGCAGCATGGGGCACAGTGGCAGCATGGGGCACAGTGGCAGCATGGGGCACAGAGGCGACAATGAGCACAGTGGCATGGGGCACAGTGGTGACAATTGATGGCACAGTGACTGAATATGATGGCATGGCACAGTGGTGACAATTGATGGCACAGTGACTGCATATGATAGCATGGCACAGTGGTGACAATTGATGGCACAGTGGTGGCGTTTGGCATGGCACAGTGGTGACAATTGATGGCACAGTGACTGCATATGATGGCATGGCACAGTGGTGACAATTGATGGCACAGTGGTGGCGTTTGATGGCATGGCACAGTGGTGACAATTGATGGCACAGTGGTGGCGTTTGGTGGCATGGCACAGTGGTGACAATTGATTGCACAGTGACTGCATTTGATGGCATGGCACAGTGGTGACAATTGATGGATACAGTAGCTGCTTTTGATGGCATGGCACATTGGTGACGATGGCACAGTGACTGAATATGATGGCATGGCACAGTGGTGACAATTGATGGCACAGTGACTGCATATGATGGCATGGCACAGTGGTGACAATTGATGGCACAGTGGTGGCATTTGGTGGCATGGCACAGTGGTGACAATTGATGGCACAGTGACTGCATATGATGGCATGGCACATTGGTGACAATTGATGGCACAGTGGTGGCGTTTGATGGCATGGCACAATTGGTGACACAAGTGGTGACAATTGATGGCACAGTGACTGCATATGATGGCATAGCACAGTGGTGACAATTGATGGCACAGTGACTGCATATGATGGCATGGCACATTGGTGACAATTGATGGGCACAGTAGCTGCGTTTGATGGCATGGCACATTGGTGACAATTGATGGCACAGTGACTGAATATGATGGCATGGCACAGTGGTGACAATTGATGGCACAGTGACTGCATATGATGGCATGGTACAGTGGTGACAATTGATGGCACAGTGGTGGCGTTTGGTGGCATGGCACAGTGGTGACAATTGATTGCACAGTGACTGCATTTGATGGCATGGCACAGTGGTGACAATTGATGGACACAGTAGCTGCTTTTGATGGCATGGCACATTGGTGACAATTGATGGCACAGTGGTGGCGTTTGATGGCATGGCACAATTGGTGACACAAGTGGTGACAATTGATGGCACAGTGACTGCATATGATGGCATAGCACAGTGGTGACAATTGATGGCACAGTGACTGCATATGATGGCATGGCACATTGGTGACAATTGATGGGCACAGTAGCTGCGTTTGATGGCATGGCACATTGGAGACAATTGATGGCACAGTGACTGAATATGATGGCATGGCACAGTGGTGACAATTGATGGCACAGTGACTGCATATGATGGCATGGCACAGTGGTGACAATTGATGGCACAGTGGTGGCGTTTGATGGCATGGCACAGTGGTGACAATTGATGGCACAGTGACTGCATTTGATGGCATGGCACAGTGGTGACAATTGATGGCACAGTGACTGCATATGATGGCATGGCACAGTGGTGACAATTGATGGCACAGTGACTGCATATGATGACATGGCACAGTGGTGACAATTGATGGCACAGTGGTGGCGTTTGATGGCATGGCACAGTGGTGACAATTGATGGCACAGTGACTGCATATGATGGCATGGCACAGTGGTGACAATTGATGGCACAGTTGCTGTGTTGCATGGCACAGTGGTGACAATTGATGGCACAGTGGCTGCATTTGGTGGCATGGCACAGTGGTGACAATTGATGGCACAGTGGCTGCATTTAATGGCATGGCACAGTGGTGACAATTGATGGCACAGTTTCTGTGTTTGATGGCATGGCACAGTGGTGACAATTGATGGCACAGTGGCTGCATTTGGTGGCATGGCACAGTGGCTGCATTTGGTGGCATGGCACAGTGGCTGCATGTGATGGGCACAGTGAGGCTGCAATTTTTTTTTTTCCGTTTGCGCCCCCCCAAAAATTTTGAGCACCAGCCGCCACTGCCTAGAATAGATTAATAAGACAAATAGCTATCAGACTTCTATCTCCCAAACTGTTTAATCGTCTTAGCATTTGAACCTAACCTGGCTGCTTCTGTTGCCGCCCCTATTCTAAAAGAATGTGAAGATAAACCCTCCACATTCAGATTAAGGGCCTTCAAACACTTGCGAAACACACTGTTAAACTGAAACGTGGTCAATGGACGACCAGACTCATGAATAAAGAATTTGTGCGATAAGCTAGGTCTCACATTAATATAACGACCCAAAGATTTAACCGGACAGAAGATCAAGCTGTCACAAGCTGATAAATTTACCCAGACGCCCTTACACATCTGGTCTGTTTTTGACCGTCGAATAAATAAACAAACCGCAGAATCGGAAAGAAAAACATCTGACACCTGGATGATGTCCAATTCTGACACCCGAAGTGCTGCGAAAAACATTAAAGAAAAAACAGCTTAGAAGAGTAGTGCTTCGAAATTGGAAAAAAAAAAACATGGCCTGTGATAGCACATAACTTATATAACAGCGCCGGTATGATTGGCTTCCGACGATCCGGCGTAAAATTCTTTTTTTATATCCTTTCAGTGATTGACGCACGGAAAAGAAACTCAAGCAAGATGGTAAATTATTCAGTTTGAAAAAGAATGACAAGCCCGCTAAGGTTTTGTTAATATATGACCAAGAAAAGTTTCTATCAAATAAGGATTGTACAAACAACAAAATGAAATATTCAGAAAATGCATCAGCCGGTTGTCCTAACGAATTTAAAAAGGGTAGCCACATCAACCAGGCTGATCGATATCCCACCCAGGTTGAGCGTGCCACCAAATTCACAATATAATCAGACACATGTTTCAGACCAAAGTCCATAACTGTGTAGGACAATGTAGACCCGTTGGTTCCGCTTCCGGAAAAAGCCAAAAAAATCGGTCCATCTGTTGGCGAGATAAAGCATCCGCCCTATCATTATCTCTCCCAGCCACATGCACTGCCTTCAACCATATATTCAAACTCAGGCATTTGAAAATAACATGGCGAAGCAAAATAATGACAGGGGGAGATTTGGAGGACAAGCAATTGATCGCGAACATGACCCCTTTGTTGTCAGTTCTAATAAGGATTCTATTGTTCTTAAAAAATGTGCCCCATAGTTCTAGAGCCACAACTATGAGGAACAGTTCCAAGAAGACTATGTTCTTTAAAACACCCTTCTGTATCCAGCTGCAGTGCCATCGTTCAGCGCACCATTGGTTTCGCCAGATGGCGCCAAAACCACAAGAACCAGCCGCATCAGAAGTAGCTCCCTGTCAGAAATAAAATCATTTTGCCAAACCATCCTTCCATTAAAATGTTGTAAAAACTGTAACTAGGGTTGTCCCGATACCACTTTTTTAGGACCGAGTACAAGTACCAATACTTTTTTTCATGTGGATACCGAATACCGATACTTTTTTTAAATGTCATGTGACAGTTTTCAAACCACAATACAGACTAAGGATATTTTCTTTAGAATTATGAAGAACTCTAACTCAAGACATTATAAAAGAATAAAAATGAGTAAAAATTAATAAAAATGTTTTATTTGCTTGTCAGGCAGTAGTAAAAAAACTCAAAGAATTTTCACAGAACATGTTGATAAATACAAAAAAAGTATTTGGCCAGGCATCGGGAGCATTTGCGTGAGTACAAGTACTCCCGCAAATACTCCGTATCGGTCCCGATACTAGTATCGGTATCGGGACAAACCTAACTGTAACCATACCAATAAGTCTTCCTTCATGTCAGACGTAACACGTATATCTGAATAGGGGGATTTCAAACCTGAAATGGCAAGGTATAACTTCCTTGAAAATATTTTACCCATCGGCATTATCCTGGTAGCGAAAGCCAAAGACCCTAACAGAGATTGCATATCTTTCAAGCAAACTTTCTTTTTTCTGAGCACTGAAACCAGCAAACCCCTAATTTTTCCAATTTATTCTCTGGAAGCCTAAATTCCATTAATTCTGAGTCTATGGTAATACCCAAAAACTCCAGACAAGTCGATGGCAAAGCTGTCTTTTCCAATGCCAGAGGAATACCGAAAATATTACACATTTTGAAAAATGTATGCAATGTCTTATAACAATCTTCAGAATCGGCCCTTCCTAAAAATAAGAAATTGTCTAAATAATGAATTATAGATCCGGAACCCGACTCCATATGAGCCACCCATTCCAAAAAAGTAGAAAACGTTTCAAAATAAAAACAAGATAATGAACAACCCCAGGAGGAGGCATTTGTCAAAGTAAAATTTGTTTTTAAAGAAAAAACCGAGCGAATTAAAGCAAACGGGATGGATCAGCAGAAGGCGAAAAGCCGATTTAATATCAGCCTTTGCCATTAAAGCCTTTCGTCCTAAATCCCTGAGCAAAACCAGAGCATCCTCAAAAGAGGCATACCTGACAGACGAAACGACTTCATCTATTTGGTCGTTTAAGGAATCATCCTTAGGGAATGATAAATGATGTATTAGACTAAATGAATTGGGTTCCTTTTTAGGAACAATTCCCAATGGCGAGATTCTAAAATTTGTAAAAGGAGGAGACTGAAAGGGACCCCCAACCCTACCTTCTACAATTTCTTTGGCAATTTTTTCTGCAACAATGGAAGCATCTACGGATTTTAAGTTAACTATAACACACCGAAGCCTAAAAAAGAAGGCAATAAAAAACCTTCACGGAAACCCTCAATTAACAGCTGAGCCATCTCCCTGTCTGGCTACATTTGGAGCCATGGGAGCATACCTTGCCACTTCACCGGGGTTATTGCCTTTTGAAATGTTAGGCCCTGCGGACTGGTTGGCTGCTGCCATCTTCTTAAAACACTTTGACACTGAATGCATCCCTGCACAGAAGCCACACTCGTGCCTGTACCTGCAAGAATTCGGCCACTTGCATTGTCCGTCATTGTAATTGAAGCATATGCCTTTCTTATACACTGATGGCGTAGGGGGCTGCGAAGCTGCCATACCCTGTTTGGCATAAGTAGATCTTTGGGGCAGAAAAAGATTCAGCCATAAGCCGACATCTTTTACTCCCCATTTCAATGTTGGATGAACAGACAATTTTTGGCGAAACGCCTCATCATATGAGAACCAGGCAGTGCCCCCAAAATGTTTAAATGCCTCCAATATTATATCTAAATGTTGGAACAAACCTGTGCTCCTATCCCGAAACTTCTCAGAGAACACCTGAAAAAATGAAAAATGCCTGCAACCAATTACTAAACAATTTAGTCACAGGTCTTCTATCATCATCTTCCTTTCTATCTTTAGACATGAATTCTTTGGCGGAAGGAAGCAATGACAATATGTCCAAGAACTCACCATTCCAAATTTTTTCTTTTAACCAGCTAAATGGTATACCAAAGGAAAGACTTCACATTGAATCGGAACTTTCAAACATGTTTCCGGCAAATTTTGTGTTCTGGCAGAATGAAAGGAAGAGAACACACTGGGTTTAGTAATTAATACACTGTCATTTGCAATTTGTCCACAAGATGGCGCCCAAATTTTCTTTGCAGCCTCTTGTGATGGAAAAAACTGTGCATTACGTTTCAAATTTTGAACATCTTTCACTAAATTTGACAATAGCTCAGACATATTTGATAGCAAGGACACATTGGCAGACTCACCCGGGCCTTGTGCTCGTACCCTCGAACCGGCCTGTGCTGACACAGCCTCCGCACGCCACTGTTCATCCATGCTGAGAGCCGCGCTGTCATCTATCACTCCAAGACTGAAGACATCATCATCTCGCCCCGACATCTGCTGCCAACCGTCCGACACGTCCCTCTGTGAAAAAACTGGACTCCTCCGCTCTAACGCCTGCTCCAGAACCGCTCCCATTAGCACCTCTAGCTGGGCATCCAGCCGAGTTATACTTTACCCGTGCTCCGAATGTTGCGCCCGCTCTTCCGCTCCCTGCTACACCGGATCCTCTTCCGCGCCCTTTTCGCTTTCTTTCCAAATGTTTTGGGCACCGACGGCCGTGGTGGGGATGGGGAGAGCTGCAATACTGGCATGCGCCGCCTCTTCACCGAAGTGTTCCGGTCACCAGACCTGATGCTGCCGCTCCTCCCCCGATTCGACTCGTCTTCCGGCGGAACAACGACATCTTCTTCCGAACGCATATCCGGCTCACAGTCACCGCTGCTGCCTGCCGCCGAGATTGTTCCCCGCTGACGAAAACACCGCTTCCATGACCGACGTTGCAGCTCCCACCGGAGCCTCTTGACCCGATGTCTGCGGTAAGTTCAGGCACTCTCTGACCCAATCTTCTCCACCTTCTTCGCCCGCCTAATTAGTTGCCGGAGAAGACTCATCTTCTGGCCTAAGAAGACTCTGTTTGCTCAGTGGAGACAAGACCCTAGAACACCACAGCTACTGTCTTCTGAGGCGAATTGATTAACCTTATGCTAACCTGCCTTATATAGCCCTATTCTTAACCTGCTAAAACTGGATAAAACTAGCTGTTCAGTCACCCTTCAAAAAAAGACCGGGAAAACTCACGTGTACTCTCCTTGAAGTACACGTGAGCTCCAGGTGTTGTCTAATCTTCCTGGCTGCCCCAGAGATAGGGGAACTTGAAACTGCATACCTAGTTTGTCCTGCTGCAATCCCATGAGAAAAAAGGGGGGGGCTTGAAACCATCTTTTCCCCCCTTTTTCTTACATTCTCAGGGGAGATCGCTCTCCTCTGAGTGCCTGTTTATGAAACTTTGTAGATCGGTTCTCATGTTGAGATGAGGAGCGATCTACAAACGTCTGGAAACTCCTGAGAACGGCTTCTCTCACTGTAATCTCGCGAGATGTAGCGGGATTACAGTATGAGGAAGTGAAAAATACAAAAGTTGCACACGAATCATCACACATTATACACCACATATTAATAAAATAATAAGTTACATTCCCAAAAAATATACAGTGCGGAAAATAAGTATTTGAACACCCTGCTATTTTGCAAGTTCTCCCACTTGGAAATCATGGAGGGGTCTGAAATTGTCATCGTAGGTGCATGTCCACTGTGAGAGACATAATCCAAAAAAAAATAATCCAGAAATCACAATTTATGATTTTTTTAACTATTTATTTGTATGATACAGCTGCAAAGAAGTATTTGAACACCTGTCTATCAGCTAGAATTCTGACCCTCAAAGACCTGTTAGTCTGCCTTTAAAATGTCCACCTCCACTCCATTTATTATCCTAAATTAGATGCACCTGTTTGAGGTCATTAGCTGCATAAAGACACCTGTCCACCCCATACAATCAGTAAGATTCCAACTACTAACATGGCCAAGACCAAAGAGCTGTCCAACGACACTAGAGACAAAATTGTACACCTCCACAAGGCTGGAAAGGGCTACGGGGAAATTGCCAAGCAGCTTGGTGAAAAAAGGTCCACTGTTGGAGCAATCATTAGAAAATGGAAGAAGCTAAACATGACTGTCAATCTCCCTCGGATTGGGGCTCCATGCAAAATCTCAATTCGTGGGGTCTCAATGATCCTAAGAAAGGTGAGAAATCAGCCCAGGACTACACCGGAGGAGCTGGTCAATGACCTGAAAAGAGCTGGGACCACCGTTTCCAAGGTTACTGTTGGTAATACACTAAGACGTCATGGTTTGAAATCATGCATGGCACGGAAGGTTCCCCTGCTTAAACCAGCACATGTCACGGCCCGTCTTAAGTTTGCCAATGAACATTTGGATGATCCAGAGGAGTCATTGGAGAAAGTCATGTGGTCAGATGAGACCAAAATAGAACTTTTTGGTCATAATTCCACTAACCGTGTTTGGAGGAAGAAGAATGATGAGTACCATCCCAAGAACACCATCCCTACTGTGAAGCATGGGGGTGGTAGCATCATGCTTTGGGGGTGTTTTTCTGCACATGGGACAGGGCGACTGCACTGTATTAAGGAGAGGATGACCGGGGCCATGTATTGCGAGATTTTGGCCAACAACCTCCTTCCCTCAGTTAGAGCTTTGAAGATGGGTCCAGGCTGGGTCTTCCAACATGACAATGACCCGAAGCACACAGCCAGGATAACCAAGGAGTGGCTCTGTAAGAAGCATATCAAGGTTCTGGCGTGGCCTAGCCAGTCTCCAGACCTAAACCCAATAGAGAATCTTTGGAGGGAGCTCATACTCCGTGTTTCTCAGTGACAGCCCAGAAACCTGACTGATCTAGAGAAGATCTGTGTGGAGGAGTGGGCCAAAATCCCTCCTCCAGTGTGTGCAAACCTGGTGAAAAACTACAAGAAACGTTTGACCTCTGTAATTGCAAACAAAGGCTACTGTACCAAATATTAACATTGATTTTCTCAGGTGTTCAAATACTTATTTGCAGCTGTATCATACAAATAAATAGTTAAAAAAATCATACATTGTAATTTCTGGAATTTTTTTTTTGGATTATGTCTCTCACAGTGGACATGCACCTACGATGACAATTTCAGACCCCTCCATGATTTCCAAGTGGGAGAACTTGCAAAATAGCAGGGTGTTCAAATACTAATTTTCCGCACTGTACATTAACCTAATTATTAAAAAAAATAGTTTTTATCAATATTTAAAGCTCATACATGTGCCCATTTAAATGTGAATGGTGTATAGTATATTGAATGGAATCCCACATATGTAATGCAGCTATACACCATTCATATAAATGAAAAATACATTTCTAATCATAATCATTTTTTTTTTTTTTTAATAAAGTATACAAATATAAACCCTGTATAACTGTAATAGAAATGTAGTACATTTTTTATTTTTAGGGTTTACAATTTTTTTCCCACTAATAAATAAAAAATTATATAAAAATGACTTTAATAATAGCATTTTAATGCAGGTAGAATAATTTATTTATATATATATATATATATACATACATACATACATACATACATACATATATATACACACACACAATACATTTCTAACCTGCTCATTTTGGGGTGTGTAATAGGGGGGAAGATGTGTTCTGTTTGTATGGCTGCTTGTGTGTGAAGCATGGAAGTCAAAAGACTTCCTTCTTCCTCCACAATACTCAGCCAGCTTTGCGCTTCTCTCTCTGATTCTCCACCTCTGAGATGGTGAATCAGAAAGTGAGAATTCTGTCACAGATCGCCAGTGAGTTGCTGAGATCGCACCTTCATAAACTGCCTGTTTCTGTGACAGTCAGTTACAGATTCTCACTGTGCTGAGGTAATCAGTGGAGAACATGTTCTCAGCTGATTACCTCAGCTTCATAAACTGTGTATGACCTGAGATCAGCGGTGAGAGTCGGGATCGCCACTGATCTCACTTTCATAAAAGGACACCTTAGTCGTGTCTACGTAGTTTTTCCTATATGGGCCCTTTCACACGGGCGGACCGTTCGTCCGTTTATTACAAGTCCGTTTAGGGACTTGTAATGATACCCTATGTGATCAGGGCCATTAGCGGATGAGCATCTGCTAACGTCCGTAATGACCCGCCTCCGCAAAGATCCGGTTTTTCAGACAGAAGAAAACCCTATTTTTCTTCCGTCTGAAGGATCGGATCGGATGAATACGGACACACGGTCCGTATTCATCCGATTCCCCATAGGGGAGAGCGGAGGAGACACAGGGCGGTTCCTGCACAGTGTGCGGGGACCGCCCTGTCCGCCGACAGCTCAGCGGGGATCCCCGCTGAGCCGACAGACACACATGGAGCAGATCGAAAAACGATCCGCTGCGTGTGAAAGGACCCTAAAGAATACGATTTTTTGCCTCCCATTTCTACTTATTGCTGACTGAGCTTGCTGAGTATGTACACACAAAGCTGCTATGGTGCCACCTGACCAATGTCCATCTAGAACAGGGGTCCTCAAACTTTTTAAACAGGGGGCCAGTTCACGGTCCCTCAGACTGTTGGGGGGCCGGACTATAGTTTGAAAAAAATACATAAACAAATACCTTTGCATACTGCACATATTTTTTTGTAGTGCACAAAAAAACAGTTAATCAACAAACTCCCACCCCCCTCCCCATCACAGATCACCCCCATCACAGACTACTCTCCATGAAAGACTTCCCCAATCACAAAGCTCCCCATCACAGATCTCTCCCATTACAAAGCCCACCATCACAGATCCACCAATCATAAAGCTCCACCACAGATCCCCCCCCCATCACAGACTCCCCAAATATCACAGAGTCCCCCATCACAGACTCCCCCCATATCACAGAGTCCCCCCCATATCACAGATTTCCTCACATCAGAGCCCCCCCCCCCCATATCACAGATTGCCTCATATCACAGAGCCCCCACATCACAGATTCCCCCCATATCACAGAGCCCCCCCCATATCACAGAGCCCCCCCATCACAGATTCCCTCATATCAGACTCCCCCCACATCAGAGTCCCCCCACATCACAGAGCCCCCCATATCACAGTCTCCCCCATCACAGATCCTCTCATATCACAGAGTCCCCCTTCCCCCATATCACAGAGTCTCCCCCATCACAGATCCCCTCATATCAGAGTCTCCTCATTACAGATCCCCTGATATCACAGAGTCCCCCTTCCCCCATATCACAGAGCAGCACAGCACATTACAGCACTCCCCCCCATATCACAGAGCAGCACTTCCCCCATAGTACAGCACATCACAGCATTCCCCCCGCATATCACAGCACTTCCCCCATATCACATCACAGCACATCACAGCACTCCCCCCCTCCCGCATATCACAGCACTTCCACCATATCGCAGCGCAGCACCCCACCCCCGCCCCCTACCTTATTCACACACGAAGTGAAGCCTGACAGGATCGGACAAAGTGAGGGACTTTTCAAGTGAAAAGCAGACGATTGATTGCTGGGACCGCCCCACTGCCTAGTAACCAATTACCTGCTTCTTAACTCAAAGTCCCGCCCTTTGTTTGGACCTGTTACGCTTCGTGTCTTGTGTGACTAATGTAGCAGAGGGGAGGGGGAAGTGCTGAGGAGGGGAAGTGCTGCAATCTTATAAAAGGGACAGTCCGTGCCGTGGGCCGGGTAAATCGGCTTGGCGGGCCGCATGGGCCCGCGGGCCGTAGTTTGAGGACCCCTGATCTAAAAGCTGTAAGCTGCCTCAATAAAGCGCTCTAATGCCTCGTACACACGACGGACTTTTTACTGCCAGGAAAACCCGAGGGGGAAAGCCGAGAACCGGCTCGGCAGCTTTTTTCCCCCTACACACGGCCGGTTTTACTGGCAGGAAAACTGCCATGAAAGCTTTGGTCGAGAATCCTGGCCGTGTGTATGCTCCACGGCAGTGTTTATCATAGGACATTTAGACATGGACCAGTACATTTTGAAAAACCAAAGAACCCTGTGAACCCATCAGAAGTACCTCTGAGGTTTTGTGTACCAATCTGATGATCTCCAATCTTGTACAGCTCAAACAGACACACAGGCTCACTGCAAAATACCTACTAAATTTGGTTAGAATTGATTATATTCAAATCAAATGGAAGGTAGCCAAGTGGATTTTTATACACTTCGCATATTGGACACCCAGACACATTATTCAGACCAGGCTGTGGCTCCCCAAGAAACCAAATTTGTTGCCATCTGGGAGCTGTGGGCAGCTGTCGGGGGCAGGTTTGGTCTCAATGGGGGGCAAGGTGATGATGTCAGCAAGAGCAATTTGTTTACACCCACACCGCATTACTATTCTCCTTGGGGCACCCAAAGGTGTTCCAGGCCGCTAAAGTGTTCGGGTTTGGCTTGAAGAAAAGGTGGAAACTCTACCACACACACACCTGTATATATGTAAGTCGTCCCCCACATACCTGTATAAATGCTAGACAACAAACTGAAAAATTCAGAAAAATGAAACAAACGCAGCCACTGTGCCCATTAAATGCAGCCACTGTGCCCATCAAATACCGCCACTGTGCCCTTAAAATGCTGCTACTGTGCTTATTTAAAAGTTAACACTGTAACCCGCCTGCCCACTCGCTGTCTGCCCAGCACTTACCCTATCTCGTGGTGCAGTGGGTGACAGCTGCGAGCCATGTCCTCCATGCGTCTTTTCTCCTCCTCCTGATAGGCGTCCAATAACAGTGCCTGTTGATTTAGCCAATCATGTGACGGGTAACACACCTGCACGTCCTGATTGACAGATAGGCGGTTCAGTGTAATATTCATTTGCTGTTCTAACACACCTGGGTGAACTGTGAGGCGCCGTACACACGGCCGAGGTTCTCGCTGAAAATCAGCGAGAACCTCGCTGGAATACGCATTCCAGCGAGGATCTCGGCCGTGTGTACGGTCTCAGTGAGCTTCCCGTCGGGAAACCTGTCGAGCCGAAATAGAGAGCACGCTCTCTATTTCCTCGACGGCCCGCCTGGAAGAATGGCTGGTTGCCATTCCCGACGGGCGGGTCGCCGAATTCGACGGCCGGGAGAGAACCTCGACGGGCGGAACGATGTGTTCTGCCCGTCGAGGTTCTCTGCCGTGTGTACGGCGCCTCAGAGTTCGCAGTTTACCCTTTTTGAAGCCTATTAGAGCCTATGACGCTAATCAGGTGCTTCAAAAATATACCCCCGCCACTGTAATTCAGGTGCCCACCTCTCTGTATCAGGGATAGATTCATGCATGAATCTATCCCCGATACATAGAGGTGGGTGGCTGGAGAGAAGGGGCGGTGCCATGCGCCCTTAATAGGCGCACCGCCACTATCTGTATATGTGCCAGCCACCCACATACACACCTGTATATATAGGTCAGCCCCACACATACACAAATCTGTAATGCACAAGGCTCTGGCCCCTCCCTGTACACAAACAGCCCCCCTCCCTTTCCTTCACAGCCCCCAATTTCTTCCTACATGGTCCCAGCTCGTTTTCCCAAAGCAGACATGTTGGTGACACAGTACACAAGGGGTTCACATGCGCATAGTAGCCAGATGTGGCAGTAAAGAGCTTGATGTCTGAGCTCAATGCCACACAGAGAACACACGCTGTGAGAGGGCTCCCCTTCACCCATCTTGTCTTCTTCTTGCCCGGGCGTGCCCCTTGCAGTTGTAATGGCTGTACCCCCTGATGGCAGCCCTGCGTGCCATACATACAGAAGAATTTCCTGTTTACATGGCGGCCTCTGTAAAAGGAAGTCCTGTCTCCAGTGCTGCCATTGGACAACTGTTCTGTCCATCATAGGAGGCGGGACTTTGTATTAAAGAGGCCGCTGAGAAAACAGGAGTTTCTCCTGCATGTAATCTGTTGGCACTTGTCCCACCCCCTTCCTGACTCCTCCAAGGCTGCAGATGGGCATGAATCAGGCTGCACTGATGGCAAAGGCGAGTCTGCATTCATGTCAATGTTGGTGCTGCAATTGTGGCAATGGTGAGGCTGCATTCATGTCAATGTGGGTGCTACATTCATGGCAATGGTGAGGCTGCATTCATGTCAATGTGGGCGCTGCATTCATGTCAATTTTGGTGCTGCAATCGCGGAAATGGTGAGGCTGCATTCATGGCAGTGGTGGGCTACAGATGGGCACTGATTAGGCTGCATTGAAATTTAAGATCTTTTCCTGAAACTTCCCTCTAAAAGTGAAGGTGCGTGTTATATGCCGATTAATATGGTATATGCAAATAACACGCTTAAGCTCATTTCTTCACCACACACAGCCACAAAGGCAAGAGGGTTCTTGTTGGGCAGTGTATTAGCACACGAGCGAACACACTTAGACCAAATTTTAATGGTTCAAAGAGTGTCAGGCAAAATGGTCGGCCCTCACGCATGTTTACTTCATCAAATCTGGCCTTCTTTGAAAAAAAAGTTTGGACACCCCTGCATTAGTCCATTCAGTTCAACCTGTGTAGGGGTATGTGTGTCAGTGTCGATAATAATTTACCATATGTATGTTGTGTACACCAAGATGCATAGTCTTTTAAAGCTATCAATACTTCCCGCTTGTGAAAGAGAATTCCACATCCTTACTGCCCTGATAGTGAAAAACCTCCTACGCAGCTTAAGGTTAAAGTGATACTATAAAACCATGTCATATTTGCTCCACTATGCAGCTCGTTTTGCACAGTGTGGCCCCGAACGCCGTTTTCTGGGGTCCCCCAACAGTTCTCTTGGCTCCTCCCAACTTCAGACAACCCCCTATGGGAAGCGCTCTCCCAAAGGGGGTTACCTGCAGGGGGCGCTCCTGAGTCCTACATTCGGCAACCATGGTCGCCGAGTGCAGGACTCGGCCCCGCCCCACATCATTGGATTTGATTGACAGCAGCGGGAGCCAATGGCTGTACTGATATCAATCTAGCCAATGAAGAGCCGAGAACCCCAGGGAAACATCAAGCGCATTCCCGACGCTGGACTTTCCCTGGCTCAGGCAAGTAAAATGGGGGCCTGGTAGGCCGGTAACAGCAGGCCCTTTTCTTGCATTTATCCGGCCCTTACGGAACAATTTCATTCACTGACACCAACAATGGTACACAGTTACTCATAATGACACCAACAATTGGGCCCAATGACACCAAAGATGGGGCACAATTCCACCCAATGACATCAACAATGGGGCCCAATTCTTCCCAATGACATCAACAATGGTGCTCAATGAAAGGGCGCAATTCCTACCAAAGACACCAACGATGGGGCACAATTCCCCCCAATGACGGGGCACAATTCCTACCAAAGACACCAAAGATGGGGCACAATTCCTCCCAATGACATCAACAATGGGGCCCAATGACAGGGCACAATTCCTACCAAAGACACCAACGATTAGGGTACAATTCCTCCCAATGACACAAGTGATGGGGCACAATTCCTCTCACTGATACCGAAAGATGGGTCATGGTTTACTCCAACTGATGCTGGGACCTTTTTCTACTCCCGATGGCCACAGTCTGGCCCCCCTAAAGCCTGATGAACAGTAAAGTGGTCCTTTGCTTAGAAAGTTTGGAGACCCATGCTTTAATGCATAGAATGCATTAAGGTGAAACCTCATTGTGTGGCCCTGTGTCTTTCTACACTCCGAGACTGAATCACTTTCTTCCTACGCTGGGATCACCATTGAGATATTTGTATATTGCTTTCATATCTCCTCCCAAGTGTCTCTTCTCCAGAAAGAATATGTTTAATGCTTGTTGTCATTCCTCGTAATAGAGGTTTTCCAGTCCCCTTATTAATTTAGCTGCCCTTCTCTGGTCTATTTCCAGCTCCAGCACATCCTTCCTAAGGACTGGTGACCAGAACTGGATGAAATACTCCAGATGTGGCCGAACCAAAGTTTGATAAAGTGGTAAGATTAGCAATCCAAATGCAGACAGCTTTTTAGAGAGCAAAACTTGTGAACAAAAAAAGAGAAGTATGTTTGTTTTTTGGCTATTTATACTTACCTCGTGGATGCAGCATCAGCCCCCCGGCGTCTCTGCAGTAAAAACCTAGCCACGAACACCACCGATGGCTCAATTCTCACTCCTCCCCGAGCAGAGCGATGCTGACTGTCAAGCCTCATACACACGGTCAGACTTCAAACAAACTTTTCCATGGATTTTTGTTTGAAGGGCGTTAAACTTGGTATGCATACACACAGCAGGACCTTTTTAGCCAACTTTTCCATCATTACATTTTTTCAGCTCTTTACCGCCACCCTTTGGTCAACTTCTGCTATTGTTGGTTGATTTTAACATGGCTCTGAGCATACGTGTTTGTACTTTGGACAAAAGTGCGATGGACTTCTGTACACACGATAGGACTTTGCACCGTAGGACTTTTGTTGCCGAAAAGTTTGTCTGTTTGCAGACCGAACATTTGTCCGATGAAAACCGAAAAAGTTTGCCCGATGGAGCGTACACACGGTCGTATTTGGTGAAATAAACTCACGTGGTCTGGCTCTCCTGTGTCAGTCAGCAGCAGATGCAGCAGGGAGCTCCAACAACAAATAGGCCATAGCAAGTGTTGCTCCCTGGCATTCTGGACGTTGTCAAGCGCTCTCTCCTCTCCCCTGCAGCCGCTGCTGGCCGACACTGGGAAGATGATTATGTGACCAGACTGGAGTGGCCTGAGAATGGGTAAGTATAACATACTGTAGGTAATTGGGGGGGGGGGGGGCATTTTTACACTTAGTTATAACCTAGAATTCCACTTTAATACATGTAAAAAAACATCTACGATAATCCTGAAAAACAAAATGCTGGAAAATCAGAGAATACGCTCTGCTCAGGTGTGAATGCTGGTTCAAAGAAACTGCAGATTATAAGCAGACATATAAGAGACACACATTGCATTTTACTTTTGCTGTTATTCGTCTAGAATGGCCGCAGCTCATTTGTACCTCTTTTGTAGCTACTTCAGCTGGATTATGTCATTGTAGATGCCAGAATGACAAAGGAATCCATACTGTTTAGTCTTGCACATTTTTCATTGCTGACCTAAAAGTGAAGGGGGAATTGGCTTTGACAGCCATTTACACAATTTATCTGATGTGTAATACAGGAGTTAAAGCAAAAAAGAGCCAAGTGTCAGCACAGCATTGTCTGACATCGTTTTCTCCCATAGAATGAGCAATACTTCAGCTATGTATAAAATTATTATTTAAATTCCTGAGCATTAGCAGAAGTATGACCTTACAAAATGACAACAAGAAATCTAAAGGAAACTTTTAGATAACTCCAGACTTTATTTAGACATCTTGCTGTTCTAGGTACAGCTCAACTATGATGCCCTTTTGTACAAGCTCCAGCCCTTGTCAGGTGATTATTGTAGTAAAAGCCACTTTAGAATGTACTATTGGAAGCAGCAGTCTCATTTATCTTTGCCAATAACTATATAATGCAAGGGATGACTTGATTGGATAAAAAAAAAAAAAAAAACAATGTATTTGATCCGTACACTACATAGTTTTTGGGAAAATGTAATGGAGATTTTACTGGAGGTCTTGTACTTAATTGTCAAATGTCTACAACTATTACAATCAAGTGTGGTCTTTCCTTAACTAACTCATTTACAATAGTGTAGTCTGTTTAAAGGGTAACTCAATTCTTGTGGGAATTTTTTTTATAAAATTAAAATATATTAGTATACACAATTGCAACACACATCATGTTGTAATTGAATGTTATTAAAAATGATCTTTCCTTTTAAATCTGCAGCCGCTGTAATTGTCTGTAGAATGCAATAAGGTCATCTGGAGGCATTCTGTACACCGGTGGCGATTGATAAATATGAAATCACTCCCATTTAGGTTGCTTTCACACTGAGGCGATTTGCAGGCACTAGAATGCTAAAAATAGCACCTTGAAAATGCCTATCCTCTCACTCCAATGTGAAAGCCAGAGTGCTTTCACACTGGAGCGGTGCGCTGGCAGGACAGTAAAAAAAAGTCTTGCTATCCGCATCATTGCAGCAATGTAGGAGTGGTCCTAAAGTGACGCTGCCCATTGAAATCAATGGGCAGCGGCACTTTGATGGCGGTTTTAACCCTTTTTGGCCACTAGTGGGGGTTAAAAGCACCCCGCTAGCAGCCGAAAAGTGCCGCATAAAGGTGTCCTTTTATGAAAGTGAGATCAGCGGCGATCCCGACTCTCACCGCTGATCTCAGGTCATAAACCGTTTATGAAACTGAGGTAATCAGCTGAGAACATGTTCTCCACTGATTATCTCAGCACAGTGAGAATCTGTAACTGACTGTCACAGAAACGGCCAGTTTATGAAGGTGCGATCTCGGCACCTCACTGGTGATCTGTGACAGAATTCTCACTTTCTGATTCACCATCTCAGAGGTGGAGAATCAGAGGGAGAAGCACGAAGCTGGCTGAGTATTGTGGAGGAAGAAGGAAGTCTTTTGACTTCCATGCTTCACACACAAGCAGCCATAGAGTCAGAACACATTTTCCCCACCATTACACACCCCAAAATGAGCAGGTTAGAGATTTATAGTGTGTGTGTATATATATAATATATCATATATATAATCATATAGCATATATATGTGTTTGTGTTTATTTCTATGTTTATTAATATATATATATATATATATATATATATATACACACACACACACACACACACAGAGAGAGATATATATATATATATATATATATATATATATATATATATGTATAAATATATATAATTCTACTCTAAAAAAAAAAAAAATGTAAACCCTAAAATATGGTTTTACCCATGAACTGTTCTATTGCAGTTATACAGGGTTTATATTTTTATACTTAAAAAAAAAAAAAAATGATTATAAATGTATTTTTCATTTATATGAATGGTGTATAGCATATGCATGGTGCATTACATATGTGGGATTCCATTCATTTACTATACACCATTCACATTTAAATAGGCACATGTATGAGCTTTAAATATTGAAAAAACAATGTTTTTTAATAATTAGGTTAATGTATATTGTTTGGTGGGAATGCAACTTTATTAATATGTGGTGTGTAATGTGTGCTGATTCGTGTTCAACGTGTATTTTTCACTTCCTCATACTGTAATCCCGCTAAATCACGCGAGATTACAGTGAGAGAAGCAGTTCTCAGGAGTTTCCAGCTGTTTGTAGATCGCTCCTCATCTCAACATGAGAAGCGATCTACAAAGTTTCATAAACAGGCACTCAGAGGAGAGCGATCTCCCCTGAGAACTGAATAGCGGTATTTTACCGCACTTTCATAAAAGGACACCAAAGGACGGTAAAGCGAAGCTAAAAATAGCGTCGTTTTACCGCCGACGCCCCAGTGTGAAAGAAGCCTTACATTTATTTTACACGTGGACACAGACAAACATTTATTTTTTATTTTTTTTATTTTTTATTTATTCAATGCAGAGAACAACCGACCCTCACGGGTCATAACGTCATCAGATATACAAGTCAGTTACAGAACTCAAAAAAAAGGGAAGACAAATACAGGAAGCAGGGGTAAATACGTTGGAGGACAAGCATATACATACATAAAAAGGAAAAAAAATAAAAAAAGAGAAGGCCATAACACAACTCTGTAGGGTCTAGGGTAAATATGATGGTCTATGAGATCCCATGGGGACCTAGTGCGGGCGTGTGCAAGTGAGCGTGTGTGTGCTACAGCCAGACATAGTCCTCCCTTCTCCCGCTTGTGCACTGCAGCAATCGCAAGGGACAGTTGGCTCCGCTTTTTCTCAGTTTATTTAGAGAGCAAGTAAGACAATAGAAAGTGAAGGTGGGAGAACAGAAAAGAGAGGAAAAGGGCAGAGGAAGCAGAGAAAGGGGGACCGGGAACTGCTCCCGGCCCAGGGGGGGGGGGGGGGTAGAAGTTGGGATGGCGTGGTAATTAGGAAAGGGGGAGGTAGGGTGGTCTGGGTAGGTGCGTGTGTAGGGCCCTGGTACGGGGCTCAGCTTGTCCCTGTAGATGATGGATCTGTTCCCAAGTGAAGGGCTTCCCCTCTAAGGGCCAGGCCCTCCTCTGAGTATCTAAACATGGTCCAGGGTCTCCAGGTTTCTATGTATGCCTCCTCCCTATGCTGACTGGTGAGGACCAGGTCCTCCATGCGGCTCACTTCATCTACTTTTCGGAGCCATTGTGTCACAGACGGGGGATGCTGGGATTTCCAGCACAGGGGGATGCATGCCTTGGCCGCATCTAACAGGTGGCCGCACCACCGAGGCTTTGTAGGTCTTTGTCGGGATATCTGTTGCATGTAGGAGGAAGAACGCAGGGTCATCCTCCAGTCTATGGTCCGTGAATTTTTGCGTTATGCGGCGGACCTCCTCCCAGAAGCCCCGCAAGAGGGTACAGGTCCAGAAAATGTGCAGAAGAGACCCCTTCTCCTCCCGGCAACGCCAGCAAAGATCAGAGGTCTCTGGGAACATCTTGTGTAGCAGTTCCGGGGTCCTGCACCATCTGGTAAGGATTTTGTAGTTCGTTTCCTGCACCCTCGCACTCAGTGATGACCTATGCGTAAAAGTAAGAATGTGTTGTACCACACTGTTCGTGAATCTGCAACCGAGGTCTCTTTCCCACTTAGCCAGGCTGGGAATGGGGTCACCCGCTGGGGGTGTAATCAGTAACCCATACGTCAGGGAGAGGGCGTGGGGGAGCGTTCCAGTGCCTACACAGAGGTCCTCGAATGGTGTGGGGGGGAGGGGGTGCCGTCTGGAGGCGGCAAACTGTTCAAAAAGTGGCTGAGCTGCTGGGCTCTCATGCAATCCAGACCGAAAGGGCCGGCAGGGTCCATAAGTTCCGCTGCCCCCCTCCACCTGTTTCCCACCCTGAAATGTGCCACCTGGAAGAGTCCCGCGTCTCTGAGGTCCCGGAATCTCCTATCATTTAGTCCTGGGGGGAACAGTGGGTGGCCTATCACCGGTCTCAATGGTGAGTTGCAGTCCGATAAGCGCCGCTCGGTTAATAGACCGGCGCAGATTTTAATGGTCGTGCCCAACAGTGGGTGGTTTCTAAGGTCGGGGGGCAACGCTGAGTGACACCATGGGGCTCTGTGAAGTGGAATTTGGCTCTGAGCTTGTTCAATCCTAGTCCATAGCTTGGTGTCGGAATGTCTGCATCAGTCCAGAAGTCTGTTAAGGTGTGCCGCACCATAATATTCACAGACATCTGGCATGGCTATGCCGCCGTGGAGCTTTGGGCGGGTGAGCAGGTTTCGTTTCAGTCGCGGATTCTTCCCTGCCCAGAGAAATCGGGACAGAGTAGCATGCACCTATTTGAAGAAATTGCTTGGGATGGCTATTGGTAGGGCTTGTATCAGGTACAAAAATTTGGGGAGCACCGACATTTTTAAAATGTTACACCGGCCTAGCCATGAGTGGAGACCGGAGTTCCATTGGTCTAACAATTGAGGTACCCTCTTCAAGAGTGGGGGGAAGTTTAAATGAAAAATCTGGGGGAGGGATGCCGGTATATAGGTGCCCAGATATTTCAAGGCTGTGTCCGTCCATTTCAAATTGAAACTACGTTTAAGTGTCCCCAATAGGGCTGGAGCTACTCCCACCCCCATGGCCTCCGATTTGGAAAAATTAATTTTTAAGTTGGAAAGTCGGCCATATTCTTCGAATTCCTTCATGAGGTGCTGTAGTGAGGTCAAGGGTTGCGTAAGCGTGAACATAAGATCGTCCGCATACGCGGACACCTTGTGCTGTGTACCCCCTATCGAAACCCCAAAGATTCCGGGATGATCCCTAACTCGGCATAGGAATGGCTCCAGGGTCAGGGCGAAGAGCAACGGCGAAAGTGGGCAACCCTGTCTGGTCCCGTTGGAAATCCGGAACGGTTCAGACAACACACTGTTCGCCCTGACCCTGGCTGTCGGGTCCGTGTATACCGCTGCTACCCATTGTAGCATTCGGGATCCCAGGCCAATGTGTCTTAGTGTGGCGGTGAGGAACCCCCAGTTCACGCGGTCGAACGCTTTCTCGGCGTCCGTCCCCAGGAGAATACAGGGTGTCTTCTCTTTGGTTGCCGCATGAACCAGGTTAAGGACTTTGGTGGTGTTGTCCCGTGCCTCTCTGGCCGGGACAAATCCCACCTGATCCAGGTGTATGAGGCCTGGGAGAAATTGTTGCAGTCTGGTGGCTAGTATTTTGGTGAAGAGTTTGAGGTCTGTATTAAGAAGGGAAATAGGGCGGTAACTCCCACACTGGGAGGGGTCCTTACCTTCCTTGGGAATGACTGATATTTGAGCCTGTAAGGTGGAGGTATGGAAGAGCTTCCCGGTCCCTAGAGTATTATACAGTTTCACCATATGTGGGCCCAAGCATGGGAGGAGGGTTCTATAGTAGAGTACCGTCAGACCGTCAGGTCCCGGCGCTTTGCCTGGTTTTGTCTTTTTAAGTGCGAGCTGTAATTCAGCTAGCGTGATAGGGTTTTCCAAGGCTTGTCGGGCGTCTTCCGACAGCCCCGGCATCTGTGATCGCGCCAGGTAATCTGCCGCGTTTTCCCCCCCTGGTTCCGGCGCATGTATGTTGTATAGGGAGTCATAAAAGGCTCTAAATTCCCGTACTATCTGTTTGGGCATCGAGATCTTCTGTCCTGTCGGGGTGACCACCTGAGGGATGTATGACGCCTGGCGCTGAGCCTGCAGGGCCTGGGCCAGGAGCCTGCCACATTTGTTACCATGCTCGTAGCCCTTCTTCCTACCCACTTGCATAGCCGCCTTGGCCTTAAACTGTAGTAGGTCTGTGATCTGTGACCTTGTAGAGTCGAGATCCCATCCCAGCTGTCTGGATGGATTTGCTTTGTGCGCTGTCTCAAGGGTCTGTAGCTTGGCCAGTAGGGTGTTTAGTTGCGTTGTCCGTACTCTTTTCAGTCTAGCCCCATGCTTAATAAGCACACCCCTAATCACGGCCTTGTGGGCCTCCCATACTAGGCCCGGGTCGCTGTCTATTGTCGCGTTTGTCGTGAAATAATGGGTCGCTTCTGAGGTCACCTCCGCCATCGTCTCAGGGTCCTGCAGTAAGCTATCGTTGAGCCTCCATACCGGCTGCTGTGTTGTCCGGGGGTCGGATAAGGCGTACTTCATCGTTACTGGGGCGTGGTCAGACCACGTTATCGACCCAATAGAGATGCTAGTAAGCGCATGGAGCTGGCTGTGTGGGACAAGAAAGTAGTCGATCCGTGAATATGTCTGGTGCGGTTTGGAGAAGAAGGAGTAGTCCCTCTCCCCCGGGTGGAATAGGCACCACGCATTCACCAATTGTGCCGAGTGTAGGGCCGCGGTGATACGTTTACGTGCATCTCGTGTAATCCCAGATGTGCCCGATGATGTGTCCTCCCCAGGTGACAGAGGTACATTCAAGTCTCCCCCCAGAATCAACTGTCCCTCAGTATAACGCATAAGCTTTTCTATGTGTCTTTTGAGGAACGTATCCTGATGTGTATTGGGAGCGTATAAGATGGCCAGGGTAACCTTCCTATCTCCTATCAGGCCCTTCAAAAACAGAAACCTACCCTCACCGTCAGCTTGTGAGTCGATCAGTGTCCAGGGGACTCTCGACGCAATAAGAATAGAGACGCCTCTTGATTTGGCTTCCGCGTAGGCTGAATGATATGCCAAGGGGAAATGTCTGCTTTTGAGTAGTGGGAGTTTGAGATCTTTAAAATGTGTCTCCTGCAACATGACAATGTCCGCCTTCGCGCGGCGCATGTCCTGGAGCAGGATTTTCTGCTTTTCGGGTGTGTATAGTCCCTTCGCATTCAGCCACAAACATTTTAACAATAACAAAAAGCATGAATCTGGAACAGAGTTTGGTAAAAAAAATAAAAAAAAAAAAAAATTCCCTGCAATGTACATAGGTCAGTCAGAAAGTTTTTTTTTTTTCTCAGCAAAAGTGGAGTTACTCTTTAAAGTGTATGTAAAGGTAATTTTTTTTTTTTTTGCCGAGTCCCTACTGGGGATATTTACCTCTCTATTTGTCCTGATGACTTTTGCCAATGCCAACAAGACTAAAAGGACATTTTGAGTAAGAGATTTGGGGGGGGGGGGGGGGGTGTCATTCCTGTGACAACTCTCTAAGATGGGAACTCCATTCACGTTGAAGTAATTTCCTTTTATTGTCTGTTGTGCCTTCAGAGATGTTTTTACTTTAATGTATAGCATGCAGGAAGGTAAAAAAAAACAAAAAACCTTTAGGTGTTAGAACTACTTTAATAAAACAGAGCAGGTATGCCTTGGAGGTAGCTCATTCCTTCTTAAAAGATGCAGGGACACACTGGATGTCCAAAATGACCTCCGATTCGAATCCAACAATTAAAAGTAAAGAATGGCAACAACTCAATTTATAACCAACAAAAGTAAAATACACATGGGAAGGGTAGTCCACAGAACAGTACAATACAAATTATCCAACACACTTACAAGGTAGTCAGAATAAAAACAGAATAAAAACAAAAAGTCTAAGGCCGCGTACACACGATCGGTCAAAACCGATGAAAACTAACTGAAGGTCCGTTCCATCGGTCCAAACCGATCGTGTGTGGGCCCCATCGGTCAGTTATCCTTCGGTCAAAAAAAAAAGAGAACTTGCTTTAAAATGTAACCGATGGACGCCTAACCAATAGGTCAAAACCCATCGCTAGTACGCACGACCATCAGTTAAAAACCCACGCATGCTCAGAATCAAGTCGATGCATGCTTGGAAGCATTGAACTTAATTTTTTTTAGCACGTTGTTGTGTTTTACGTCACCGCGTTCTAACACAATCAGTTTTTTTTAACTGATGGTGTGTTGGCACATCAGACCATCAGTCAGCTTTATCCGTTAACCGATGAAAACGGTCCTTCGGATGGACTGATCGTGTGTACGCGACCTTAGACTTGCATTGTAACTGTTATAGGCATGAGCCGATTCATACTTTGTAGTCAGTTTTGGTATGTTAACATCCTCACGTTAAGGCAGCCCATGCATTAGCAAAGGGCTGCCAATACATATCAGGGGATAAATTCACAGTGTTGTAGACACACTTTGGAATTCTGTCAGGTCCCGCTACTGTAATGGTTGGTGTCTGCCCCAGATTCATGTATCTGTCAGAAAACGAGGCATGGCGTGCAAATGATTGAGAGTCTGATATATCCACCCGCACTGCTGTAGACACCTTGGCACAGTCAATTTTGTGCAATTTTTTTTTGTCACCTTTTAAACCCAATTTTAATAAAAACATACTACACCATAAGAGCCATTTTGTGTCCTTGGTGGAAAACTTTCCTATATCCTCAGTTGTTTGACTGAGGGGGTCCCGCAGTGAAGAAATGTCTCATTCAGGCTCTTGCGGATTTATCTTACAAATCCCATTTCAACCTACCTTAAGTGGTCAAAACACTACTGGTTAGTTGCCATCTAGAGTCTTTGAAGAACACCATTTAGAAGAAGCCATATTGTATTCACCACGTGATTTATAGCACCAACACATTTAATTTTTGTTTCAGTATGACTACAGGCATTAAGCCTATTGTTCCCCTTTTCCCACAATTAATAAATGGGTCCCACTGAAATTGTTGCATTTTATGAGCAGATTGGCCCTCACTCCTGTCAGGACAGAAAATAGGAAAATTGTGGTCGCTTTTTTTTTTTAACTTTGCTTAGGGTACCCGTACACATGAAATGGAAGTCATCCAGGACCAAGTCAGACATATATAGTAGAACCATAGCTGAATATAACCGTCATATGCCAATGATGATTTTTTTGCAAATATAGATATCTATCAATCAAAAACCAAAGAAACAGGAACACACAACCTAAAAAACAAAAAAGGAAAAAAAGACACCCCCGACAAGAAAATGTTTTAATGATTTAAGAATAAAAGGGACTTTGCGTGCAGCCATCCATTTCTTCTTAGTACTCTCAAAGGGGCAGCCACTTGCTGTATAGGTTAAAACTGAACTTCAGCCTTGCCTAGTTGTTCCAAAATTGCTTACTTTTTTTTTTTAACAGAAAAAGTTTTTATTGTCTTTTCAAACAAACAACAAACATACATACAAACCAATGACAGTACATAGATAACAGAGGTAACGAAGTGATTGCACCAGGGCATATCAAAAAAAAAGGACATAGATTACACACATAACCGGTGATACAGAAGCTAAGGGAACACAGACAACTCCACCCCACAGTTATAAATATTAGTCGCCATCGCCGAGGTCCCCCCCCCCGCAAGGGGGGGATGGAGAACCATCAAGGCAACCCCTCCAGCACCGCCGACCCCCGCCCCCCAAGAAAGGGGAGGACGAGGGGGGGAGGAACAGAGGGGGGGCGACTCGAAGGAGGGGGCGAGGAGAGGGGGTGAGCGAGGAGAGGGGGGGAGCGAGGAGAGGGGGGAGGGAGGAGAGGGGGAAGGGGGGGGAGAGGGGGAAGGGGGGGTGGGGGGGTAAGGCGAGGAGGGAGGGGGGAGGGGGGAGGGGGAGAGCGGCCACCCACCACACTTTACAAATAGGATGCGCCACAGGGGACCCGTCAATTACTCAGCTAGAAGCGTCTATCCAGTTTGACCAGATCTTGTCAAATTTTGCCGGGCAGTTTCTGCTTTCATACGTTAGTCTGTATAATGGGAGGACCCTGTTGATCGTCCCCAGCCAGGAGGACACAGTTGGGAGGTCCGTGCCCCGCCAACGGAGTAGGATTTCCCTCCTGGCGTAGAACAGGGCAAAGGTGATGCCCAGTTTGGTATATCTGTCACATTCAATCTCACCCAGGTAGCTAAGGAGGAACAACTTCGGGTCCATCGTGAGCTCCACCCCGTAGCGGTCCGACAGAGTATCCGCCACCTCTCTCCAGTATGCGTCCAATTTGGGACAGGACCAAACCATATGGATGAACGACCCAGTATCCCCCGAACACCTAGTGCACAAGGAGCTCCTGGAGGGGTAGATCTTAGCCAGTCTCTGCGGGGTGTAATAGGCCCTATGTAAAAATTTTAGTTGGATAAATCGGTCTCTAGAGGCAATCATGGACGGGAGGAATGAAGAGACGCACTCCTCCCAGATCTCCTCGTCCAGATCAGGTATGTCAGCGTTCCATTTGGCCAGGATTCCCACTGTGTCCGCGTCGTATGCCACCGTAAATCGCAGGTAAAGGGATGAGAGAGGTTTCCCCATAACACCCGAAATCAGGAGGCGCTCGACCGAGTCCGACTCGAGCGCAACCGGATCCGGGAATTGGGCCGCAAGCGCGTGTCTCAGTTGTGCATATCTAAATCCCAGGGAGGGGGGAAGCCTGTAGCGAAGGGCTAGGTCCCGGAAGGACAACATCACCCCGTCCGGCATAATATGCCGGAGGGCTAGGATGCCCCGCCGCGCCCAGACCCCCGGGTCAGGGACCATGCTCAGGTGGGGAAGGAGAGGGTTCCCCCAAAGCGGGGTGTGTGGGGATATAGTATTGGGCTTCAGCATACGTGCCCTGGAGGACCGCCACACCTGAATCACAGTAGCCATAGGACCCGTGACCGATGGATGTGCCCTACGCCCCCGAAACACAAGGTTAGATAAAGCAGCGTACGAGCCTAGGATAGCCGCCTCGAGGGACACCGCTGGGTTCCGACGCGCCTGGGAAAACCACCAACGGGCCGTCACCAGGACCGCCGCCCAGTAGTAGGCAAGGAAGTTTGGGAAGGCCAGACCCCCCTGGGATAGGGGAAGATAGAGGAAGCGCCTGGCAACCCGAGGAGGGCTGTTCGCCCATATGAACGCCGTCACTATGCTGTCAAGTCGTCGGAAGAAGGATTTCGGGATAGTGACAGGGGTCTGGCGAAAGAAATAGAGCAACTTGGGGAGTATCACCATCTTTATGAGGTTACCCCGTCCGACCGGCGAGAGGGGAAGTGTACGCCAGACCGCGCAACGTCCGGACAGGTGTTCTAACGCCGGGAGAACATTTTTCTCCATGTAGGACCTCGGCTCGAGGCCCACTCTAACCCCCAGATACGTGAACTCATCCACCCAGCGCAGGGAGGTGTGCGAGTCGGAGCGAGGCAGCGATGGGTGGAGAGGAAGGAGCACTGATTTGTCCCAGTTGATTTTCACCCCCGAAAATGATGCAAATTTTTCAAAGTGGGACAGTGCCTCACCAAGTGAGGCAGACGCATCTGCCAGGTACAAAAGGGCGTCATCAGCATAGAGTGATAGTTTCTCCTCTAGGGGTCCCACCTTGATCCCTCGGACCCCCGGGTCGCGCCTAATGTGCGCGGCCAGGGGCTCCAGGGCCAAGGCAAATAGAGCCGGGGAAAGTGGGCAACCCTGTCTGGTCCCCCGCTCCAATGAGAAGGGGGGCGACAGGGTCCCATTAGTGCGGATACGTGCCCTTGGGTGAGCATACAGCATTTGTATCCAGGATAAAAACCGGGGCCCAAAACCGAAGCGCGACAAAACCGCCCAGAGGTAGCCCCACTCGACCGAGTCGAAGGCCTTCTCGGCGTCGAGTGAGGCCACCACGCCTGCGCCGTCCGGGACCGCCACCGCGAGGTGGGTGTGTAGGCGTCGAAGGTTAATGTCGGTCCCCCGACCCGGCATGAAGCCCGTCTGGTCTGGGTGGACCAGGGCTGTAATAACAGTGTTAAGCCTATTGGCAAGGAGCTTCGCAAAGAGCTTCGCGTCAACATTGAGGAGGGAGATAGGACGGTATGAGGAGCACAAAGTGGGATCTTTACCGGGCTTGGGGATTACCACAATGACCGCATCAGACATCGAGTCCGGGAGTACACCCAGATCCGAGGCTGACGCAAACAGGGATAACAGCCTGGGGGCCAGGTCTTCTCCGTAAGTCTTGTAAAATTCAACCGGGAACCCATCCGGGCCCGGCGTCTTACCCCCTTGCATCGTTTTTAGGGCAGCTTGTATCTCCTCGATCTGAAATGGCGCGTCTAGTTTACGCGCCGCAGAGGACATGAGGACCGGAATGTCCACCTCCTCCAGATAGGTCACTAGGTTCGGGAGGTCATACTTTACTCTAGAGGTGTACAGTTGCTGGTAATATTCCGCAAAACATCGGTTGATTTCCTGCGGAGTTGAGTGTAAGTTCCCCTCCCCATCCCTCACCTGGGCAACCGCAGAGGCACCTGAGTGCTCCCTGGACAGCCAGGCCAGAAGTCTCCCCGTCCGCTCTCCTTGTTCGAAAATACGCTGGGTCTGGTGAAGAAGCTTCTTCTGAGTCAAGGCTGTCCGGAGGAGGACTGCCTGTCGCGTCAGGGCTTGCAGGGAGGAGTAGTGTTGCAGGTCTCGGGTGTTGACATACAGGGCCTCCTGTCTAACCGCCTCCCCCTCCACCCTGGTGAGTTCCGCCCTGCGTTCCCTCCGAACCCCCGCAATCAGGGACTGATAGTGTCCCCGGGAGGAGGCCTTAAATGCATCCCACACCGTGTTCTCCGCAGCCGTACCCGGGTTTTCCGCCCAATAGGATCGGAGAGTGTCATGAATTTTGGGCTCCACCTCCGGATCAGAGATCCAGAACCTGGAGAGCCGCCAGAGGTTGCTGGCCGGATCCGTCGTCAAAGTCAATGAGAGGAGGAGTGGGGCGTGGTCCGAAATCCCGCGAGGGAGGATAGTAATGTCACGTATCCGGGGTAGCACCGGCGTCGCCACATATGCTAAGTCAATTCGGGAGAAGGATTTATGGGTGGCTGAGTGGCAGGTGAAGGCCCGAGTCCCCGGGTTCCTCCAGCGCCAAACGTCCGTGAGCCCGTACGTGTCAGCCCATTCCGCCAGTCCCTGGCGAGTGGTGCCCGATGGGGTGAACCTGTCCATACCAGTGTCTGGGACTAGGTTGAAGTCACCCATTAGGACCACATTTTCACAGGGAAACTGCGCCAACTTGGCCGCGAGTATTCCCAGGACCGCCAGGGAGGCGGGAGGGGGCAGGTACAGGCCCACCAGTACCCAGGGGAGGTTGTGGATCATAGCATGGACCAACACAAATCTGCCATCTGGGTCAAGAACTAAATCAAGGAGCTTAAAGGGGAGGGATTTGAGCACTAAAACACTAACCCCTCTGGCATAGTTAGAATAAGTGGAGTGGTAGTGGTGACCTACCCAGGGCCTTTTTAGGCTGAGGGTTTTGCTACCCATCAGATGTGTCTCCTGTAACACACAAATATGCGGGCTATGTTTAATAAATTGGAACACTAGGGACCTCTTGACTGGGGAGTTCAGGCCCCGTGTGTTCCAGGAGAGGACATCAAGAGCAGCCATTGCAGACCACTAGGCAGGTAACGACAGGGGTAGAGCTACACCGGAGCCTCCAACCGATCACCCGACCCATCACCGGGGCGAGGGAGAGTCGTCGGCCCATCTCTAGAGCAATCAATATGCAAGAAATCAACAGTACTGTCATAAAGTGTAACACAATCAAACATAACAGGGCGCCAACCGGGCTTCCCAACCCCCCCCCCACCCCGCCCCCCCCCCTAACATGGAGGAGGACTTGCATCCCAAAACAAACCCCAGCCCTAAGGCCGGACACGAGGGCAGTGTCCAAGCGGTTACCCGCTACTGTAAAACAAAACAGTTAGTGGTCCTGAGAATCCACAGGAGGATGAGGTGTGTGGATCACCCGGATTCCCGGGGGTACAGTTCTTGAGTACTAGTGACAAGGACATCCAACAGGGAGTCAAAAAATAAAACTAAAAAAATAATAAAAAATAAAGCAAAAAAAAGGGGGGAGAAACATGTGTGAGTCAACTTTCAGGGGGAGGAGAAGGGAGGGGGGGGGGCCCCCCCTCGACATGTCTGCAGGACAGGGGACATGGGGGTGGTGACGGGGGATGGGAAGGAGGATCAGCTATAGCTTCTGGTCCACTGCTGGGAGGATGCAGGCGGGGGGGGGGAAGGCGGCAGCCAAACAAGGTGACAGGGTGGGGGTCCGGGCCCCCCGACCCCCAGGAGCAAAGGGGGAATGCCTCCGCGGCGTTAGTCAGGTAGGGGTGTAGTGGTGATGGCAGTCAGTAGGCCTCACATCTGCAGCGGGCCCGCCAGGACCTTAATAAACCCCCAATACCCCAGGGGGGGACCCCTGAATAGTGTACTCACAGTCAGTTGTCAAAGTTGAAGAAGGGGTGAATCACCGGACTCTCAGCCAGGGAGGGATTCGGCCCAGGCCGCTGCATCTCTCGGGGAGGTAAAAAACTGGATTCTCTCACCATCTTGAACTCTGAGCCTGGCAGGGAAGAGCATGCTGTACTTGATCCCCCGTTCTCTCAGCATGGCACGGACGTGGTCAAAGGACTTGCGCTGGCGTTGTGTCTCCACCGAGTAGTCTGGGAAAATCAGGAGCCTGGCCTTTTGGTATTTGATATCTCCTTGCAGGCGCGCTGCTCTGAGAAGAGTGTCCCTGTCGCGGTAGTGGAGGAATTTAAAAATAAAGGTGCGCGGCGGCGCTCCTACAGGGCCTCTGGTTGCCGGGATGCGATGGGCCCTCTCAATAGAGAAGAAGTGGGAGAACCGGGCGGCCGGGAGGATAGTAGGAAGGATTTGCTCCATGAAGGCCACAGGATCGGTACCTTCTGCCCCCTCCGGGAGGCCAAGGACACGGAGATTATTGCGGCGATTCCTGTTCTCGGCGTCTTCCGCTCTGTGCTCCAGGACCCTCACCCTGGCCTTCAGGGACTGGATGTCAGTGTGATGGTCCCTCTGGGTGTCCTCTAGGTCCGAGACCCGTCTCTCTGCTTCCGCCACGCGGTCCCTGAACGCATCCAGGTCGCGGCGTATGAGCGCCGTGTCCGCCTGGACATGATCAATTTTGATTGTTAGGGCTGATTGGCAGGTGGAGATCGCCGCCATCAGTGCCTCAAAGGCCGCCGAACCGGCCTGGATCGCATCGTCCCGCGGAACGTCCGGATGGGATGCCATGTGGACAGGAGGGGGAGGCCGCAGAGGGGCCGGCGTGTGTTTAGGCCCTGACTTCGGCGGGGTAGGTCCTGCGGCGGTGTTGCGGCGCGTCCGACAGCCCCTGCTATTGCGGCGCATTCCCCAGGAGACAGGGGAAGGATTTGTGAGAAGGTGGCCCGGAATCCACACAGGGAACAATGCAGGAAGGATTCTCAGAGCGGGAGCTCGGTCACTACACGTCCTCTCCCGTCGCCATCTTGGACACGCCCCAAAATTGCTTACTTGATTTCACTGAACACTGTAAGCTTTTTAGATACGGTAGTTTCTATCTGTGCATTATGGTGTGCTGGAGCACATGTGTCAAGGAGCGCTGGCAAGATGTGATGGGGTGCCATTCCAAATGAATGGCACAACACACAGCATATTGCGTGTTACCATGTAAATTTAGCTTCCTGGATACTGGGGTCTATCGATTTGTTATGAGATGCAGTTTTCAATTAAATGTAATTGCATTAATTTTCCATTATATGCTCACATATTTTTGATGAAATCACTTTAAGAGCTAAAACATGCAAGAAGGGACACAGCAGTAAAAAAAAAAACCTTGCTTGTCACTAGCACACTGCAGAACAATTTTAGGGTTGTGTATGTGTTTAAAGATGAAACATTTTTAATACATTGTACTAAACAAATGTTTAGCATTCAAATACAATTTGCAAAGTTTCCTAAGAATTACCTTTATATTTAGCTTTATCATGTTTGGGGAAGAAAGGAGCTCTGACTCAACCTTACCGAATTCATCCAGATGACCACTGCGCCAAGCACAGACGGTTCAAGACCATGACTAACAGTACTGATGAAAATGATTGCATATCCAAAACACACATGGTATAAAAACATATCCCATCACACTTAATGTAATTTTTTTTTTTTTTTACAAAAAATCATAAAATTGACTGGAAAAAGAAAACACCTTTTAAAAAATGATTTTTATTTCAAAGTTTACAAAAACAAAATTCAGAAACAAAAAATAAACAGACCAAAAATTGCACAAAGCTCCGCTATCTTCCCCCCAAACCCTGATTATTATTCCCTTCATTTGTAGTAAAAAATAAAAAAAAATACATTGGCACATCAGACAGGAGATCCATTAACACGGTAGGGTAGTGAGATAAATTACTTCTGATAGTTCTCATTTGACGAGCCAATACATGATAAAACGGATAAAAGATCAACCTAAATATACTTAATGGAAAATATTTATATAAAAGTAGATGTCACAAACAGAATCTATAGACTGTGTACCCATTGCTTATGGGGTTACTACTCTAGGACTTCAATGTCGTTATTGACCCTCGCCAAGCTTTTCAGGACCTGGAACTGCTAGGAAAGGATTGAAAAATAAAAAAAGTATTTACACTGCTATTTAGAACAGTATACAGCATTACTAATGGGGTTGGATAGGCAACATTTAAAGATTAGTATTTATTAAAGGGCCACTAAAAACCTAATCTGAAAAATGCACACAGCCTACTAATAACACTTATACTTGGGCAAATAAATCTTTCCAAATCAATCTCATTTAAATATCTGTGCAACCAAAGATCCATGTTAGCCACAATAAAAATCTAAAGGAGGTATCAACATTATAATTTTCTATAGAATAACTAGTCAGGAGTCACCTGTGTAGGGCTTTTGTCAACAGGCTTTTGTCAGCATCAGAACGGCTTTTGCCTCCATACAAGTCTATAGGTATTCAAAAGCAGCTCAAAGCGGGTAAAACAAAAAGCAACTTTCCCTGCAATTACATTTTGAATGATCTCAGAAATGTCCTACACTACTGTCAAACAGAAGCTTGCCCATTGACAAAAGCCGAAAGACCATACACGCACGCACGCACGCACACTATTAATCTCCCTGCCCACTGTGCCTCTGTTATTTAAAATATTTTCTAATCGTCTCATGGATCTTAAAATGACAGCCCCTACAGGGTCACTTCTTCACACTATGCAGGCTTTAAAAGAATAGTGAATATATTTATCTGGAAAGCTAGGTCTTGAAAAGCCACCAGTTCACTGCTACCCAGCAGCTGCATGTATTCAACACTTCTGGGAGTTTAGATACCTGCTTCCCCACTGCAGGCTGTGGTTCCTCTTGCCAGCTTGTATGTTAGTAAAGCAGGGCTTTAAAATTTCAAGTCCTGAGCTACTAGCCAGACCTCAAGGGTTACACGCCACCAGTTGCCCCACCCCTAAACACGCCCTCATAAACTGTCATGAGATTACATTTAAATGTTTTATGCATTATTAAGCAACTTTAATAGTCCATAATGCAGGGGAGCAGAGGAGAGGAAGAGGATTGCCGGGCCGGATAAGAGCGCAGAGCGACATCACTGGAACAGCTTTCATTTCAACTGCTGTGTTCCCGCCGATCGGCGACACATACAGCCTCGCCCTCTGGCCGGGAATTTTAATACACCTTACTTGTCCCGAGATTGGACGGGTGATCGGTCTATCAAAATTCCCCAGGACCAGGGGTGGGGCTGTATGTGACGGGGAACACTTGGCTATTTAAAAGAAAGCCACAGATGTCCCCTGTGCTCTGATCAACAGGCGGCGCTCTCCTCTCTCCCCCCCTCAGCAAGCACTGGAAGGACTCCCATACAACCCGCCGGCCAACGGTGCTCGTCCCCCCTCTCTCCCAGGCAGCCCTTCTTCGCCAGCCCTCAAAATCCACTTGCAAAATGCAAGCAGGCGAGTGGATTTTTTGAGGGCTGCACTAAAGGATGTATGAGACAGCAGGATAAACTACAACGTGCAGCCGGTATTACACAAAACTGAAGGGTTGAATACATGTAACAGCAAAGCAGTGGATTTCAAATACATGGTCCACTGGAAAGCCAAACATATCTAAAAAGACAACTCCAGTCTGATTCAGGCCTCCCCACTGAGATCCCAGACAACTGCGAACACACAGATGGGGATTAAACATTATGACACACCACCCAAATTTTTTTATTATGTGAAATACCATGGAAAAAGGCTATATTTTACAATGCAACCTAGAAAACATTACATTAATTTCAATGGGAATCAATAAAAGCCATTTGCGGAATTTTGTGCCACATGCTACTTCAGGTGCAGTGAAGCTAAACTTACCCACCAAATGATTGCTCCACAGGTAGTATGCAGCAAATTAGTCATGGAATGTCTACTTTCATCAACACTCAATCACAAAGTTTCTTAGAGGTCAAGGATCTTGTAAAAAAAAGAACCCTTCAGCTCAGTGGGGCCATTAGCCACCTACAGTATGAGGACTTCTGTAACTAGCAGGCAAGGATCAATCCCTAACATTGAGAAAGCCTCAAAATCCTAGTCTGAAGGCGCTACCTAATGAGGTTATTTGAGAACCCCGTTTTAAGAGAAGTACAGTTTAATACCAAAGTAATGGGCAAGGAAAAATTCTGGTTAGACCACCCCCACCCAAAACAGATTAAGATCTCAGTGAAGTGAGGATATGATTTATTGCTCCAATTAGTCCCCCAGTAATTTTATGGCTGTTCCTGACCAAGTTCAACTTTGCAACTACTGTACTGTTGTCGCTAGCTATATAGTTCTATAGAGATAGTGATGCAGGGTATAGAAATGCTGTCATCTGACTTATATTCGACTCATCACAGGGATATATGGACAACTTATGTAAGCACTTTACAGTGGTAGGTAACGTGAAAGCCAAGTTCAAAATGATAACGTTGAAACAAGGTAGAGAGTTCTAAAAGCTAAAATTCCTGACAGCAATTTTTTTCAACCTGGAACCAACTGTCTGAAATGGATCAGCTAGAACAATCTCACTTTAGAGGTTAAAGAGCAATAGAGGGTAGAATTCGGAATGCAAAGACACAGATCCAATGACACTGAAAAATCTAAGAGGTAGAGTAAATCAACTATTTTATGAACACATTCATGCATTCCTCCATCATATATAACAAAAATAAATCAGGTCACTAAAATGCCAAGCACACCCCAATTATACTTCGAATAACCCACATTAAAACAAA
The DNA here is from genome assembly GCA_029574335.1 of Rana kukunoris. NCBI lineage: Eukaryota > Metazoa > Chordata > Amphibia > Anura > Ranidae > Rana > Rana kukunoris. The sequence goes on along the minus strand of CM056051.1, from coordinate 274,050,339 downwards.
AAAGTAAGCTCATCTCTGTCCTCTTTCCATGAGGTGGCAAGTGTCAATCACAGGAAAAGTAGCATTAGTTTGTGTTAAAGCAGAAAAAAAAAAGAACAAGAATTAGCAGAAAGTCAATACAGAGACTCTCATTAATGGAGTATTAATATTAACAGAGGTGGTGCCCACTCTTGCACCACCCCCATTTGTCTAAAGCTGGGAGCCAAATACTGGAAAGATATAGTATTGCATCAAGTATTCACATTGGAGCTCTATATATAAAGTCCTGCAAGCAGCATCTTTGGGGTAATGAGAAGCGGTGAATACACCACTCCTCCGCCACCCCTGTTCATTGAAATGAATGGGTAGCACTGCAAAACGGGTGCTATAAACCCTTTTCTCGGCCGCTAGCGAGGGTTAAAAGCACCCTGCTAGCGGCCGAATAGTGCCGCTATAACAGCGATAAAGCGCCGCTAAAACTAGCGCCGCTTTACCACTAATGGACCTGCCGCCCCGGTGTGAAAGGGGTCTAAGAGGGAGCACACACTTCTGTAGTGTTGAGTAACAGAGCAAACATGTAACCAGGGTACTGAACTTTCACAACAGTCCTTCCCAAATGCAACAGTACCTACTGTAGCATAGTCTCACTGCAAAACATGTGGTTTATTCCAGTTTTCAAAAAGAAAAAGGATGGAAATCTATTACAATAATATATGCAATGTCTCCAAAAAGTTTCTTTGAACAGAAAGAATTTAATATGCATAAATTTAGTGTTCATATTTAGAAATGATGGTAACCTTACAAGTAGATATATGATTGGACACTTGTACAATCCTATTCACTTAACTTACACACTCATTCAGAGCCTGCTAAGTGAATCTCCCACATGATGCTGAATTTCTAATCTCTGCTTTCCCGGAAGATAGTTCTAGGAAATCAGACATTTTCATACACACTAGATCTCCTGCAATAAAGTGCAATTATAGTGCACTATAGTTTACAACTTGTGATAATCTCATAATAAAACCTGTTTCAGGTAGATATAAAAAACAGTTAAATGCAGTTGGCGTCAATTAGGATTTAGGAATTTTTTATTTTTTTTAGTAAAGTAACGTGTGCAAGTACCATGATTTAACCTAGGAACTGTGAGACATTTAGGTGTTCTGCATGTAAATGTGTAAACTTTGCTGAGTAGAGGAGTGAGCAGACCGATGACCTCTACTCCTGCTGCAATTGTGTTGTCCAATCGGCACACTAGGGGTTGAAAGAGGACACCACTATATTCCTTAACTGTAAGCAGTGGCAGCCGGTCCATAAGGGGTGCCGCCCCCTTAATCCCTATGTGGGGGTGCATAGATTTCTATGATTTGTTTTAAGCACATAATGAGCCTGAGGCTCTAATTGGCTTCAAAAAGGTTGGGCTCGGGTCCCCGAGTACGGGGCCCTGAGCCCACCCACTTGTGACATTAGTGAATCAACATTTGCTATAGTTTTCCTGCTTCTTCTCAGGACAGGAAGCGGGTCCTAATACCAGATTGGCCGGGAAGGCTTCCCATGACCTGGATGGGGTAAGTGCGGGGCTGGTGGGTGGGGGAATTTGTTTGCCGTCCCCCCCTAAAAAAAAAAAATGGAGCACCAGCCACCACTGACGGTAAGAAGTGTCATCCACCTGGTTAGGCTGTTTGACCAGACTGTGTATATCTCAGAATTAGATAGACAAAAATAAAATGCCAATGAAATGTAAAATAGCCCCCAAAAATGTATTTCATCTGCGTATAAAGTTCAGATTTAAATATGACAATAATAATAATAATACACTTGCAATGTAGCCCTGTCTTTCAATAATAAAGTGTTGCTCATTTAACAAGATTATGTAAACTGCCATGGCGTACCTAGACGAGATTACCTGTCTCAGATTAGTTTTTGGTAATTTAGCAAAGACATAATGAAGACTTCAGTGGACAAAAGTATTTCTAGGTATCGTTCGTAGAAATGCAGTTCTACAAATACAAAACAGAATGAAAAATTAGTCTGGGGGCCTGGAAGATTTTTTTTTTTTTTTTTATAAATCACATACCTGTGTTTCATCATATGCACAAAAAAAAAGAAAAAAAAAAAGAAGGAAGGACAGAAGTGTTACGCCCAGCATTTTGTTTACAGTGCATGATCTCAATTCTACATTAAGAGTTAAATGTTGTGAAAAACCCAGCAAAAATTACCAGTTTGGTAAAAATGGTCAATCCTTTTCATAGCAAAACCCAACATATACTTAGATACTGGCACTTAGATACTTCTGGCACAAAACATCCCAAATGACTTCATACTGCAGGGCGCTTGCTATCTTACTTACGTAATGTGCCATTTTTGGCAGTTATGACAGACTTGCTAAAAGACAGGCTAAGCTCTGCTTGCTCTTAACAAGTTATACTTGGCTTCCGGAGGGTGGAATGCTATATGACAAGCTGAGCGCATTCAATTGGGGCTGTGGGTCATCCTGTAGTGTTGGCAGGTGTCTGCAACATGGCTGTTTAGTAAATATGAACCCTAGTGTCGCCTGCCTCTTTTAGATATGTAATCAAATACAACGTGGCTATAGATAGTACATCTGACTAGCAGCAAGCTAACCCCTAATATAGAATACAGCTACAATAACAAAAATCTCAGTCTAATCCCTGGATATACTGCGGATAGGATGCACTTGGGATGCCTTCTATGGCAAGTCCAGAATAAATTGGCAGTTACCAAGGATAGCCCTTGTTTCTATGGACTATGCTATTACCTGTAATCCTATAAAGTGCTGCTAATGCAGATTTTCAAAAGTAGAAAAAAAACAAAAAATACAACTCAGTGTGGTACAAATATTGTATTCTACATTATAACTTTATCCAAGTACATGTCAGGAATTGTTATTTCCTGTTCGGTAACAGACCACTACAACAATAAGCTCAACAATAAAAACTGAGAAACCAAATATATGTTAACCACTTAAGACCCGGACCAAAATGCAGGTAAAGGACCTTGCCCCTTTTTGCGATTCGGCACTGCTTCGTTTTAACTGACAATTGCGCGGTCGTGCGACGTGGCTCTCAAACAAAATTAGCGTCCTTTTTCCCCACAAATAGAGCTTTCTTTTGGTGGTATTCGATCATCTCTGCGGTTTTTATTTTTTGCGCTATTAACAAAAATAGAGCGACAATTTAAAAAAAAATGCAATATTTACTTTTTGCTATAATAAATATCCCCCAAAAATATATAAAAAAACATTTTTTTCCCTCAGTTTAGGCCGATACGTATTCTTCTACGTATTTTTGGTAAAAAAAAAATCGCAATAAGCGTTTATCGGTTGGTTTTTGCAAAATGTATAGAGTTTACAAAATAAGGGATAGTTTTATTGCATTTTTATTAATTATTTTTTTTTTACTACTAATAGCGGCGATCAGCGATTTTTTTCGTGACTGCGACAATATGGCGGACACTTCGGACAATTTTGACACATTTTTGGGACAATTGTCATTTTCACAGCAAAAAATGCATTTAAATTGCATTGTTTACTGTGGAAATTACAGTTGCAGTTTGGGAGTTAACCACAGGTGGCGCTGTAGGGGATGTGTGACCTAATGTGTGTGTTTACAACTGTAGGGGGGTGTGGCTGTAGGTGTGACGTCATCGATCGCGTCCCCCTATTACAGGGATGACGCGATCGATGCTGCGGCCACAGTTCTTCCGCTCCAGGGAAGGATCGCCGCACTCCAGCGGCGATCGGGTCCGCGAATCCCGCGGTCCCGGAGCTTTGGACTGGGTCGCGGGCGCACGCCCGCGACCCACGGCTGGGTACTAAAATCAACGTATATATACGTTGATGTGCCCAGCCGTGCCATTCTGCCGACGTAAATGTGCAGTAGGCGGTCCTTAAGTGGTTAAATAGCAAAATGCATCATACACCTCTTACATCAAGCCTGTATTGGCACTTAGACAGCAGAGCCAACAGTCACTGAAGTCAAATGGTGCAAAGTGCAACTTAAACAAGACAAAGCAAAAAAAACAAAAAACTGCCAGTATAGAGGTTTAGTCTACGGTACCAGTTCCATTCATGTGATTACAAGCCATTTGCCTGCATTTAAAAGGATCACTAAAGATTTTTTTATTTTTTAGCTAAATAGCTTCCTTTACCTTACTGCAGTACTGGTTTCATGTCCTTTTTGTTCGTTTTTGCTTTGAAGTTGCTGTAATCCTGCTCTGTTCTCCACACTTCCTGCTTGTCTGTTTCCTTATAACCACAGTGCTGGGAGCTTTTTCACAGTGGTCTGAGCTGTCATTACTGTGTGTCTAAAACTTCCCAGAACCAATCAGATTCATTTTAAAAACAAAATACTGCCCTGGATTTGTTTGCTTTTGTTCTGTGTGTCTATTTCTACTTCACAGAAACATGAAGCCAGTTCAAAAGTGAAACTAACCTGCAGGCACATTATATGATTGATTTTTATCTATTTTTAACCACTTAAGACCCGGACCAATACGCTGGCAAATGACCCAAGGGGTTTTTGCGATTCGGCACTGCGTCGCTTTAACAGACAATTGCGCGGTCGTGCGACGTGGCTCCCAAACAAAATTTGCGTCCTTTTTTTCCCACAAATAGAGCTTTCTTTTGGTGGTATTTGATCACCTCTGCGGTTTTTATTTTTTGCGCTATAAACAAAAATAGAGCGACAATTAAAAAAAAAATGCAATATTTTTTACTTTTTGCTATAATAAATATCCCCCAAAAATATATAAAAAAACATTTTTTTCCTCAGTTTAGGCCGATACGTATTCTTCTACATATTTTTGGTAAAAAAAATCGCAATAAGCGTTTATCGGTTGGTTTTCGCAAAATTTATAGCGTTTACAAAATAAGGGATAGTTTTATTGCATTTTTATTAATTATTTTTTTTTTTTACTACTAATAGCGGCGATCAGCGATTTTTTTCGTGACTGCGACAATATGGCGGACACTTCGGACAATTTTTACACATTTTTGGGACAATTGTCATTTTCACAGCAAAAAATGCATTTAAATTGCATTGTTTACTGTGGAAATGACAGTTGCAGTTTGGGAGTTAACCACAGGTGGCGCTGTAGGGAATGTGTACCTAATGTGTGTGTTTACTACTGTAGGGGGGTGTGGCTGTAGGTGTGACGTCATCGATCGCGTCCCCCTATTACAGGGATGACGCGATCGATGCTCCGGCCACAGAGAAGCACGGGGAAGCCGTGTGTACACACGGCTCTCCCCGTTCTTCCGCTCCAGGGACGGATCGCCGCACTGCAGCGGCGATCGGGTCCGCGAATCCCGCGGTCCCGGAGCTTCGGACCGGGTCGCGGGCGCGCGCCCGCGACCCACGGCTGGGTACTAAAACCAACGTATATATACGTTGATGTGCCCAGCCGTGCCATTCTGCCGACGTAAATCTGCAGGAGGCGGTCCTTAAGTGGTTAATCATTTTGAAAAGGAATGAGTTAACTTATGTCTCTATACCCTGTAAACAGTCATTTCAGCAACAAAAATAAAACATTTCCTTTAGTGACCCTTTAATCATTCTATATTCCTCAGCCTTGCCCTGGAAAAAACGACACGCACTCCAAGACTGTCAACTGGTCTGGCTAAATTGGCAGGAAAAGGAAGCGATTAGCTGGTCAAAATATTAATATTCATGTCCGCCTTAACACCCAAGTATACAGAATACTAAAGTAGATTTTCAACAGTTATCAGTATTTGTTTATCAAACACAGCTTTTATCAGGATTAATGATACATCTGACTTGGTATTAAACCAGTATAAAAATTATATTTAATATTCGCCTTGATGAGGGGATAAACAAACAAGTTGGCTTTCATTGAACTTTTATTGAAACATTTTAATATCTTAAAAGGATGACGGCACGCAAATATGCATCCTCTCGGCACAGTTACTGGCTTCTAATGGAAAGCTCACGATCGCATCTTGTGATCAGGAGCTTTTCGATCAAGTGACCACCATGACAGTCAATCACCACGGTCACGTGATAATAAACCCCACCCTGCCTCCCGCCATCTGAATTCCCTTAACCACTTGCCCACCGGGCCTGTTTTTCAGATTCGGTGTTTACGAGAATAAAACACTTTTTTTTTTATAGAAAATTACTTGAACCCCCCAAACATTATATATATTTTTTTTCTAACACCCTAGAGAATAAAATGGCAGTCATTGCAATACTTTTTGTCACACCGTATTTGCGCAGCGGTCTTACAAGCGCACTTTTTTTGAAAAAAATGCACTTTTTTGAATAAAAAAATAAGACAATAAATTTGGCCCAATTTTTTTATATATTGTGAAAGATAATGTTACGCCGAGTAAAATGATACCCAACATGTCACGCTTAAAAATTGCGCCCGCTCGTGGCATGGCGTCAAACTTTTACCCTTAAAAATCTCGATAGGCGACGTTTAAAAAATTCTACAGGTTGCATTTTTTGAGATACAGAGGAGGTCTAGGGCTAGAATTATTGCTCTCGCTCGAACGATCGCGGCGATACCTCACTTGTGTGGTTTGAACACCGTTTTCATATGCGGGCGCTACTCGCGTATGCGTTCGCTTCTGTGCGCGAGCTCGTCGGGATTTATTTTAAATTAGTTTATAATTTTATACACCGAAATAAATAAATAAAAAAAAAATTATCACTTTTATTCCTATTACAAGGAATGTAAACATCCCTTGTAATAGAAAAAAGCATGACAGGTCCTCTTAAATCTGAGATCTGGGGTCAAAAAGACCTCAGATCTCATATTTAGGCTTAAATGCAAAAAAAAAAAAAAAGTCATTTTTCAAATTTTAGAAAAAAAATAATGTTTCTTTAAGACGCTGGGCGGGACTGACGTTTTGACGTCACTTCCGCCCAGCAGAGCTATGGGGAACGGGTGGGGGCGATTTTTCCCTCACTCGTATCCCAACACAGCTGCCAACAGGACCCGATCCCCTCCGCCGCTACCGACGGCTCCGGTAAGCGGCGGGAGGGGGGGGGGCCCTCTCCCGCCACCGATAACGGCGATCTCGCGACGAATCCGCCGCGGAGACCGCCATTATCGTGTACAGGACTGCCCACAGTAAAGATGGATATCTCGGTTGTGGCAGCAGCTGCTGCCGTTACCGAGATATCCATCTTTAAAGTCATGACGTCTTTTAGACATGACGCGGTGGGCAAGTGGTTAAAGGGTCAGGAGGCACCAGTTCAAAGGGGTTAAAAGTAATACTCTGTCTTTCCTGATGAATTGAAGCACCCACATACATTTTTCGTTGCCTTATTGTGTGTGTGTTCTCTAAATCACCCTTTCACAACCTATTTATCATAGAGGAACACTTGAAATAACTGTCTTCAAGGAACTGGCAATTTTTATATTTATAGCTCACAGTACTATATTGTGATGGTTAGTGGGAAGAATGCTTCTTAAATTTGTGGTCATAGTGCAAAAAATCATCCCTTACAGATAGCTAAAAGAGATCATTGGTGTCAGAGGAGACTCATCCGAGAATCAGAAATCCCCT